>CM053786.1:456949298-457549298 GCA_028749045.1 Cupressus sempervirens | reverse complement strand
ATTGAGGGGTTCTTAGAGCAACTATCTTTTAATTCCATTTTCTTCATAAAACATGTTAAACTCATTTAAAGTAAATTCTCCTCCTCTATCTAATATTAAACATTTAATCTTCATACTACATTCATTCTTCACCCTATTCTTGAATATCTTAAACTTATCAAATGCCTCAAATTTCTCTTTAAGAAATACAACCCACATTATTTTTAAAAAATCATCAACTAGAATCATAAAATACCTTTCACCATAGAATCCTTTTGTCTTTGTAGGACCACTAAGATCTGTGTGTACAATTTATAATTTTTTTGTAGTGGTAAACTTTGTGCTAGGAAAAGAAGTTATGTTATGTTTAGCGAAAATACACTCCTTACAAATCATGTTAGTAGGCTTTACAATCTTCAGCAAATCTCTAACCGCAAACATTCTACTAGTCTTCATAGTACTATCAAATTTTATGTGACAAAATCTCTTATGCCATAACCAACTAGCATCTACCTTGGCAACCAAAAATTTCATCTCAGTAGGATTCAACTGAAATACATTACCTCTAGATATGGTTCCTATTTGAATTACCTTCCCATCTTTGTCTTTGATCATGCATGTCTTTTCTATTAACTACACCTAATAGCCTTTGTCTACTAATTGTCCAACACTAAAAATATTGTGCTTTAAACCATCAACAAAGTATACATCCTCAATGTTAGTTTTACCATCAAGAGTTATAGATCCAATACCTTTAACTTGGCATGTTGCATTGTTTCCAATTTTGACAATTCCTCCATCTAGACTTTTGAAGTCAACAAACTTGTTCATGTCACCAGTCATATAATGTGAACAACCACTATCAATTATCAAATTAGATTTCTTCTCAACTTGTGACACTAAAGCTACCTTCTCTAAACATTCTTCTTTGTTGCCACAAATTCAATTTCATCATCACTAGCACTTAATGCTTGTTCATCATAATAATTATCTTCATTTGTATACAAACACTCTCTATCCTTTCTAGGCTTGTAATTTCCCTTATACATTTTCTCTCGTTTAGGACACTTAGATGCATAATGACCAGGGAAACCCTTGATTAGAGGGAAAACCCTAGTGGGAATGATGCCCACAAGATCGTGTACTAATATAAATATTCCTTCTTAGAGGATGGACCTTGTTAGGAGTCTATTACAAAATTTGGTACAATAAGTCCCTATTAGGAGACTTTGAATCCTTTTTAGGAGATTCTAACCCTATTAGGAGTTATAGTATAATGTATGCAAGAAGATCCCACTACCCGAACATGCACTTTCAACTACAAGAAGAGCTCACTGCTCAAAAAAGTAATTTACTATTATGTCCTCCTTTCCTTTGATCTAGCAACCAAAAAAATCATTGTTAGACCTTGTAGACTAGGTCATGAACCTTTGATCCAAATACCAAACCTCGGATCACTTAGCAAAACCTCAGTAATGAAGTTTCTTTCACTTTTGCACTGCTCTGCTCAACTTCACATTCTGCTCTTACTATTGTTTATCAACAATATCAAAACCATATCATTCCACACCATGATAAAGGAAAATATCCTTCCTTTATACTGACTCCTCAAAACAACTCCCTAAGTCAGTTGTTAGAACTTCTCAATTAATTATTATAGGACCACATTAAGAACATGTTAACTTAGTGATAACATAAATCTTCCACCTTGCAACTTCAATAATTTTATGTAAACGTAATATTATGATAAGTGAGCATAGCCACATCATCATCAACATGTATCCTTCATGTCCTCAACCTTGATCCTCATAATAATAACTTTTCTAAGAGATATAAAAAGTTTATCAAAACATGTCTTTGTAAACTCTATCTCAAAATAGATATCACCAAAACTCTCATAACTTCTTTTATACTTATCCTTTCTTCTTCCTATGTTAACTACATACATCAAAAACTTAGAAGTATCTCCCATAACCTTGAATATTGAGAATACTCAACTAGCCATTTGTACCATCTTGATCTTCCCATTTTTTTTTCTATCAAATACCACAGAAAACTGCTATGTTGGCATCAATGATAAACTCAGCCATGAATGTAACATATCTATAGTACCCCCCCATAGGAATATTATTAGCATTCATGCTTCCAACCAATCTTCTAACATAGGAGAGGTAGCCAAGAATGAGAACTCTTCTTCTTTAAAAAGCTTAGGAAGGACAGGTTCTTCATTTGTGAGTGGGCCATTATTTAGTTGGGGTTAGTCATTACTAATAGTAGTATTGACATTAGGGTGATTTTTACAACTAACTTTACCTTTGTAGTAGTCTACTAGTTTTTCCAACTCAGAAAAGTGCATTTGTAGGTAATCAAGGTGAGAAACTTAGATATGAGTGTCTTTACAATGTTGAATTATATCAAATGAGGAATGAAGCTTACCATTTGATTTAAATCTTGTTTTTTCTTTCCTCCAAGAAGGAGAAGTAGATGTGCTAGCTATATTTGATGAAGAGGTAGGAGCTATGTTCTAGGCATAACTAAGTTCACCAAGCTCTTGTCTCTTTGACTCCTCCTTGCTATAGTCATTTGTACTCCATTCAAGGTGGTGAAGCAATCACCTCCAATATCTAAATTTGATTCATACTCCAAGAAAAATGTTCCAAAATCACCAAGGGGATCAGAATCATCTTTGCTTTCAAGATATTTGACTATTAGCACATTACTAGTATTGAGTTATCTATATCTATTCATCTCCAAAAAAGAGTCACTATTATGATCCACTCTTAAGTAAAATATGCACATGTTTTGCTTCTTGGGAGCTTCTTCGATGGCAAGCTTTTTTTTAGAAGACAGTAATTACAATGATTTCCCTTCATGTTTCCTTCTCAAAATGTCCTAGTAAGGTTGTTGGAAAGAGGGAATTGTTTTCCCCCTTTACCTTTTAGTGGAAATCATCTCATTTGATCATTTATGAAGCATCACTTCCATGTTATTTTTTGTACTAACAGCAAAACTTTTCAAAGTTCCACTCTAAAGCTCTCTCTTCCATTTTTTGGCTACTATCATATAATCCTCTAATTCTATCACCAAGGTCAGAGTAGATTGAAGATTAGCCACATGTGGTCTTCCAATTTGAAAACTGATGTCTAGGGGCATCAAGCTAATGAAAAACATTTTTTGATTATCAACAATCAGTTTGCTTGAAGCAGGAATCTAGTTGACTATTTTGTTGAACCTTTCAATGAAATCTCTCATAGGAATGCTAGGTTCCTTCTTAATTTGCATGAGTTGGGACAATAGAGTATGTTCATCCTTTGTGCTCTTATAGAGGGCCTTGAATCAATTATGCATGTCATCTTAGGTTGTAATACATCCCAGTGGAAGATGTTGAAACCAATCAGCTATGTTCTCAACAAGAGTCTCTATGAACATCCTTACTGCTACATCTTCATGCTAAGGAAAAACAATGCTACATGTTGTAAAGAAAGAAGTGATGTACTCATCAGTAGATATTTTCCCATCACCATTGAACTTGGGGAAGTTCTTTTGAGAAGCTCTTGGTATGTTGTTATTAGCAACAAGGTGAAGGGGGCCAATAGCATTACCCTAGGGAATAACCATTGAAGTAAGAAGAATTACTAGTATTAGTTGACAAGTGAGGGTAGTGGGCGCTACCACTTCGTGAAGGATGAGAGTGTTACACACTGATGGGATCTAAGTGTGGAAGATAGGAGGTGAAGAGGAATGACTATGTCTCTAGGAAATAGGGTGGGGTGGTAGAAATAGAGCTTCAAAGATACCTTGAAACACTAGATCTCATGAGTAGGCTCTTCCTCTTCTCAGAGGATATTCTAGTATTGGGAAATCATCTTTCTTCAATTCTTCAAACACTGGATCAATTTTCCCTTTTCCATGAACCCTTCTAGTATATTAGGATCCAGGCTATATTTCTTAGTTCAAAATGGAAATGTTTCTCTCAATCTTCTTTCCTATAATACTCCTTCCCAATACTCAACATTGGCCTCTTCTCTTTCAAGGGTGAAGCTAACTCTTTGATACTGATCATGGGACTTTCAAATTTTCCAAGAAAGAGTATTCAATTGGTTTATTATGTCTTCTTATTCATCTTGGAAGTCAAGATTGGGTTGCACTATCGAGATTTGTCCTTCATACAATAACTAAATGAATAGTAAAATTAACATGCGAACTCAAAGTCACACAGAGTAGTCACAACTATAGGGGTTCACCCATAAATAACTTCACCAATCTTATTTACTTCTTAAAAATTTACATACATAGGCCATTTCAAAATGATTAGTTACATTTGATGATTGCAATGTAGAGCATCTCTGAATGGGGGAAGCTAAAAAATAGGACTTGACCAAGTCATCATTCATTATAGAGTTTAAGCCTACTGAGAAAATGCCAAAAATAGCTACACTAGAGAAATGAGATAGAAGAGACAAAATGACAAATGTCTAAGAGAATATTAGAGCATTATGCTTTCTTCAAAGTTATTGCCTTAGCTCTATAAGCCTTCATTGCATCTATTACTTTATCTAGCTCATTGACACCTGGGATTATGATATTGTCAGCTCAAATCATCCAATAGTTGTGCATCTCTGTCAACTTGTCCACTCTAGTGAATTTTGATTGGAAATTCTTTGATGCCCATCTTAAGATGCAATTTTTCGATGAAAGATTCTAGATCTTTTACATCTAGAAGTTGAGTGGATTAGTGGTTTCATCAATAAATTCTAGGAACTTGGTCTTCATCCGCTCAATGTCTACCAATCGGCCATTTCCAGATACATATGACTATGTGTGCAACACTTTCAAGTGTTCAAAGAGCTATTGTATAACCTTTTGTAATAGGTCATGTACATCATTAAGCTCATTTGAAAATATTTCAAAGCTTTTCATTATAAACTCCAAAGATTTTTTCCAATGAAATAATGGCTCTTGACCTTTTAAAGAATCCTGTGGGAGATGGAATTATTGGTCTTCATATCGATCACTTCTTACGATAGTGTCAATTGCTCTGTTAGTCTATCTAATGTGTTTTTCATGGTAATTTGATGACTAGAAGTTGCCTCCCTTAAATTATGAGCATCTAATAGTAGGTTTCCCAAATTCTCAATGAGTGGGGGACCTTGTGCCTTTATCTGATCAATCCATGATCTACCAATTTGACCAAATTGTCTTTCTTGTTGTAGCTTTAAAAGAAAGTTCTTATTCTCTTCTATATTTTGGTCAAATGTGCTAGTTGAATTGCTTCCAAGTATAGACTTGATGTAGTCCATTAGTTCCTTTTTGAGGCCTTACACTACCCTCAACTCCTCCAATCTATCTTCTATATTTTCATTAGTAAATTTCCATATATTTACCATGGAATCTTGAACAAGAATACCAATGTCCATCATCCAAAGGTCCTTGGATGGGGTAGCTTCTTCATATCTTTGCTTCTTCTAATCAATGGTCTCCTCCAACCATGAATCAATTCAGAAGACATTGATCATTGATTGCAAAGCAATGGGATCAAAGAGTTTTCTTGCCACTAAGGGAGTCTTCTTGCTCTAATAAATAGTGGGTAAAGTAGTGACTTTGCTTACTAAGAGGGCCAAAGTATCCCCTTGTTTGGATGCATCATGTTCTTATCCATCCATGGGATTAGTGTCACCATAAAGATTGATGACCTAGATAGGGAAGGAAGGCTTATCTATTGACTTCTCTTGCTCCTACTCTTTTTCCCTTTTCTTTTTCCTTCTCCTTCTCCCTAAATTTTCCTATATTTGGAAGAGATCCTCCTCCACAAGTAGGGGTAATTGTAAAATTCTTCTCTAGGGTTTGGTCACCTCCTTGGCTGATAAACTGAGTTGGGCCCATAGATGTTGAAGTGGTACTAGTAGTGGAGGTCGTTGCAGTTGATTGAGCAACTCTAAAAGTCACTCCACTAGTGGAGCCTATACTTCCCATTCTCTTATTTCTCTCTTGGGTCTACTCTACCCATTTTTCTATCCTACTAATGATCATGTGCATTAGGACTTCTATTGTATCAATTACTAGACCTACAAGTGGGGTAGACACAATGAGAGTTTATTTAATCTACCCACAAGACAAGTGATGCATATAGAAGCCATCACCTACAAGATCAAAAACATCAATAGCATCATTATACAATTTAATTTCATTAATTATTAGTCAGGACCAATACATCTCTCGTGTTTGATATTCATTGAGACATCTAGCCCAAAAATCTTAAAAATCTTGAATGTGCCTATGGGCATATCCTAGCTTCAATTGATCCCTTATGAAGTTAACAAGGTCATATTGAGGCCTGAGTACCTCATAATAAATCAACTTGATTTTACTTTCAAAACTCTTAACTAGATTCTCAGCATCAAATCTAGAGACATAGAAATAGGGTCCAACCACTATGGGAAAGGAAATCTTGCTTATCTTCTTTATATTTGAACACAAGGTGTTCACTTCAAGTATTTGGCAACACAATTTGACTAGAACAACCTTAACCACTGGGTACCTAGGAATTCTTTTGGGAAAACCATCAAAAGCATTTATCCATAGGTAGCAGAAACTCAAAAATTGGATGAAAGACATCCAAACTAGCTATTAGCCAGATTTGCTTCTAGTCAAAATCTTCACTTAGGAAAACCTTATGATTCTTGACATAATCTCATTGTGAAGGCATTGTTCACTTTCACATACTCCTCAAAGCTTTTCTGTAGGTAAAGGTGTGGGTAAAATTCATACACCTTTGTATCTTCATCATAGTCTTCAGTGTTGGGAAGACCCAACCATAGGTGATGTGTAACCAAGGTGTAGATTAAATACAAAGACATGTAAAACTTCTTGAATCCCCTAGCTGAGTTCAACCATGAGGCAATCTCATCGCATATGATTTCGGCCTAGTCATTCTATAGTCCTTCAATACATATGGCTTGTACCAAGAAGAAGTCATGCTCAATGAATTCTAAAAAAAAATCTTTTCCCTTCAATGTAAGTAGTAAGGCCAAGATATCAATGATTTATTTCTTCAAATTGGTCCCAAAGAGCATTTTTTGCATCTTTCTCTTCTTTGAGCAAGGTGTTTGGAACCAGCTCCTTTGAATATCTTCTCTTCTCAAAGGATTCTTTTCATTAAACATGGATGTAGAGGATCCAAAATTAATATCACAATATTCCTCCTTCATAGGCATGCTAAATGCAGACTGCATCAAGGCCTTATTTATTGAAAGAATGATAGATTGATCAGGAAGAAAGATTTTCTTTATCTCCAGATCATATCTTTTGATGCATTCTCTAACCATCTTTGGAGCTTGCACAGCCATGAGAAATACAAAAGCTTCCACCGATCCATTCTCTTTAAATTTTTGGGTAATTGGGTGAATGGGTTCAAAATTAAGCCCTCTGTGGAGATCGCTTAAGTCATAGAACTTGAATGAAGTATTAGTGAGATCTTTTAATTCACTTTCCAAGCCTATAAGTTTATCAAAACTTTTTGCTTTGATTTCCATTTAATATGATTTCATAAAGGATGTAGTTCTTGATAAATAGTCATTAAAAAAATGAGGAAATAATTTTGAGGCAATTCCCATGAAATAGATGTATAAATCAAAACATTGGCACTACATGAATGAAATTAAGCATAGTCAATGATCATAACTATAGGATTTGCAATAAATTCAATAATCAACAGTGATTTAAAACTTTATGTTTCTATGCACATAAAGGTTCATAAATTTGAAAGCCATATTAACTCACTTAAAGTGAAATTATATCACTAAAAGCCACTTATTGAAACAAGGTTTTTTAGTTTAACAGAAAGTGCCTTCTTTACTTCAGGATCCAAAGTGAGGATTTATATGATAACTTAATATGTGCAGAGAGAGCACAAATCCATCTTTCTGTAAGCTTATCTTTCCTTTGATTCAAGATTTTAGTGTGGGGAATGATCCTTTGATATCTTGGGTACTTCATTTTCTTATTCTCTATATTGAGCATCAAACACTTGATTTTCTATATATCAGAATTGCACCTTACGCACGAGAGCATCTTTTGGGTATCTCCGTAGAATATTCTCATATTGCATTCACATAGCTCTTTGTTTTTAAATTCTTTAAAGAATTATCCTTTTATATTTCCTTTAGAAAAAAACCCCTTCTAAAAGTAGCACTTTCTAAAGGAAGGAACACTCTACTACATTTACCCTTTGTTTTGATCAGATATCTTGAGATGAGTTTTCAAACTTGGATTCACCATAAAGGGCTCAAATTAATTCCTTTTAGCATTACTCCTAGGTTCTGTTAATTCATAAAAACTTTGAATAGAGTACAAATCATGTTGGCTTCAAAAATAGAACAAAACAGTTACATTTCTATCGAAGAGTAGCTAAAAACTTGAAGACCTATTTCTCTCCATAAAAATGGATTTTTACCTTAGAATTCTTACTTGAGACCTTCTTGCCTCTAACTTGCACTTTTTTGTCTCTTTACCTCATAGGTCAAGTAGGGATACATATGTCAATGCTATCAAGACTTTTTTCTTTGGGTATATTCTTGATGAACTTCACCAAGTTGGATAGCTAGTTGGATTACTTGGAATATGAAGGAGATGCGAATGTTGGTATAAGATAGGATTTACAAAAACAAGGAGAACTCACCTTTCATTAGGAAGACATTGAAAACATGTCCCAACTTATCCTAAATCACCTAAATCTTGAATGCACTAGAATGGCAAGAAACCTGCATAGAGGGATAGGGAATGGTTAAGCAAAGGATACCCAAAAAAGATACAAGTGAAGATTTGATGAGAAGTGAGTTATCAAATAGCTACTGTGACAAGAAATCTTTGAACAAAATCCTAAATAATACTAACAACTACAAACACAAAGGGTAAAAATTGAAAGTTAGCAACACAAGGTGAGCTAGTCAAGTTATTGAAAAGAGAAGTTAAGTATCATGGAATTATAATGGTGACTTGATAAGTTGGTCATTGACAAGATAATGTGTTTTTTAATTATTGCATAAAGTAAAAAAGATAATTGAATTGATGTATGAGAGAAATATCAAGAATTTGAGTAAAACTCTAAGCTTAATCTAGTACCAGTATTGGTTGGTCAATGAAGAAAATGAAACAGAAGATTAAGGAACTTTAGAAGAAGTCAAAGAATAGTTATGGTTGAGAAAGTTGATGAAGGAAATGTTAGTATTCACTAAGCATCAGGAATGACCGAGCAGGATAGTGAATTCCAAGCAAGACAAAACAATGATGATTGAGCTACACAATAATGACCAAGTAGAAGAACTTAGTAATTTTCGAGGGACAAAAAGTTGATAGATTATAAAATATTTGAGATCTGAGGCTAACATAGTTGAAATTTTGGATTAGTCAAAATGCATGGATGATAAGGATTGATGAGTTTGCATATTTAATGCATGATGAAATTTTGTTAACCAATTTATGGCAAGGATTTGATGAGAAGTTTCTAGAAAGACGAAGGAAAACACAATGATGAAAGGATTCAATGAATCTAGCCTAACCCTAAGATCTATGGATGTGTTTAAAAAGAAAAAGATTAAATTACCTATTTAAGGAGGTGTATTTTATATTTTAAATAACAGTTGGAACTAATTGCAAGGAGAGGTTAGAGAATTATGGCAGAACAAAATTTCCAAGAAAAGGTGAAAGATCTTGATTGCTTGAAGGGTTTCTAAGAAGATCATATATAAGGAACCCAATGAAGTCTAGTATATGAACTAGAGATGAGCTAAATGGAGATTTGAACATGCAAAGTGATTTGTAGTTTATAGCTCAAAACTAGATATTACTTTCTAACCATTGATGTGGTAGTAAAATCCGTTAATCAAGTTTTACCTAACAGTCATTTATAAATCCTTTAATCAAGGAGACATTCTAAGAGAATTTTAAAAGTCCTCTAACAAGGCCACTCCTAAAATGGTAATCAAATCCTTTCATAGGGTCACACCTAACAGTGTATTTTGTAACCATTAATAGGGTTGGCTCTGTTAGCATGAGTGTTGATGATACTACATTATGGGAGTATCTTGAGAATTGGAGAGTTTTGATATGTTGCATTCATGACTCTATTTTTCATTGATGTCAACATAGCATTATTTATGTAAAAGATTGTAGAGTAGAGAAAAAAGATCTTGATGGTACAGACAATGGCTTGATTCTCTAGTCATGCATAGTTATGGACATGTACAGCATAGTGTCCTAATAACGTGATTAAGTTCACAAAACCTAAGTCAAAAATGTAAGGAAGTTGTACATGATTTAAAAAGAGCAATTCAAAGATAGAGTATTGGGAAAGTACTACCTGATGTTTGTTGGCTATCTTTCATCTCGGATGTAATGAAGAGATGTGCAGTCTGATAGTGATAAAGGACAGTTAGTTGATGTCAGGGAGTGTGTAAGCATTAGTAGCATACATGTGAATTTTTATAGACTTTGAGTTGACAGTGTTATTGTAATTGTAATTAATTAATTATATTATTTTAATTAATTAGGAAAGCCTCAAGGTTGACTAAGGGAATTATTATGAAGATGTGATATAAAGGAAAGATATATTCCTTGATTATAAAGTGTGCATAGTGTATCTATTGATATAAGTGTGAAGTGCAAAAAGGAGCAAAGTGCTTATTGAATGCATGTAAGTGATCCAAGGGATTATTGGATGTTCAGTTCATGATCTAGTTACAAGATCTGAAGGAACAAAAGTCTGGTTGACATGACATAAATAGAGGAAGGAAGTTCAATTTAGTTCTATTATCCTATAAGGAATAATATAGAGATCATTTGGATACTGGGTTTATTGAGCTTACCCTTGAAGTTATTTGGGCAATGGGTCTAGCTATCTTCCACAACTCTGGCACAACTCCTAATAGGGACTTATATATATTGAATGTTGTAATAGACTCCTAACAGGGTCTATCCTCTAACAAATAATATTTAAATTAGTACATCATCTTGTGGGTACCATCCCCAATGGGGTTTTCCCTCTGATCAAGGGTTTCCCTAGTTAACATATATGGAGTTATTGTGTATGAGTATCTTGTTGTGGTTTTAGTTTATATTACTCATATGGTTAATATTGTTTAAAGTTTTTATTTGTGATATTAGTTGGATAACTGATTTACCACCCCCCTCCCCTCCTACTCAATTATTTTAGTGGACTGTATATTTTAACAATTGATATCAGAGCTTCAGGCCCTTGAAGAATAAGCTTAACAACTTTGGGAGATTGATGGAAAATCTTTTCAGAAAGGATAGTTCTAGATTTGATGGGGCCAACCATAATATATGGAAGAAGAAGATGAAGACTCATCTGTTGTGCATGGGTTGAGGATATTGGATCTTGACAAAAATTCAGAAGACAATTGTTGTAGAACAAAACCTTGAAGGTTGCAGTGAAGAAGAGAGAGATCTATTCATGTGTAACATGAGAGCAAGAGAATCTCTACTGAAAGCTCTTTTAGAGAATGAATACAATAAGGTAAAGTCACTTGTAACATCTCCTGATATTTGGAAAGCATTAGAATCTACTTTTGAAGGTGATGATCATGCAAAGAAAATGAGATACAGAATTGGATATGTGGATTTCAAGATGCTAAAATGATGGAAGATGAATCTATAAGAAGTTATATTGGAAAAATATCAAAAATGGTTGTAGGAATCTGGTCTCATGGTGGAACCAAAGAAGATGATGAATTCATATGGAAGATCTTGACAAGTTTGACACCACCATTCAAGTTGATAGCTCAGATGATTTAGCTAGCGATACCCTGTACTAAGGATTTCACTAAAGAAACATTACTTGGAAGATTAGAATTAGCATAATTATATATAAGATAGTTAGGAGAATTTGCAACAGTTGAAACATCTTTTAGTGCCCTAAAATTTTGACCTAATTTAACAAGGAGTGTAAGCACCTGTGGAGATTTTGTTGGCAGCAACAAAGCTGATGAAGACAAGAAGATTGAGGAAGGAATAGCCCTTCGAGTGAGAAGAGAAAAAGATGGTAAAAAAATCTTTAAATGTTGGACTTGTAATGAATTTGGTCATTATGCATCTAAATGTCCTAAAAGAGAGAAAAAAGTATAAGGGAAGGTTTAACCCTAGAAGAGATAGAGATAGAGATTGTTTGTATGAAAATGAAGATGAAGAATCTAATGAGAAAGGTCAAAGTGAAAGTGATGATGAATTAGGATTTGTGGCTATCAAGGAAGATGATCTTGATAGAGAAATTAGAGAAGAAAGAGCTCTAGTGACCCAAGTAGAAAAGAAGTCTGATTGGATAATTGACAATGGTTGTTCACATCACATGACTAGTGATATGAATAAGTTTGTTAAGTTCAAAAATCATGATGGAGGAATTGTTAGAGTTGGTAACAATGTAGCCTATCATATAACAAGAATTGGATCCATTACTCTTAATGGTAAAACTAACATTGATGATGTCTATTTTGTTGATAGATTGAAGCATAACTTGTTGAGTGTTGGAAAGTTGGTGGACAAAGTTTATTAGTTGTACTTTACTAAGAAGACTTTCCCTATCAAAGACAAAGATGGTAAGATTATTGGAACTAGCACTAGATCTAGATGTAATATATTTTAGTTGAATCCTACTGAGATGACATGTTTGGTAGCTAAAGTGGATAGCAGTTGGTTATAGCATAGAAGATACTATCACACAAACTTTGATAATATTGTCAAGGTTAGTAGCACTTTTGCAGTCAGAGACTTGCCTAAGATTATCAAGCCTACTAATGTTGTGTGTAAGGAATTTATTTTGGCTAAGTAGAAGAAAGTATCATTCCCTAGCAAGAAGTTCATTACCAAAGAGAAGCTAGAGATCATTCACATAGATCTGAGTGGTCCTTCTAGAACAAGAGGATTCTATGGTGAAAGGTATTTTATGATTTTTGTTGATGATTTCACTAGAATGATGTGGGTAGCATTTCTTAAAGAGAAATATGAAGCTTTTGAGAAGTTTGATATATTTAAGAATAGAGTTGAGAATGAATCTGGTGTTAATATTAAGTGTTTGAGATTTGATAAAGGAAGAGAATTCACCTCTAGAGAATTTAACATATATTGTTAAGAAAATGGAATCAAAAGACAACTATCTACACCTAGAACACCTAAACAAAATGGGATTGATGAGAGAATAAATAAAACTATAGTAGAAGCAACTAAAGTGATGTTATTTGAGAATGATTTTTTTAAGACATTCAAGAGAGAAGCAGTTAAGAAAGTAGTATATACTCTGAACAAGTACAAATCAGAAAACGTATGGACAAGACACCTTATGAACTATGGTTTGGACATTCACCATTAATAAAATATTTCAAGATATTTGGGAAAAATCTTATATCAAGAGAGAAGATGGCATTGGTAAGTTTGACCGAAGAAGCAATGAAGGTATGTTTCATGGATATTCATTAAAAAGCAAGGCGTATATATGTTTCAACTATAGAACTAAGAAAATAGTTGAATGCACAAAAGTAAGGATTGATGAAAAGTTTGGAACCAAAGAAAAGATGGTAGATTATAATTTAGATGAAGAAGAGGATAACTTTGGAATTGTTAGAAAAAAATGCTAAAGTTTTGTTTAAGACTAACAATTATTTGTAGAATGATGTGCTAACTTTTGATCATAAAGGAGAAGAGAGTTCTGAACCTAGAAAATAGATAAGAGTTGAGATGTCAACCCTTACCTCTAACAGGAATTTTGCAAAGAATCACCCTCCTGAGAAAATAATTGGAAGTAAAGATAAAGGTGTAATGACAAGGAATAGAGTAAATGAGGAGATATGTTTGATATCTCAAGTTTAACCCAAGTTCACAGAAGAAGAAGTCAAAGATAATCATTGGATCCAAACAATGAAGGAAGAATTGGATTAGATAGTAAAGAATGATACATGGGAGTTGGTTCCTAGACCAAAAGACAAAAATGTGATAGGAATAAAATGGGTTTTTAGGAATAAGATGAATGAGAAAGGAGAAGTTGTGAGAAACAAGGCTATACTTGTTTGTAAAGGTTATTCACAAAAAGAAGGTGTTGATTATGAGGAAGCATATGCACCAATAACAAGAATGGAAGCAGTAAGGATGTTCCTAGCTTATGCAATGAACAAGAAATTCAAGGTTTATCAGATGGGTGTTAAATTAGCCTTTTTGAATGAAGAATTAGAAGAAGAGGCTTATATTGAGAAGTCTAAAGGATTTCCTTTATTAGAAGATAAAGACATGGCATGTAGATTGAAGAAAGCTCTTAATGATCTAAAGCAAGCACCAAGAACCTAGTATGCAAGGTTAGACAATTATTTAGCAAAGCTTGGATTTGCTAAAGGTATGGCAGACAGTAACTGGTATCTAAAAGAAATTGAAGATGGATTGTTGATTATTGTAATGTTTTTTGATGACATCATTTTTGGAGGTAATGATGAATCTAGTGATAAATTTGCTAAGGAGATGAAGAATGAATTTGAAATGAGCATGATAGGAGAAATGAAGTTTTTCCTAAGATTGCAGATTGTGCAGAATAATGATGGTATATTCATTTCACAAGCTAAGTACCTAAAATATTTTTTGAAAAGGTTTGGTTTGGAAAGTTGTAAACCTGTTGGTACACCAATGATAACTAGTAATAAGTTATCTAGAAAAGATGAGACACCTGCAGTAGAAGAGAAGAAGTACAGATCAATGATTGGAGGTTTGTAGTATCTGACTCACACCACACTAGAAATAGAAAATGCAATTGGGATTGTAGCTATATTTTAAGCTGATCCTAAAGAATATCATGTTGTGATAGTAAACAACTATAATCAAGTTATGTGGATGAAGCAGATGTTGAAGGATATCAAAATTGAGATTGAATAACCTGTTATCATTTACTATGATAACACAAGTATAGTGAGTATTTCTAACAATCTTGTATTGCATTCTAAGACAAAGAATATATCTATTAAGTATCATGTGCTGAGAGAGAAAGTAGTAAAAAAGAAAATCAGATTGTAGTATGTAAGTACTAAGGATCAAATTGTAGATATCTTTATGAAGCCTTTTCCTAAAGATACTTTTGAGTACTTGAGAGGTATGCTTGGGGTTATTCCCCTACCTACTTCTAAGTAGATGATGTAGAGAGTGCATAAGTCCAATGGTACATAGCACTATTATTTAATTGGACTGAATGATGATGCTTCCCATATGGGGGAGTATCTGGGATGTACTGAGTCATTGAGGACTCTCTACATTTGGTGTTTGGTATTTGTTACTTGGTATTTGGTATTTGGTATTTGGTACTTGGTATTTGGTTTTGAACAGTGTCTTTGGACACTCGAGCTAGTTGATGACTTGGAGCATTTGATTAACAATTGTTATTGAGATTGGCACCTTTGACATTGATGTTAATGGGAGAGAATATGCATGAAAAATATCACCTAAGTCATGGGGGAGAGTATGTATGAGAAGAACTCCTAAGTAATGGGGGAGTGATATTTCTTTAGAGAAATATATAAAGATTCATGTAAGGAAGTAGGAATGTACATCTAATGTATTGTGAATTATTTATTGTAAAGTAAATAGTTGATGTCTAAGAAGAAGGAGCATGCACCTTTCATGCACCTATTGTTTTGAGATTCTTTTTTAGCATGTAGACAACTGATGCTAGTCAACAGTAGTAGTAGAAGACTATTTGGTATTCTTGGAACTTGGATGTTTTTCATCTATATTGCCATAAATGTCAAAGAGGGAGATTGTTAGCATGAATACTAATGATACTACATTATGGGAGTATCCTGAGCATTGGAGAGTATTGATATGTTGCATTCATGACTGTAGTTTTCATTGATGTCGACATACCATTGTTTCTATAAAAGACTGGCAGAGTAGCTAATAGAGATCTTGATGGTATGGACAATGGTTTGATTGTCTAGTCATGCACAATTATGGACATGTATAGCATAATATCTTGATGGCATGGTTAAGTGCATAGAGCCTGAGTCAAAGTTGTATGGAAGTTGTACCTTATTGGTAGAGAGCAGTTCAAAGATAGAGTATTGAGAAAGAAGTTCCTAATGTTTGTTGGCTATCTTTCATCTAAGATGTAATGAAGAGATGTGTAGTCTGGTAGTGACAAAGGATAGTCAAATGATGACATCAGAGAGTGTGCAAGCCTTATTATTGCACTTTTGAATTTTTGTATAGAGTGTGAGCCGACAATGCTATTATAATTGTAATTAATTAATTATCTTATTTTAATTAACTAGGAAATCCTCAAGGCTAATTCAAGGAATTATAATGAAGATGTGGTATATAGGAAAGATTTTTTTCCTTCATTATAAAGTGTATGTAGTGTATCTATTGATGTAAGAAGTGAAAAGTGTGAAAAGGATCAAAGTGCTTACTAAATGCATGTAAGTGATCCAAGGGATTATTGGATGCACAGTTCATGATCTAGTTACAAGATCTGAAGGAGTAGAAGTTTAGTTGATAGGACAAAAATAATTGAAGGAAGTTCAATTCAGTTCTATTATTATTTAAGGAATAATAAAAAGATCATTTGGACAGTGGGTTCATTGATCTTACCCTTGAAGTTGTTTGGGCAGTGGGTCCAGCTATCTTCCACAACTCCTAACAAGGTTGGCACAACTCCTAATCGGGTTGGAATCTCCTAATATGGATTCAAAGTCTCCTAATAGGGGCTCATATATACTAAATGTTGTAATAGACTCCTAACAGGATATATCCTCTAATAAGGATTATTTATATTAGTACATCATCTTGTGGGTACCATCATCACCGAGGTTTTCCCTCTGGTCAAGGGTTTTCCTAGTTAACATATCTAATGTTATTGTGTATGAGTATCTTGTTGTGGTTTTAGTCTATATTACTCATATGGTTAAGATTTTTAAAGTTTTTATTTGTGATATTAGTTGGATAACTAATTCACCCCCCCCCCCCCCCCCCCCCCAACTCTCAGTTATATCAGTAGACTATAACAGGCTCTTAACGGAGCTGACTTCCTAGGAGTGAATAATTGGTAGCATGTTACTTGGTGATTTTTCTCAAATTGGGTTGGGTTTCCACATTAAATACTAGTGTCAAAGTGTTATGTGTGTATGAATGTTTTTTAGATGCTATTTACTTTTTTATTTTATTGTTAGTTGGCATACACTCAATAGAGAGTTAAGTAATGAACACAATGTTAAGCTAATTTACTATTCAGATGTTATATTGATTAAGTGGGTTTATGAATTGGATTGATTTATTTGAAGCTATTAAGAAATGAATTGGTACATTTGAACTTGAGGATAACTGATTCAACTCCCCCCCTCCCCCCACCCCCCGATTATTCTAAATATCCTAACAATATATATATATATATATATATATATATATATATATATATATATATATATATATATATATATATATATATATAATATATACATATATAGATATATATAATATATACATATATAGATATATATACACATATAGATATATGTATATATATACATATATACATGTGTAAATACATATATCTATATGTATATATATACATATGTGTATAAATACATATATCTATATATATGCATATATGTATGTATATACATATATCTATATGTATATATACACATGTGTGTGTATATGTATATATACACACATGTGTGTATATGTATATATATTTGTATATGTATATACACACACATATAAACATATATACTAATGTTGGTCAACAGTAGTAGTAGAAGATTGTTTGGTATTCTTGGAACTTGGATGTTTTTCATCTATATTGTCATAAATGTCAAAGAGGGAGATTGTTAGCATGAATATTGATGATACTACATTATGGGAGTATCCTAAGCATTGGAGAGTATTGATATGTTGCATTCATGACTGTAGTTTTCATTGATGTCAACATAGCATTGTTTCTATAAAAGACTAGCAGAGTAGCCAATAGAGATCTTGATGGTACAGACAATGGTTTGATTGTCTAGTCATGCACAGTTATGGACATGTATAGCATAATATCTTGATGAAATGGTTAAGTGCGTAGAGCCTAAGTCAAAGATGTATGGAAGTTGTACCTAATTGGTAGAGAGCAGTTCAAAGATAGAGTATTGAGAAAGAAGTTCCTGGTGTTTGTTGGTTATCTTTCATCTAAGATGTAATGAAGAGATGTGTAGTCTAGTAGTGACAAAGGATAGTCAGATGATGACATCAGAGAGTGTGCAAGCCTTATTATTGCACTTTTGAATTTTTGTATAGAGTGTGAGCCAACAGTGTTATTGTAATTGTAATTAATTAATTATCTTATTTTAATTAACTAGGAAAGCCTCAAGGCTAACTCAAGGAATTATAATGAAGATGTGGTATAAAGGAAAAAAAAATTATTGATTATAAAGTGTATGTAGTGTATCTATTGATGTAAGAAGTGAAAAGTGTGAAAAGGATCAAAGTGCTTACTAAATGCATGTAAGTGATCCAAGGGATCATTAGATGCACAGTTCATGATCTAGTTACAAGATCTGAAGGAGTAGAAGTTCAATTGATAGGACAAAAAAAATTGCAGGAAGTTCAATTCAGTTCTATTATTATTTAAGGAATAATACAAAGATCATTTGGACAGTGGGTTCATTGATCTTACCCTTGAAGTTGTTTGGGCAGTGGGTCCAGCTATCTTCCACAACTCCTAACAAGGTTGGCACAACTCCTAATAGGGTTGGAATCTCCTAATATGGATTCAAAGTCTCCTAACAGGGGCTCATATATACTAAATGTTGTAACAAACTCCTAACAGGATCTATCCTCTAATAAGGAATATTTATATTAGTACATCATCTTGTGGGTACCATCACCATTGAGGTTTTCCCTCTAATCAAGAGTTTTCCTAGTTAACATATCAGGTGTTATTGTGTATGAGTATCTTGTTGTGGTTTTAGTCTATATTACTCATATGGTTAAGATTGTTAAAGTTGTTATTTTTTATATTAGTTGGATAACTAATTCACCCTCCTCCCCCCCCCCCAACTCTCAGTTATATCAGTAGACTATAACAGGCTCTTAACAGAGCTCACTTCCTAGAAGTGAATAATCGGTAGCATGTTACTTGGTGGTTTTTCTCAAATTGGGTTTTCACATTAAATACTAGTGTCAAAGTTTTATGTGTGTATGAATGTTGTTTACATGCTATTTACTTTTTTATTTTATTGTTAGTCGGCATACACTCAATAGAGAGTTAAGTAATGAACACAATGTTAAGTTGATTTACTGTTCAAATGTTATATTGATCAAGTGGGTTTATGAATTGGATTGATTTATTTGAAGCTATTAAGAAATGAATTGGTACATTTGAACTTGAGGATCCCCCTCCCCCAATTATTCTAAATATCCTAACAATATATATATATATATAATATATACATATATAGATATATATACACATATAGATATATGTATATATATACATATATGCATGTGTAAATACATATATCTATATGTATGTATATACATATGTGTGTAAATACATATATCTATATATATACATATATGTATGTATATACATTTATCTATATGTATATATACACATGTGTGTGTGTATATGTATATATACACATATGTGTGTATATGTATATATACACATATGTGTGTATATATGTATATGTATATATATTTGTATATGTATATACACACACATATAAACATATATACTAATGTTGGTCAACAGTAGTAGTAGAAGATTGTTTGGTATTCTTGGAACTTGGATGTTTTTCATCTATATTGCCATAAATGTAAAAGAGGGAGCTTTTTTGCATGAATATTGATGATACTACATTATAGGAGTATCTTGAGCATTGGAGAGTATTGATATGTTGCATTCTTGACTATAGTTTTCATTGATGTCGACATAGCATTATTTCTATAAAAGATTGGCAGAGTAGCCAATAGAGATCTTGATGGTACGGACAATGGTTTGATTGTCTAGTCATGTGCAGTTATGGACATGTATAGCATAATATCTTGATGACATGGTTAAGTGCGTAGAGCCTAAGTCAAAGATGTATGGAAGTTGTACCTGATTGGTAGAGAGCAGTTCAAAGATAGAGTATTGAGAAAGAAGTTCTTGATGTTTGTTGGCTATCTTTCATCTAAGATTTAATGAAGAGATGTGTAGTCTGGTAGTGACAAAGGATAGTCAGATGATGACATCAGAGAGTGTGCAAGCTTTATTATTGCACTTTTGAATTTTTGTATAGAGTGTGAGCCGACAGTGCTATTGTAATTGTAATTAATTAATTATCTTTTTTTAATTAATTGGGAAAGCCTCAAGGCTAACTCAAGGAATTATAATGAAGATGTGGTATAAAGGAAAGATTTTTTCATTGATTATAAAGTGTATGCAGTGTATCTATTGATGTAAGAAGTGCAAAGTGTGAAAAGGATCAAAGTGCTTACTAAATGCATGTAAGTGATCCAAGGGATTATTGGATGCACAATTCATGATCTAGTTACAAGATCAAAAGGAGTAGAAGTCCAGTTAATAGGACAAAAACAACTGAAGGAAGTTCAATTTAGTTCTATTATTATTTAAGGAATAATACAAAGATCATTTGGATAGTGGGTTCATTGATTTTACCCTTGAAGTTGTTTGGGCAGTGGGTCCAGGTATCTTCCACAACTCTTAATAGGGTTGGCACAACTCCTAATAGGGTTGGATTCTCCTAACATGGATTCAAAGTCTTCTAATAGGGGCTCATATATACTAAATGTTGTAATAGACTCCTAACAGGATCTATCCTCTAATAAGGAATATTTATATTAGTACATCATCTTGTGGGTACCATCACCACCAAGGTTTTCCCTCTGATCAAGGGTTTTCCTAGTTAACATATCTGGTGTTATTGTGTATAAGTATCTTGTTGTGGTTTTAGTCTATATTACTCATATGGTTAAGATTGTTAAAGTTGTTATTTGTGATATTAGTTGGATAACTAATTCACAACCCCCCCCCCCCCACTCTCAGTTATATCAGTAGACTATAACAGGCTCTTAACGGAGCTGACTTCCTAGGAGTGAATAATTGGTAGCATGTTACTTGGTGGTTTTTCTCAAATTGGGTTTCCACATTAAATATTGGTATTTACATGATATTTACTTTTTTATTTTATTGTTAGTTGGCATACACTCAATAGATAGTTAAGTAATGAACACAATGTTAAGTTGATTTATTGTTCAGATGTTATATTGATCAAGTGGATTTATGAATTGTATTGATTTATTAACTATATGTGTGTGTGTGTGTGTGTGTGTGTGTGTGTGTGTGTGTGTGTGTGTGTGTGTGTGTAGATATATATATGTATGTATATATATATACATATATATATATATATATATATGTATGTATGTATATATATATACATACATATATATATGTATGTATATATACATACATATATATACAATATATATGTATGTATATATACATACATATATATATGTATGTATATATATATACATACATACATATATATATATATATATATATGTATATACATATATATGTATGTATGTATGTATATATATATGTATGTATGTATGTATGTATATATATGTATATATCTATATATATGTATATATGTATGTATGTATATATAATATATATACATATATAGATATATATACACATATAGATATATGTATATATATACATATATGTGTGTGTGTAAATACATATATCTATATTATATATACATATACATATATATATATGCATATACATATATGTGTGTAAATACATATATCTATATATATATACATATATGTGTGTATATACATATATCTATATGTATATATACACACGTTTGTGTCTATGTATATATACACATGTGTGTATGTATATATACACGTATGTGTATATATATGTATATGTATATATACACACATATAAACATATATACATACATATCTTTGTATATATACATATACATATAGATACATACATATATATACATACACACACATATCCAAATAGTAGAAGACAATGGAGGAGTGTGACGTCATGTAGATCTCCCATGAGAGTGACTACAATCACCACCTCTCATTTGGAAACATGCCTAATAGAGTATGTATCAAAACATGAGGGGTTAGAAATGTTACCCCAAGTCTTAATCATAATAAAATAAATGAAGAAATCAACAAAATTAATCTTATTAACAAGAAGGTAAACATGTGCATTAATAAAAGGTACTATCTAAGAAAATATATCCATTTGATGAATATCTCATCAATTCCTATAATAACCAAAACATAAGACTTTATAACCAGTGATATAACCATATTTTCAAAACATAATAAATAGTATCACCAAGGTATCCATTACAAATAAACCTTGAAGCTCATAATGCACCTCCTAGTTCTTCAAAATGTTTGTAATGGTTAGAGGGGCATTACACCTACCATATAGGGGTGAGAAAACTTCACCACTATGTAATTCCAAAACCAAACCCAAAAAGGTTCTATGGAAACCACCACCAACCACCAAGAACCTACAAACCCAGACACCCATCACAACATAACTCTAGAAATAATGAGACCCTCGAAAGGAGGGCAACAATTAAAGAATACCACCTACACCTAGAGAAGGTACGGGGATAAAAATAGAAAACATGACACAAAATCCATGCCATTGTTGAGATTCCAACCCATGAAACACCATCATGGACAAAGAAAATCATGGAGAAAGCAACCTCAACACAAAAACCCAAAGCACAACTAGAGCTAGCATGAGGAGAAATTTCAAACCCTAGAATCAAGATTCTTTATTTTCCAAATACACCCAAACCCATCGACACCAGCATGATCTCTTAGTAGACCAAAGAATTTCTCTAGCATATTCAAAAGGAGAGTTTTGAATAAATAATAGAGGTGAAAAGTATGCACAACAAGACACAAAACTCTCATTCATTACAAAAAAACTCTTGCAAAGGGACAAACAAAAAAAGGCAGATCTTTTACATGTTATTACAAGGAAGCACAAGCCACACATTGACCACACCATTCACCCAACACAAGGAGCACAAAATTTGTGAGTTGTGAATCCTTCAAAACACCCTTTTCTAAGACATAGACCCTTTGTGAAGGGTATCTACAGAAACAATCCCCCCACAACAAGTTTAGGGGAAGGAAGTCATTTATATTTTCAACCAAAATAAAAACACTAGATATTCATTGTTGAGAGTTTGTAAGAACAAATAGAGGGCCCAAAAATGCTTCTAGGAGGAGCATAATATATCCTCCACCTATAGAACTGTACTCATCATTAGCGAGGCAACTCATAGACTTAGAAAGGTAAAAGCCATTGTGGTGTCCAACAAAAAGCTACAGAAAAGGCCCAAATCCCTAAAAATAGACAAAGGTTCTCAACCACCAAAAGACCTTCCCAACCCTTGCAAATTCACCAAGATCATCTTCCTCATCCTCATTCACATTCCCTCCATCAGTAGAGTTTAAAATCCTCTTGTTCCTGCTCATCCCACTCTTCCTTGATAGGATTATATTGTTATATTTTAGTATATTCTTGTTATTACTTTTTTATATTTTTAGTATCAAATTATTATTAATATATTTTTATACTTCTAAAAAACTTTTATCAAATAAACAAAAAAAAATTAATACCCTATTGTTATTATATTGTAATATTATTATCTACGTATTTTATATAAATTCATTCTTATAATAACTTTGCTAAATAAATTAATTTTATACAAAATTTTATTTACATAATTAATAAAATAATTTTAAATCTATTATTATACTACCTTTCAATATAGTATATATTTAGATAATTATAAAAATATTTTTATTTCAAACTTTGATAAACTTTATTTTCTTAATATTGTTATTATATATTTAAAATAATATAAAATTATGGGAGAGGATCCACTAGTTGAGCATTCTAACTTTGCACTTCTCACAATCTTCTTAAAAAGATTGAAACCGCTCTCAATTTTTTAAACCAACTTACTTGGTAAGCCCCCCTTTATGTCTTAGAGCTACATCATCAAATATGATGTCACATTAACATGCTATTTGCTAAGGTGTCCAAAATAGACCCAAAATAATGTGAAACAAATGTTTGTACAAAAGAAATATTCATACTTATAAAATAAGTACTCCATAATATTATTGTTTGTTTTTAACAATTAAAAGTACATTTACATCAATTATACATAGTCATGACATAAATAATAACTTTAAAATTACAACTATTAATACATTACCACAAAAATTGAACACTAAATATATATTTTAATATTAAATTAATAATTATATTTTATATCAAAATAAATACTAAAGAAATAACCACAAAAAAAAGAAATAATTCAATTCTAAAAAATATATAAATTATTATTAAGTTTTTATAAACTATGTATTAAAATTAAATAGTTATGTTTTATTT
Organism: Cupressus sempervirens; assembly: GCA_028749045.1. Classification (NCBI taxonomy): domain Eukaryota; kingdom Viridiplantae; phylum Streptophyta; class Pinopsida; order Cupressales; family Cupressaceae; genus Cupressus; species Cupressus sempervirens. Next base: position 457,524,814 of record CM053786.1, on the reverse strand, counting down.
CTTATTTATTACATCATATTTATTTATCAACATCAAATTTATATGTATTAAATCTATTTATTATTTACAAATGTACATATTAAATTATATAGATATTATTTCATAATTAAAAATTAATTAATTTTATGGAAAAATTGGAAATACAAAACATTAATAGTAAATCTTTTCTAATTGTGTAAAATTAAACAATTAGTTCTACTTATAAAATATTTTTATATTTCAATACATTTCATTTTTCTTATAGAAATGTGAGTTTTAATATAAAAATTAAATTCTTAATTTCATTAATTAAAATATAATATATTTTAATTTTTTATTATAACCATGATTTTATTTTGACTATTTGTTTTATTAAGAAAAATAATTATCTTTAATTCTCTCTCTCTCGCACACACAACTTATGTTGGTATCACTATCTTACTATTTTATCTCTCTTCCTCTTCCTCCTCTATATTATCTATCTTATTTTTCACCCTCTGCATATATGTTTATGTTGTTATTGTTTTATACTGTTATTTATCTCTATCTATATCTTTATCCTAGTTTTTGTCCAGTGCTAATGATTAAAAATATGAGCCATCCTATCAAATCACAAGTGCATTTCTAAGACGAGAATTTAACAACAAAATATGAGCAATCCTATCAGATCACAAGTGCATTTCTAGGCAAAAATTAATGCATTCACAATGTTAATTTAGATTCTCACTCATCTACACCTCTACAACCATTATGCGTTAGGCAGGAACTATGACGCATCGCGTCTCTTGTTAAAACTCGGTGAAGCTAAACTAAACAAAGAAACAAAATTGAAAAGTTGAACGATAACTATTAGCTTTAAAAAACCTCATGATTTAATAATAATAATACTAATCTTTGCAAATTTTCATAAATTGCATATTTGGCTTCTTAGTTACGATTTATTCTTGCGTGACATGCAAAGACCACACTATAAACTATTAATCTCTCTCTCTAGCTTATATATTTCTATTTATTTAAAATTTAAAATTTAAAATTTGTTTCTCTTGGCATGTAAAACTTTTCTTGTTAGGGAATAGTGGGAGTTTTAAAAATTAGGAATTTTCAATTTTAAGAGGAGTAGAATTTCATTGAAAATAGTAAAGTATTTAGAATTGTTATTAGATGATCTATAGGTATATATGTCTAAATGTAATTTGAATCAAATATTATATATATTGAGTAATGATTAAAAGGTATCTATATATGTATATTAACTATTCAATAACCATCTTTAGCACTTTTATTAGTTTATAACATTTTTTATAGTGTAATGATTTGATTGGTTTTGATAATATAATAAAAACTAACTTTAAATGTATAATAATCTATTAATAATCATAATTATTTGAAAATATGTTAAAGAGTAGGTCATAATGAAATAATTTTTTCTATTCTATTAAACAACATGTATATTTAAAAGTTATAATTATCCCAAAACAATGTGAACATCATTATCATTTTTTTATGTCATATGAGCATATATAATTGCTATATCTTGTGTATAATACATACATATATTACAAAGTAGTTGACTACGATATTCAATTGATAATCTTATGTATTTTACAATGTTAAATACATAAATATGTTCAATATGCCATAGATAATGTCAATATCCAATTATAATCTAGTAATTAGAGGAGGTGGAATTTGGCATATTATGGAATTTGATTTGAGGTGGTTTTAAACATGGAATGAGGCATGCTTTTGTTTTATCGGTGCCTAATTTAGACCAAGTGACTTAGTAAGTGCATGCATTCATTTATACACATATATTAAAAATGTGTATCCTAAAATTAGATATAAATTTATTTCTCTTTACACATTATTGCTTAAATTTAGTAACTTCATTAAAATCTAATCATTAAATGATGGGGAATGGAAAATGCTCAGATTTAATTGCAATTGATTTAGTAAGATTGTGCAATGTGACATATTAAGGGTGTTGGATGAGATGTGTATATATATTTCATTGTGTCAAAATTAGACCAAGGTGACTTTGTAAGTGTATGCATGTATTTTGATTGACGTGGGTTCTTAACCCCATGAGTTTTGGCAGGATATTTTGGACCAATTTCATAAGAGGGTTAGCCACTCAATTCCCAGATGGCTTTCTTCCACTAGAAGAATGTCTTTGTTAAAATTACTATTTTAGGCCATTCCTATTTATGGATACTTTGTGCAAGTTGTTCCTAGTTTTGTGACATAATTTGATTCTTTCTATCATCAATTCATTTTATGTCTTCCAAATGAAGTCTAGTTAGATGGGAGTTAGTATGCATACCAAAAGAAGAGGGTGGTTTGAGTCTTCAACCAACATGCTTGATTGGTAAGGTTTTAGTTGTCAAGTTATATATTAGAGATGTTGCACTTATCAAGATTGAGAATGGGCCAAAATTTATAGGAGTGGATAGTGTGGATGTGCCTTGATTTGGTTTGATGGGTAAAGGCTCCATTATTTTGGAAACTCTCAATAAAGGGAAAAGCTTATTAAGGAAGACCTATTTTGGATTTTTAATAATGGTTCATTGGCTTGCTTTTGGGATGATTATTGGGATGATCATTATCCAATTATAATTATTTCTTAGTTTCCTCATTGTCAACCACTTTGTGATTTTTTTTTGGTGTTAGATGTAGTGGGATGAAGTATTTAAGATGGTTATTCTTAGGGGTATGTCTAGGTGACTTATTCAAAGGACCCTCAAGAGTGGCCACTAGGTGGAATTGTAAATAATCATTAGAAGATGTTTAGGATTTTAGCTATCAGATTGTGTAACTCTCTTCAGGAATAGATGTTTTATCTTTGGGTCCTAATCCAAAGGAAAAATTATGGTTTCCCTTGGATAAATTAGGAATCAGATAGGCAATTGCATGGCCAAAAAAGTGTGACTTGATGGAAATATATTTGGAATTTCTTCTCTTGGCCTAAATTTAACTGTATCCTTTTCTTGGTCACCCGAAGAAAATGTCTCACTTGGGAGAACATACAAAAAAGTGTTTCCAAGGCCCATCTAGGTGTGTCCTAGGTGTGTCACAATGGAAAGGAAAACTAACCTAGGAAAATAGGGAACAAAGAAAGCATAAACAAAAGACTACCTAGACTAACATTAACTGCAGGTGCTACCTGCTTTAAATTATGAACATAAAATAGCTTTAGATCCTAGCCATTGTAAGACAATGGTAGAATTTTTCTAGTTGGATAGGCCAGAATGAAATATTTATTTTGATTCATTTGCATAATTTTGAAGTGTCTTTCCAAAGAGAATCAAACTTATGATGCATACCTTTAGGTTCATGCCTCTTATCCCATAATAGGACAAGATCACCTTCCATGAATTACCTTGGCCTAGCCTTCTTGTCAAAGAAGATCTTTATGCACTTTTGATGATCTATGATGTGTTTGACCAATTTCTCACATTCTTCTTCTAGCTTAGTAAGGGACGTGATTTGCTTCTTCAAACCATTTTGGAATACTAGGTCCTGAATCACTTGTTGTAACTTGCAGATAGATAGTTCCAATGGTAGGGGAAGGCTAGCTTCGACTCTATATATCAGTTCAAATGGAAAAATGCCCATGGTCTTCTTAGGTGTCACTCCATCTACCCAAAGAGCTTCATGTATTCTTTTGTGCCAGTCCTTCTGATTCTCAAAGAGCAATTTATTCATGATGTTGATCAAGTTTTTATTACTTGATTCTATCTTACCATTCCCTTGAGGAAAATAGTCTAAGCAATGGCTAAGATGGTTGTTGTTGTCATAATAGAACTCTATGATCTCCATAGAAGTAAAATAAGTAGCATTATCCATGTCTAGCTTTGATGGCATCCCAAATCTCACTAAGATGTTCTCTTTGAAAAACTCATAGATAATTTCAAGGGTGGTTCCCTTGGTGGGCTTTGTTTCCACCCATTTGGTGAAATAGTATGTAGTAGTTATAATATATAAGTGACCAACAAAAGGAGGGTTAATATGTCCAATGAAGTGAATTCCCATTGCTAAAAGGGGTCTTCTATTATGACTAGCTTCAATGTCAAGGAAGCTAATTTAGGCTTGCTAGAAAACATCCTACATTTATCAAATTTGGTCACCCACTTATAAGCATCTTTGAACATACTAGGCTAGTAGTAGCACTGCCTTAGAATCTTTTAGGTTGTAACTATAGAAGAGAAATGCCCACTTCAGGCCTCATTATGGAATGTGTGAAGCAATCTTTCTTGTTGAGGCTTATCCGCACATCTTAAGAAAGTTCCATTAATTTCTCTCTTGTACAATTGATCATCATAGATGACATACTTACTCAATTTATTTTTGAGGTCTCTTTTATGCTTGTATGTCAATCCATCAAGGCAATATCTGTAAGTGAGAAAATAGACAATACTTGAAAACCAAGGGTCTTGGAGACTAACCATTAATGCTCTTAAGGATTCTTCTTCTTGACTAGAATCCTAATTTTCTGCAATCACTTTGCACATGCCATTTCCTCGTACCAACTTTGTTGGCTTCAGTTTGATATCATACTCTTCAAATTTGGCTATCCATGTTACTCTAGTATTACATCCTATTTCTTGTTGGGTTAATATGCTCTTGAAGATTGGGTCGGGTATATGCACAACATAATGTGAATGTAAGACAAAACTTGAAATTTTTGAGTGCTCTTACCATTGCATACGCATACTTTTCCATCTAAGAATATCTTAACTCATGCTCTTTGAGAGGAGTACTCATAAAAGAAATTAGTACTTGTATATCTTCCCTATTTTCCTACATAAGTATTATGGATAATGTGTGAGCTAATGCATAGCAATACAATATGAATTCTTTGGTATAATCTAGGTGGACCAGGACAGGAGCTTTAGCTATGGAATCCTTGATTTTATTGAAAGATTTTCTCCCAAAATCATTCCATTTGAATACTTGGCTCCCTTCATCATGTCAACTATGCACTTGGTGATTTCGGAGAAATCAAGGACAAAATGTCTTAAGAAATTCACCTATCCAAAGAAGGACTTGACTCTAGATTTTCTTACCAATAAATTCATTTTTTAAATAGCTCTAACACACCTAGGGTCAATTTCAATGCCTTCTTGAGAGACCAGGTGACCAAGCAATCTGCGTTTGGTAACATTGAAGAAAAACTTCTTGGGATTAAGTGAAATCCTATGTTCCCTACATCATCTTAGTACTTTCTTTAGGTCCTTCAAGTGATTTTCTTTTTTCTCAGAGAAGACTATCAAATCATCTACGTATATGACAATAATCTTATCCTTGAAGTTAGCAAAGGATGAATTCATGGCTCTTTGAAAGGTGGCTCCAGCATTAATCATCCCAAAAGGCATTATGTTATAAGTGAATGTTCCCCAAGGGGTGGTGAACATTGTTTTAAATTGATCTTATGGGTCCACCTCAATTTGATTGAAACTTGAAAAGCCATCTAACATGGACATCATCTCTGAGCTGGCCATTGTTTGCAATAAATGATCCATGTTGGGCAAGGTATAATTATCCTTTAAAGAAGCCTGATTTATATTTCTAAAGTCCACAAAAATTATGATTTCCCCACTCTTTTTTTGGATAGGGACAATGTTACTTATCCAAGTAGAATGGTGTATTAGATAGATAATTCTTTCTTCTAGTATTTTATGAATTTCTCTAAAAATGGAATCTACAATCATTGGGTTATAATTGTGCTACTTTTTTCTAAAAGGAGTTGCTTTAGGATTGAGGGGGATCTTGTGTTTAAACTCACCATTTCTTAAGGTTTTTAGATCCTCATATCCCCAAGCAAAAACATCTTGGTATTCAGAAAGCAATTCTTTGGCCTTACTCCTTTCTGCATTTGAGCAACTACTACCAATATTAATCATCTTAGGTTTATATTTAGTGCCAATATTTATCCGCTCAAATTCTCCAGAGGTTCCACCTTTCCCACCTCTTTCCCTTCTAATAAACACATCATGCCTATCAAATAATTTTTCAAGAGAAATGAGCTATCTAGGAATTTTATTACCTTTAACTTGTTCAACACCAAGCTCTAAATATTTCTTGTTGTCTAGGGAAAACTCTTAGCAAGCTTCCTCACTTCTTTCAAAGTATTGATCATTGAAAGGTTCATACCCCTCTAGGAAACATTGGATTTGTTTATCACTACTTAAGACTTTCCATGATTTAGCATTGTCAGGTACATTAGGTTTAAACAAAACTTCAACCTTGTATTGGTTATCTTTGAACTCTGGATGTGGAAGTAGAAGAGAAGAGGAGGCAGCTAACATATATGAACTCAGATTCTGTTCCCTAGGAAAAACTTGTATTGAGGTGTATAGGTCCTCAATTTCATCCCAGACCCTATTTCTATAATTTTGAAGCCTTATGTTCTTCATAGTATATTGTCCTCAGAATTGCTTCACTATAAACTCTGCATCTCCTTGGGCTCTCAAGATTTTCACCCTTCTTTTTTTTGGAGTGGTGATTCCTAACAGTAATGCTTCATACTATGTTGTATTATTATTTTTCTTAAATTGTAGCTTATATGCAAACTATATGATATCTCCATTATAGGAAACAAGCACCATGCCAGCTCCACATCTAGCAGTAGCACAACTTTCATCAAACTCTAAGGTTTAATATTTTGATCTCCAGGAGCATATAGTTGTTCTTCTAAATTATTGAAGTCAAAGAACAACATGTAGTTTCCAAATTTCATCTCTTGATATAGAATTTGGACCTTGGGGTCATCAGATTTCATGGCAGTGAGTTTGGCCTTCTCCTCAAGTTCTAACTTAATCTTCTTATTGCCAACAGGAATTATAGCATAAGGCCAATCTATTTTGATTTCCCCTCCCATATCTCTACAAAAGCTCTTACTTAATAGAATATCATAGCTAGCCAAAATATCAACTACTAGGATCATTAATTTTATTTTCTTTGCAAGGTGTATGGCTAGGACTACTTGTGCATGTTTTACTTTCCCTAAAGGGGGACCTATTTTTTATCCATGTAATAACAACTTCCAAATGTCTTGATTAAAGTTAAGCCTATAGCATGAGAAACAAAAGAAGGTATGACATTGTCAGAGGCTCTAGAATCAATTATAAAATTACTCAATTTGTGACCTTTTACATATGAGTACACATAAAATGGATTGGGTTTTTAACCAAGAGAGGTAACCAAGATTGAGGACTCCATCTCTTGACAAGATTCACCATCATGATCCACTCCCAAGTGAAATATGCACATATTTTTTCTTCTTGGGAGTTGCTTCGATGGAAAGCTTTTGTTGAGAAGATGGTAATTGCAATGGAGTTCCCTTCATGTTTCCTTCTCAAAATATCTTGGTAAGGTTGCTAGAAAGAGGGAACTATTTTCCCCATTTTCATTTTCATGAAAATTGTCTCATTTAATAATTTTTGAAGCATCGCTTCTATGTTATTTTTTGTACTAACAACAAAACTTCTTGAAGTTCCACTGTAAAGCTCTCTCTTCCATTTTTTGGCTGCTATTAGATCATCCTCCAATTCTATTGCCAAGGTCTTAGCAACTTAAAGATTAGCTACATGTGCTCTTCTAATTTGAAAATTGATGTCTAGGGGCATCGAGCTAATGAAAAACATTTTTTGATTATCAGCAGTTAGCCTACTTGTAGTAGTAATCCGATTGACCAATTTGTTGAACCTTGCAATGAAATCTCTCATAGGAATGCTAGTTTCCTTCTTAATTTGTGTGAGTTGGGACAAAAGAGTATGTTTTTCATTCATACTCTTTTAGCGGGCCTCAAATTGATTATGCATGTCATCCTAGGTCATAATACATCCCATCAAAAGATGTTGAAACCAACCAGCTACATTCTCAACAAGAGTCTCTATGAAGATCCTTACTGCTACATCTTCATGTTGAGGACAAATAATCATACATGCTATGAAGAAAGTAGTGATGTGCTCATTAGAAAAGGTTTTCCCATTACCATTAAACTTGGGAAAGTTCTTTCAAGAAGCTCTTGGTAGGTTGTTATTTGTAGCTAGCCAAAGGGGGCCAATAACATTATACCAAGGCATGGCCATTGAAGTAGGAAGAATTACTAGTATTGGATGAAAGGTGATGGAAGTAGGGGCTGTCACTATGTGAATGGTGAGATCATTACACAGTGATGGGATCTGAGTGTGGAAGATAGGAGGTGAAGATGAATGACTATGTCTTTGAGAAATGGGGCAGGGTGGTGGAAATAGAGCTCCATGAGTACCTTGAAACATTGGATCCTATGAGCAAGATGGTCCTCTTCTATGAGGATCTTCTAGTATTGAGAAATCACCTTTCTTCAATTCTTTGAACACTGAGTCAATTTTCCCTTTTCCATGAACACTTCTAGTATATTTAGGATCCAAGGTGTATTTCTTAGTTCACAATGAAAATGTTTCTCTCAATCTTCTTTCCCATAATACTCCTTCCCAGTACTCAACATTGGCCTCTTCTCTTTCAAGGGAAAAGATGATTCTTCGATACTAATTAAGGGACTTTTGACTTTTCCAAGAAAGAGTATTCAACTGGGTTATTATGTCTTCTTGTTCATCTTGGAAGCTAAGGTTGGGTTGCACTACTGGGATTTGGCCTTCATGGGGAATGTCATTTCTCCTTATGAGCTAACAAGCATGACCCAATGAATTGAGCACCAAAAGGGGTAGATATTAAGTTATCTAGTAAAGCCATAGAAAAACTTACTAAGAAAACTTAGGACATACAAGTAAGTCCCCAGTAGAGTCTCCAAAAACTATTGGTTAACAGTTTGTCTTCCTTAATTCTTTGGTTTATACCTTGACTCTTAGAGTGGCTAATGGCTAATGGGAAAAAAAGAACCTAACAATAGTGTAGTAATCTATCAAAGACCCATGAATTGAAAGGTAGAACTCCCTTTAAAATAAGAGATTTGCAATGAATTTTGTTTTTTAAGTTTTCAAGGGTATGCTCTTAACTAGAGAGTAGAAGATGTTAGTAACCAGATTATTTAACACTTCAAACAACCTAGGAAGTTTTCAAAAAGGAAATTAACATAATTATGAAATCTACTCTAACTTGAATTCAAAGATGGAAACATGCAAAACTAACTACAATGGCATGAGAGGAGAAGGGATGACTAAATAGGCAATTCCTAGATTGTTGAATAAACTAAGATTTGACAATACTAGATTGTCACATTTTTAGCTACTTCATTAATAGAAATCTAAACTCCTCATATAATGAACTAAATACACATGAGCTATAGTGCACAACACAAGGAAAATGATGATGCTTATGTTGAGGAAAGTAAAGCTTACAATCCACTAGAATGAAAGAAATAAAACCAAGTTTACTTATGATCATTCAATTTTTAGGTATAACACATTCATTCCAAACATCGTACAATAACAAAATGAACAAAAAAATTAACATGCAGACTCAGAGTCACACACACTAGTCCCAACTACAAGGGTTCACCTAGAAATAACTTTTCCAATCTTATTTACTTCTCAAAAAGTTACATGTATAGGCATTTTCAAAATGGCTAGTTACATTTGATGATTGCTATCAGAGCATCTCTAAATAGAGGAAGCTAAAAAAAGAACTTGATTGAGTCATCGTTCATTATAGAGTTTTAGCCTATTGAGGAAATGCCAATAATGGTTACAACAAAGAAATGAGATAGAAGAGAGAGAATGATCGATTTTTGAGAGAATATCAGAGCATCATGCTTTCTTAAAAGTTATTGCCTTAGCTCTATAAGCCTTCATTGCATCTGTTACTTTATCTAGCTCATCAACACTTGGGATTATGATATTGTTAGCTTCAATCATCAAGTAGTCGTGCATCTCTATCAACTTGTCCACTTTGATGACTTTTGATTGGAACTTCTTTGATGCCCACCTTAAGATGGAGTCTGTTCATCAAAGCTCCTAGATCTTTGACATCTGGAAGTTGAGTGGATTAGTGGCCTCATCAAAAAATGCTAGGAACTTGATCTTCATCCACTCAATGTCTACTAATCGGCCATTTATAGACTATCAAGTGCATATCAAGTTCCCCCTCTCAATCTACAAAGGTGCAACCTGCCATGCATATGGTAGTATACCAAAGGAAGGACACCATGCCTTCACATATTAGCACCAAGGTACCAACAATTACAATAATTGAGAAAGAAAGGGTACTAGTTCAAATAGGTCAGGAATCTAGTCCTCACCTACACCACAAGCACAAGGTGGAGAAGACATCAAAGAGAAGGAGAAGGATAGGACTAAAGATTCAGTCTTGACTATGAAGCTAGAGGAAGTAATAGCAATATAGACACAGGTTACCTTAATAGACACTGCTACTTCTACTCCTAGTCAAGCACTTCATAGGCTGAGTACTTAAGCTATATCATTACAAGAATCAAGGCCAAGTCCTAGTACATCTAAGGTTGATGAGGTGACATCCTATGGTGACATCAACTTAGATGAGGTCATTGAGTTACCAAAATATGATCTTACAACAATCACAATAGAGCAGATGAGCATATTGTGGGATGCTCTAGCAAGAAAGAAACACCAAGAACTACTCAAAAGGGAGCAAGGGTAGAAACAAGTACTTCATGAAATCAAGAACATATTTCTTGATGTATTCAGCCTCCCTACACCTGATGCAGCCAAGCCCATCATTGAGAAGTTGGAAAATATTATAGAGAAAATCAATGATGAAGATCTAGATACCAATGTAAAATTATTGGAATGGTCTAAGAAGAAATTTCAAACCAGGGTGGATGAACAAATATCTAGTGCCATTGCACTACACCAGGTTGAGTTGGAAACCAAGATTGAGGGTGTGAAGAAAGTATTAGAAAATATTTTCTCTCTTTACACCAAGTTGTGTGATACAACTCTATTCACACAAGAAATGCAGCAACATATTAACACTCTGTAAGGAGATATGAACTAACTAGTACTACTCTGCCTAATTCTCCAACTTAGGGTCAAAAGAACTTTAGGAATTTGATGAACTCCCAAGGTCAATTGGTAGTCTTGCATGATCAAGATGTAAACGTTTGGGCTACACTAATCAGTATCCAATCCATGTTGACCCCACACATGGAGATGCTACACTAGGAACTAGTCTCTATAGAAAAAGTGATGAAGAAAGATCCCCATCTTTATACACATGAAGGATTAGTTCACCTTGCTGCCAAGTTATCTATCCAAATCAAATCATTGGAAGCAGCATGTGATAACTGGGATGTAGCTTTGAAGATAATACTTAAGGTCCATAAAAATTTCTTGGACAAACACATAATTCATGTACAACCCATGTCATAAGTGTCAAAAGGGGGAGAATAAATGAAGGGGGGAGAATGAAGAAAGGGGGAGAATGCTTGAAATGAGAGATAAGTTTTGGGAGAGAGCAAATAAAGACAAAGTCAGCATAGCAGACCTACTTAGCAGGAGTATTCAAAATCATAATAGAATAATCAACTCAAGAGGAGTTATTCAATTTTGAGGTATGTCTGATGAGTCATAAGTTTTGTAAAATTTTGAAGTTATGAAATTTTGTAAGACAAATACCAAATGGATATTATCTGAGTTATGCTTGAAAGGCTAAGGATATTCATGCATGACCAAGTATTTTGCCACTCATGTCAAATAGGGAGATTGTTAATTTTAGATCATTTTTCACATATGAGTGACAATATACTTAGTTTTTTACTTAGTTCATACCAAACAAGTAATATATGTCAAGCATAAGTTGTCAAAATAGTATATATCAATCAAGAGATATACAATATATATTGAGTAACTAGTAAGTGTTGAGTCACTCAAGTTTCGAGCAAATAGTAAGCGTTGAGTCATTCAGATGCTAAGTGATCAGTGGATGTCGAGTCGTTCAAAGGTGGAGTTACAACATTGAAGAGATTGTGGATGCTGAACATTAGACACTTCAAGTGCCGAGTAAATAGTTTTGGATATTGTTATTTGTAATGGCACAAAATTCTATGTTAACCATTTTTGAGTTGACTTAAGGATTGTTTTGTGATTCTAGATGATAAGGATGAATCTCTATTAAGGATCTATGTATAGTACATGTAACCAATTAGTTGAAGGGATGTTTTGAGAAGCTAGATGGATGAATTATAATCATTGATTCATACCTAACCCTAAGTCACCTAGGTATTCTTAAAGAGGAAAAACCCTAAACTTTGTATGAATGTGGAAGGAGAAAAGAGAGAAGTTTGCATGCAAAAATAGAGCATTCATGGTGGCTAAGGAGTTGTGAATTGAGATACATTATAGAATTAGTTAGAGGAGAACAAATGAAAGGAATTAGAGGACAAGAGAGATACATCTGATCAATGAAGATCAAATACACATCAATAAAGAGGTGATTTTTTAATCTAGCAATAGAGTGCTAATCATGGGATCATTGTTGATACATTCTAGCATGTGAATCAGTTAAATCTCTTAATGGAGTAGTCTTAATAGGCTATTGTAAATCCTTTACTAGGGTTCTTACTTTATTGTAAGTTAAATTCCTTTAATCAGACACACTTCTAATAGGGTGTTAAAATCCTTTAATAGGGTAAGATCTAATAATCTTGTTAGCCTTTAATAGGGCAGACCTTTCATATGATAGATCATGTTTCATGATCAAACATTGTAGCCTTCATTGGATATACTTTATTACTACAGTAGTGGAGATTTGTGGATGTCATCCCTACCCTATTTTTACCTTCTCATTAGAGAGTTTTTGGGTAACCAAATATCTTGTGTCATACATGTGTTGAATGTTATTTTCTTTCATATTATGGATGAATATGTTTAGCTAGTTATTTTAGTTTACATACAAATTGTGAGATGGATGTGTGGTGAATGAATTTATGGTTAAATTTTTGAAGGATTGATTCACCCCCCCACCCCTTCCTCTCAAAGTTTACTTTCCCTATTGTATTTCCAACAATTACCTCACTTAAAGTGAAATCATATCACTAAAATCCACTTATGAAACAAGGGTTTTTAATTTAACAGAAAGTACCTAGTTTACTTTAGGATCCGAAGTGAGGATTTATATGATAACTTAATATGTGTGGAGGAGAGAGCATAAATCTGTCTTTTATAAGATTATCTTTCCTTTGATTCAAGATTGCAGTGCAAGGAATGATCCTTCAATACCTTGGACACTTCATTTTCTAATTCTCTACATTGAGCATCCAACACTTGATTTTCTATATATATCAGAATTGCACTTTTATGACTGACTTTACTAGAAGCATCTTTTAGGTATCTCTATAGAATATTCTCATATTACATTCACATAGCTGTTTATTTTTAAAGTCTTTGAAGAATTAACCTTTTATATTTTCTTTAGACAAAAAACCATTTTGAAAGAATCACTTTCCAAAGGAAGAAACACTCTACTACATTTACCCTTTGTTTTGATTAGATATCTTGAGATGAGTTTTCCATCATGGATTCACCATAAAGAGATCAAATTAATTTCTTTTACCATTATTCTTGGGTTTTTCTAATGCATAAAAACTTTGAATAGAGTACAAATCATGCTAGCTTTGGAAACAAAACAAAACGCTTACATTTCCATCGAAGAGCAGCTAAAAACCCAAAGACCTATATTTCTCTCCATAAAAATGGATTTTTACCTTTATTTTGACTTGAGACTTTCTTGCTCTAACTTGCACTTTCATGGCTCTTTACCTTGTAGGTCAAGTAGGAATACATCTATTAATGCTATTGAGACTTTATTCTTCCAGGACATGCTTGATGAACTTTGCCAAGTCAGATAGCTACTCGAATTACTTGGAATTCGATGGAAATGAGAATGTTGGTGTAAGATAGGAGTTACGAAAATAAAGAGAACTCACCTTTCATTAAGAAGATGATGAAAACATATCCCAACCAAACCTAAATCACCTAAATCCCTAATGCGCTAGAATGGAAAGAAACTCGCATGGAGGGATAGGGAATGGCAAAGCAAAGGATACCTAGATAAGATGCAAGGTGGGAACCTTAGGGATTTGATCAGAAGTAAGTTACCAAATGGCTACCATGAAAAACAATCTTTGAAAAAAATCCTAAATAATACTAACAACTACAAACCCAAAGCAAAAAAAATGAAACTTAGCAACACAAGGTGAGCGAGTCATGTTGTTGAGAAGAGAAGATAAGTATCATGGAATTACAATGGGCACTTGATAAGTTTGACATTGACAAGATAATGTGTTGTTTAATCATAACATTTAAATTAAAGAAGATAATTGAATTGATATATGAGAGAAATGTCAAGAATTTGAGTAAAACTCTAAGCTTATCGAGTACCAGTATTGGTTGATCAATGAAGAAAATGAAGTAGAAGATTAAGGAACTTTAGAAGAAGTTGAACAATAGTTATGGTTGAGAAAGTTGATTAAGGAAATCTTAGTATTCACCGAGTGTCAGTAATGACCAAGCAAGATAGTGAATGCCAAGCAAGACAGAACAATGGTGATTGAGCTACACAATAATGACCAAGTAGAAGAACTTAGTGATTGTCGAGGGACAACAAGTTAATAGTTTATGAAATGTTTGAGTTCTAAGGATGACATAGTTGAAATTTTGGATTAGCCAAAATGCATGGATAATAAGGATTGATGAGTTGGCATATTTAATGCATGATGAAATTTTGTTAACCAATCTATGGCAAGGATTTGATGAGAAGTTTCTAGAAAGAAGAAGGAAAACACAATGATGGATTAATTCAATGAATCTAACCTAAACCTAAGATCTATGGATGTGTTTAAGTAGAAAAAAATTAATTACATATTTAAGGAGGTGTATTTTATATTTTAAATCACAATTGGAACTATTAGCAAGGAGAGGCTAGAGAAATTATTGCATAACAAAATTTCCATGGAAAGGTGTAAAATCTTGATTGGTTGAAGGGACTCCAAGTAGATTAGATATCAAGAACCTAATGAAGTCCATTATGTGAACTAGAGATGAGATGAATGGAGATCTGAACATGCAAAGTGATTTGTAGTTTATAGATCAAAGCTAGCTATTACTTTCCAATCGTTGACATGGTAGTAAAATTCTTTTATCAAGGTTTACCTAATAGTCAATTGTAAATCCTTTAATCAAGGTGACATTTTAAGAGAATGTTCAAAGTCCTCTAACAAGGCCTCTCCTAAAAGGGTGATCAATTCCTTTCACAAGGTCACACCTAATAGTGTGTTTTGTAACCTTTAATAGGGTTGGCTCTTAAGTGAGCTCACTTCATAAGAGTGAATAGTTGGTAGCATGTTACTTGGTGGCTTTTCCCAAATTGGATTTTCATGTTAAATAATAGTGTCAAAGTGTTATGTGTGTATGGATGTTGTTTACATGCTATTTACTTTTTTATGTTATTGTTAATTGGAAAGACTCAACAGAGAGTTAAGTAATGAACAAAATTTTAAATTGATTTACTAGTAAGATGTTATATTGATCGAGTGGGGGTATGAATTAGATTGATTTGTATGAAGCTATTAAGAAATGAATTGGTACATTTGGACTTGACAATAATTGATTCACCCTCCCCCCCCCCCTCACCCCTTGGTTATTCTAAATATTCTAACAATACACACACACACACAGATATATATACACATAGATATATGCATATATACATATATGTGTATGTTTATATATACATATATATGTGTGTGTATATATATGTATATACATATACATATATATACATATATATGTGTGTGTATATATATGTATATACATATATGTGTATAAATATGTATATGTATGTGTACACACACACACACACACACACACACACACACACACACACACACATATATATACACACACATACATATACACACATATCCAAACAATTGAAGACAATGAAGGAGTATGACATCATGTAGATCTCCCATGAGAGTGACTACAATCGCCACCTCTCATCTAGTAAACATGCCCAAAAGATTATATATCAAAAAATGAGGGGTTAGTAAGGTCAGCCCAAATCTTAATCATAATCAAATAAATAAAGAAATTAGTGAAATTAATCTTATTAACAAGAAGGTAAACATGTGCATTAACAAAAGGTACTATCTAAAATATATATCCATTTTATGAATATCTCAGATATTCCTATAATACCCAAAACATAGGAGTTTATAACTAATGATATAACCATCTTTTCAAAACATAATAAATAGTATCAACAAGGTAGGCATTACAAATAAACCGTATAGTTCATATTGCATCTCCTAGTTCTTCAAAATATTTGTAATAGTTGGAGGGGCATTACACCTGCCATATAGGGGTGAGAAAAATTCACAACTATGTAATTCCAAAACCAAACCCAAAAGGGTTCTATAGAAACCACCACCAACCACCAAGAACCCATGACCCAAACACTCATCACAAAATAACTCTAGAAATAATGAGACCTTCTAAAGGAGGGCAACAATTAAAGAATACCACCTACACGAAGAGAAGGCATGAGGATAAAAATAAAAAGCATGGCACAAAACCATGCCACTGTCAAGATTCAAACCCATGAAACACCATTATGGACAAAGGGAATCATGGAGAAAGCAACCTCAACACACAAACTCAAAGCACAATTAGAGCTAGCATGAGGAGAAATTTCAAACTCTGGAATCAAGATTCTTTATTTTCCAAATACACCCAAACCCACTGACACCAGCATGATCTCTTAGTAGACCAAAGGATTGCTCTAGCATATTCAAAAGAGAGATTTGCACAAATAATAGAGGTGACAAGCATGCACAATTTGACACAAAGCTCTCATTCATTACAAAAAAATCTTGTAGAGGGACAACCAAAAAAAGGAAAATCTTTTACATATTATTACAAGGGAACCACAAGCCACACACTGACCACAACATTCACCCAACACAAGGAGCACAAAAATTGTGAGTTGTGAACCCTTCAAAACACCTTCTGCTAAGATGTAGACCCTTTGTGAAGGGTATCTATAGAAACAATCCCCCTGCAAGAAGTTTAGGGGAAGGAGGTCATTTATATCTTCAACCAAAATAAAAACACTGGATATTCATTGTTGAGAGTTTGTAAGAACAAACAGAGGGTCCAAAAATGCTTCTAGGAGGAGAATACTATATCCTCCACCTATAGAACTGCACTCGTCATTAGAAAGGCAACTCATAGACTTAGAAAGGTAAAAGCCATTGTTGTGTCCAACACAAAAGCTATAGAAAGAGCCCAAACCCCTAAAAATAGACAAAGGTTCCCAACCACCAAAACACCTTACCAACCCTTGCAACTTCACCAGGATCGTCTTCCTCATCCTCATTCACGTTCCCTCCATTGCTAGAGTTTAAAATTCCCTTGTTCTTGCTCATCCCACTCTTCCTTTATAGGATTATATTGTTATATTTTACTATATTCTTGTTATTACTTTTTTTTATTTTTAGTGTCAAATTATTATTAATATATTTTTACATTTCTATGAAACTTTTATCAGATAAACAAAAAATAATTAATACCCTATTATTATTATATTGTAATATCATTGTCTATGTATTTTATATAAATTCATTCTTATAATAACTTTGGTAAATAAATACATTTTATACAAAGGCTTTCAATTTACATAATTAATAAAATAATTTTAAATCTATTATTATACTACCTTTCAATATAGTATATATTTAGATTAATATAAAAATATTTTTATTTCAAACCTTGATCAACTTTATTTTCTTAATATTGTTATTATATATTTAAAATAATATAAAATTATGGGAGATAATCTACTAGTTGAGCATTTTGCACTTCTCAAAATAAATTGAAACCGCTCTCAAATTTTTACAGCAATTTACTTGGTAAGTCTCTCTTTATGTCTTAGAGCAACATCATCAAATATGATGTCACATTAACATGTTATTTGCTAAGGTGTCCAAAATAGACCCAAAATAATGTGAGACAAATGTTTGTACAAAAGAAATATTCATACTTGTAAAATAAGTACTCCATAATATTATTGTTTATTTTTAACAATTAACAATACATTTTAATCAATTATACATAGTCATGACATAAATAACAACTTTAAAATTACAACTATTAATCCATTACCACAAAAATTGAACACTAAATCACTAAATATAAATATTAAACTTATAATTATAAATATTAAATTAACAAATTTTTAAAAGGCATTGTCATTTCCTCTAGTAAAACTATTGTCAACTTTATGTACAAGAAATACGAGGTAGCTTGTTTTAAATGAGGAGATTATTATTCCTTCGAGATGATGTTGTAGAAAAATCTTCCAAAAACTAAAAACTAAAAAGATGCCTCAACAATTTTTAAAACTTGGGGAAGCTAACCTGAACAAAGAAACAAAATCCAAAAGTTGCACGATTACTATTCGCTTTTAAAAAACTCATGATTTAATAATAATAATAATAATATTCTGCAAATTTTCATAAAGTGCATATAGGAAACCATATTTGGCTTCTTACTTACAATTTATTCTTGCGTGACATGCAAAGACCACACTATAAACTAGCAATCTCTCTCTCTAGCTTATATATTTCTATTTATTTAAAATTTAAAATTTGTTTCTCTTGGCATGTAAAACTTTTCTTGTTAGGGAATAGTGGGAGTTCTAAAATTTGGGAATTTCCAATTTTAAGAGTAGAATTTCATTAAAAATAGTAAAGTATTTAGAATTGTTATTAGATGATATATAGGTATATATGTATAAATGATATTTGAATCAAATATTATATATATTGAGTAATGATTAAGAAGGTATTTATATATGTATATTAACTATTCAATAACCATCTTTAGTACTTTTATTAGTTTAAAACATTTTTAAAGTGCAATAATTTGATTGGTTTTGATAATATAATTTTTAAAAAAAATTGATATGTATTATAATCTATTAATATTCATAATTATTTGAGAATATGTTAAGAGTATGTCATCATAAGATTATTTTTTCTATTCTATTAAACAATGTATATTTAAAAGTTATAATTATTCCAAAATAATGTAAACATCGTTATCATTTTTGTATGCTATATGAACATATATAATTGCTATATCTCGTGTATAATACATACATATATGACAAAGTGGTTGATTAAGATATTCAATTGATAAGTACATGTATTTAATAGTGTTAAATACATAAATATGATCAGTATGCCATAGATAATGTCAATATCCAATTGTAATCTAGACAACATAGGAGGTGGAATTTGGCATATTATGGGATTTGATCCCAGGTGGTTTCAAACATGGAATGAGGCATGCTTTTGTTTTATCAGTGCCTAATTAGACCAAGGGACTTAATAAGTGCATGCATTCATTTATACACATATATTCAAAATATGTATCCTAAAATTAGATATAATTTGTTTCTCTTTACACATTACTGCTTAAATTTAGTAATTTCATTAAAATCTAATCATTAAAGGATGGGGAATGGGAAATGCTTAGATTGAATCCCAATTGATTTAGTAAGATTGTGCAATGTGACATATTAATGAGATTGGTTCCAAGGTGTTTTGTAAGGATGTTGGATGAGATGTGTATATATATTTTATTGTGTCAAAATTAGACCAAGGTGACCTTGTAAGTGTATGCATGTATTTCAATTGACATGGGTTCTTAGCACCGTGAGTTTTGGCGAGAGATTTTGGACCAATTTCATAAGAGGGTTAGTCACTCAGCTCCCAAATGGCTTTCTTCCATCAGAAGAGTGACTTTGTTAAAATTAGTATTTTAGGTCACTCTATTTACAAATGCTTTGTGCAAGTTGCTCCTAGTTTTGTGAAATTATTTGATTCTTTCTCTTATCAATTCACTTTATGTCTTCCAAATGGAGTCTAGTTAGATGGGATGCATACCAAAATAAGAGGGTGGTTTGAGTCTTCAACCAACATGCTTGATTGGTAAGGTTTTAGTTGTCAAGTTATTTATTAGAGATGTTACACTTATCAAGATTGAGAATGGGCCAAAATTTTCACCCACAAGTACCTTACAGGAGTGGATAGTATGGATGTGCCTCGATGTGGTTTGATGGGAAAAGGCTCCATGATTTGGGAAACTCTCAATAAAGGACAAAAGCTTATTAATGAAGACTTATTCTGGACTTTTAATAATGGTTCATGGGCTTGCTTTTGGCATGATTATTGGGATGGTCACCATCCAATTATTTCTTAATCACCTCACCTTCAACCACTTTGTGACATTTTTGTTAGTGTTAGATGTAGTGAGATGGAGTATTTTAAGATGGTTATTCTTAGTGGAATGTATAAGTAACTTGTTGGAAGGATCCTCGAGAGTGGCCACTAGGTGGAATTGTAAATAATCATCAAAATTTGTTTGGGATTTTAGCTATCAAATTGTGCAACTCTCTTCAGGAATAGATGTTTTATCTTTGGGTCCCAATTAAAGGAGAAAATTATGGTTTCCCTTGGGTAGATCAAGAATTGGATAGATAATTGCATGGCCAAAGGAGTGTGACTTGGTGGAAATATGTTTGGAATTTCTTCTATTGGCCTAAATTCAATTGTATCCTTTTCTTGGTCACCCAAAGAAAATGTCTCACCTAGGAGAACTTACAAAAGAGGGTTTCCAAGGCCCATCTAGGTGTGTCCTTTGTAAGTTGAGAAAATAATTTGTTTCTCTTTTTTTTTCCAATACTCTTACTCTAGAGAGATTTGGCACCTATTATGGAAGGTGTGGAGTCAAGATTATGTTCAAGCCACTGCTTTAGTTGATTTTAGCAATAGGTTAAATTATTCTCTAACTAAAATCCTCTTTTCTATAGGTTGATTGGATTATTGGTCCAATTTTCATCATTTCAAATTTTTTTTTGGAAAGCAATAGAAGGATTTATCAAGGTTTAGAAATGGTAAGTACTCTTATTTAGAGAAAAATTATTCATGACCTTCAAGAAAGTATTCTTGAGAAAACTAATGTTTTAGGACCTATCAATTCTAGTGACCTTATTTTGATAATAAATTTTATTCTTATTATAAGGGGGTGGGGGGGGGGAGGAGAATATAATAGAAGGAACTTGAGTTGGTCTAAAAAAATATTCACAAAGATGATAAGTGTCTCCCTCCTCCTAAGGGAGTTTTAAAAATTAACACAAATGGTTCATCTAGAGAGAATCATGGATTAGAGAAAATTGGAGGTATTTGTAGGGATAGTAATGGAGTGTTGTTTTTTTCTTCTCTTCTTATAAAGGGAATTATTGTAATAACCTTTTTAGAGTATTTAGTTATTCTTTATATTCAGTAGAAAATATTTCTCTCTTGGTTGGAGTCTAGGATTTTGATGCACATATTTTAATTGATATGATCAATTTATAACAATTAGAGGAGGTTAACTGGCAAGTGGCTATGGTGGTGAAATAGATCTTGAATTATTATTCTTTGTTAGATCATATCTTATTTTTTCATATTGATCACAAATGGAACAAAGTGGTTGATTGTATGGCTAAATGTGTCATAGGGAATCTAGATGGATGGGATCTAGATTATTGTCAGGGATTCTTGAGGCTGGAGTGTATGGAGTTGCTAAAATCAATTAATTATGGAGGAAAAAGTTGTGAAGTTTTCTCCCCTTTGGGGAGCCACTTCTTTTCTATGTGTTTAGTGTTCATGTTTTGGCCTCTTTATTGAGTTGTCTTGAATAAATTCACACCCCTCCTTTTTTCAAAAAAACATTGTATGCATATATAAAAACTCTATTAGAAAGTAAACTCCACCAAGATAACTACAATGGGGGGGTGAATCAGTAATCTAACTATTAAAATATTTATCGACCTTATTAATCCTTAAGCATGTGAACAATATAATCAGCAACCATACCAAGATACTCATACACAATAATACAAGATATGTTAACTAAGGAAACCCTTTATTAGAGAAAAAACCCTAGTGGGAATCGTACCCACAAAATGATGCACTAATATAATTGTTCCTTGTTAGAGGATGGACCCTACTAGGAATCAATGAAATACATTTAGTACATATCAATCCCTATTAGGAGATTCCAAGCATGTTAGGAGTTGTAGAAAGCAGATGGATGCATTGTCCAAACAACTTCAGGGACAATACCACTGAACTCACTATCCAACTGATCTCTATATTATTCCTTGAAGAGTATTATAAATGTATAGCTCCTTCTCCATCCTCTAACTGGAATATCCTCTTCTAATCAAAATAATTCCTTGAGTCAGTCTTGAGGCTTTCCCAATTAATTATAATAGGACATCTTTAAGATAAGTAATTATTTTACAATTACACAACTCTGTTGGCTCACAGTCTTTACAAATTCTCACATGTATAGCCTCAGACCTTGTGCACTCACTAACATCACCATTAGGTTTTCTATTGCCATTATCTAAGTATACTCATCATGATTTTGTCTCAGTTAAGACATACAAATCAATCATCTGAAACCACTTATCAAGTACTCTATCTGCTTACTATCTTCAGTAAATCAAGCATATATTTTGCATGTCTTCAACTCTTCGTATGCACACTTATCCACATTATCAAGATACAATGTAGAACACATGCTTAAATGCACCTAACCTGATCATTAATACACAATTCATATGACATCATTCTCGATCTACTACTATGCTACTCTTCACAAAAATAATGCTATGTTGACATCAATGATAAACACAATTATGAATGCAACATATCAATCATGCTAACAATCTCCCAAGTGTTCTAGAAATTCTTAGGATACTCCCCCAAAGGAATATGATCAATAGTCATGCTAACTATCTCCCCATTTGGCACTAATGGAAACATAGATGAAAAATATCTAAACTCTAAGAATACCAAAGCAAACTCTATTGATTTTGTTGTTCTCTTCTTTTCAAATCCTCTTCATCAATTAAATCTGAAATTCACTGGAATACTGCTATCTCTATGCTTTCTCATTCTTAGGATTGACATATTTTGTTCACACTCTGACTCTTAGGAACAACTCTCATTCTTTCATGGATAGTCATCAATTTTCACACTTCTCACTTATAGGAATATCTTCTTCATCTCAGTCTTACATGGATGGAAAACAATTGTTCACAACTTCTCCCCATTGACATTAATCTTTTTCAACCATTATAACACTTCTCCCCCATACATTCATAGGATTTTTTCATGCAATCTCTCCCCCATACATAGGAGACACTTCTCTCTCATTCATAGATGTTTTTCATGTATACTTCTCCCCAAATAACATCAATGACAAAGGCTTCATTATGTCAATCATCCAACTCAAAGTCTTCAATCAGCTCAAGTGTCAAAGGAAATTGTTCTAAACTAACTACCAAAATTTCTTGATGATTCTGGTCATCACAGATATCCAGTCAAATAATAATGCTCTATACCACTACTCTAATACAATCTCTACATCATCTACTTGAAATTAGGAAGAGGCATAACCCCAAGCATGCCGTGCAAATACTCAAATGTATATTTAGGAAAGGGCTTCATAAAGATATCTACAATCTTCTCTTTTGTACTTACATACTCTAATATGATCTCTTTTTCTACAACTTTCTCTCTCAAAACATGATACTTAATAGATATATGCTTAGCCTTAGAATGCAACATAGGATTCTTATACATACTCACTACACTTCTATTATCATAATGTATGATAATATGATTTGAAAATTCTATCCCAATATCCTTCAACATCTTCTTCATCCACATGATCTGATTACAATTGTTTTTTGTTGCTACATACTCTTCTTTTGTTGTACTTTTTGAAATACAATCCTATTTCCTACTTAGCCAAGAAACTAATTTTCCTCTAAGGAAAAATGCTCCACTACTAGTGTTCTTTTTGTCATCCATACTATTTCCCAATCTGCATCATTACATGCACACAAAGTAAAATCACTAGATTTGTCATACCATAGTCCAGAATTAGGTATACCCTTTAGATATCTGAATATCCTCTTTATTGTTGCATAATGTGATTCCTTAGGATCATCTTGAAATCTTTCTACTATCCCAACTACATTTTCTATATCCAGTTTGGTGTGAGTTAGATATTGCAAACCTCCAATCATAGATCTATACTTCTTCTACGCAGTTGTAGGTGTCTCATCTTTTCTAGATAACTTCTAACCAGCTATCATAGGTGTACCAATAAGCTTACTATTTTCTAAGACAAATCTTTTCAAAAATTATTTCAAAAACTTATCTTGTGACAAGAAAATATTATCACTATTTTGCAAGATTAGTAAACCCAAGAAAAACTTTATCTCACCAATCATACTCATATAAAACTCACTCTTCATTTCATCGACAAATTTATTACTTTCTTCATCATTACTTCCAAAGATTATGTCATCAACAAATATTACAATGATCAATAATCCACTTTCAATTTCTCTCACATATAAGTTACTCTCTATTGTACCTTTTGCAAATCTCATTTTTTCTAAATATTTGTCCAACCTCGCATACCAAGTTCTAGGTACTTTCTTAATACCATGCAATTCTTTCTTCGATCTTCATACCATATCATTTTCCTCTATCAAAGGAAATCCTTCAAGCTACTCAATGTAAACTTATTCTTCAAGTTCTCCATTCAGAAATGTTGATTTTACATCCATCTGATACACTTCAACTTCTTTCTTGTTGCATAAGCCAAGAACATTCTTATTGCTTCCATTTTGGCAATAGGGGAAAATGTCTCTTCATAATCTATACCTTCTTCTTGTGAATATCCTTTGCATACCAACCTTGATTTATTCCTCACAACTTCACCTTGTTCATTCATTTTATTTATGAATACCCATTTAGTTCCTATAAAATTCTTGTCTTTAGGTCTAGGAACTAGTTCCCATGTCTCATTCTTCTCAATCTGATATAATACATCCTTCATTGCTTGAATCTAATGATTATCCTTGTATGCTTCATTTTCACTTTTTGGTTCAAGTTGAGAAATCAAACATAATTCCTTATGTACTATGCATCTTGTCATCACTCCTTTATCTTTACTTCTAGTAATTTGATTCTCAAGGCAGTTCTTTTTCAAATTCATGTTTGGTGTGGGAGTAATTATTTCAACTCTTACTTCTTCTCTTGGATCTAATCTATGTTCTTCTCTTTGTTCAAAAATTTGAACATCATTCTACAAGTCATTGCT
Organism: Cupressus sempervirens; assembly: GCA_028749045.1. Lineage (NCBI taxonomy): Eukaryota > Viridiplantae > Streptophyta > Pinopsida > Cupressales > Cupressaceae > Cupressus > Cupressus sempervirens. Next base: position 457,499,621 of record CM053786.1, on the reverse strand, counting down.
AGTCTCAAATAAAACTTCAATATTCTCTCTGACAGGTTTAGGATTATCTTCTTCTTCATTAGAAATATAATCTAGTAGTCTCTCTTTAACTCTAAACTTTTCATCCACTTTCAAATTTGTGAACTCAATAATTGTCTTAGTTCCATGATTAAAATATCTATAAGATTTTATTTTCAATGAATAACCAAGGAACATACCTTCATTGCTTCTTGCATCAAACTTACCAAAATCATCATCTATATTTATGTAAAACTTACCTCCAAAGATTCTCAAATGCTTTACTGATTGTGCATGTCCCAACCATAATTCATAAGGATTCTTGTTTATACCTTTTTTTATTTGTACTTTGTTCATGGTGTATAGTATTGTGTTGACTACTTCCCTCCAAAATGTCTTGGATACATCATTCTCAAACATCATTTCTCTTGCTACTTTAGTTATAGACTTGTTCCTTCTTTCAATAGTTACATTTTGCTCAGAAGTATTGGGTGTTGATGGTTTTCTTTTAATGTCATTTTCTTCACAAAAGATATTAAAATTTCTACCTCTATCTGATGTTAAACATTTTATCTTTACACCAGATTCATTCTTAACTCTATTCTTGAACAACTTGAACTTTTCAAATTCCTCATATTATTCTTTAAGAAATGCTACCCACATCATTCTAGTGAAATCATCAACAAAGATCATAAAGTACCTTTCTCATAGGACCACTCAATGTTCTAGTAGGACCACTCAATTTTTTATGAACAATCTCCAATTTTGATGTGGTAGTGAACTTCTTGCTAGGAAAAGAACCTTCTTCTGCTTAGCCATAATACATTCTTTGCAAACAACATTTGTAGGCTTCATGATTCTAGGTAAATCTCTAACTAAAAATGTACTGCTAGCCTTCACAATATTATCAAATTTTATGTGATAAAACCTTCTACACCATAACCAACTATTATCCACTTTTGCAATCAAACAAGTCATCTCAGTAGGGTTTAATTGAAACACATTACCTCTGGATCTTGTACCGGTTCCAATCAACTTACCATATTTTTCTTTGATAATGCATGTCTTCTCTATGAATTGCAACTAATAACCTTTATCAACCAACTATCCAACACTCAATAGGTTATTCTTCAATCCATCAACAAAATAAACATCATCAGTGTTAGTCTCTCCATCAAGGGTAATAGATCATATCCCTATGATATGACAGGTTGCATTGTTACCAACTCTAACAATTCCTCCATCATGATTTCTAAACTTGACAAACTTATTCATAGCTCCAGTCATATGATGTGAACATCCACTATCTATAATCCAATCAGATTTCTTTTCAACTTGTGAAACTAGGGATTTTTCTTCTCTAATTTCATTTTCTAAATTCTCTTCTTCCATAGCCACAAATCCTAATTCATCATCACTTTCACTCTAGACTCTTTCCTCAAACTCATCATCTTCATTTGCATACAAACAACTCTAGGTCTTCTAGGATTTAAATTCTTCTTATACCTTTTCTCTCTTTTAGGACACTTAGAAGCATAATGACCAAATTCATCACAACTCCAACATTTAAAAAATTTATTACCATCTAGCTCTCTTCTTACAAGCACAACAATTCCTTCTTCAATTCTTCTATCCTCCTTAGATCTAGATTTGCTACCACTAACATAGTCTCCACTAGTGCTTGTACTTCTCGATAAAGAAGGATGAACACTTAATGCACTAAAGGTTTTTTCCACTGTGGACAATTCTCTAGATTTCTTCAAGCTCACTTATTTTGCTTCCAATATTCCAAGTAAAGTCTCTCTGGTAAACTTCTCAGTGCAAGGTATCACTCTCAATCATTTGCATTGTCTATCTAAATGGTGGTGTTACTATCTTCAAGGTCTTCCATAAGATATCATCTTCATCTTTAGATCCTTCACAAGACTTAATTCCTATAACAATCTCAAATATTCTACCAACATAGCTTCTCACACATTCATCTTCCATCATTTTCGCATCTTGAAACAAACATATTTGATTTTGTAGTGTGACTCTCTTAGCATACTTCTCACCTTCAAAAGTACATTCGAAGGATTTCCAAATTTCATAAGATGTTTCTAATTATTTTCCCTGACTATATCTATTCTCAGGAAGAGCTAGCAATAATGCTTCTCTAGCAAGCATATTACACATAAATAGATCTCTTTCAACTTCACTATATTCCTCAAGTTTTCTTTCTTCCACAATATTCTTTTCATTCTTTGTCATCAACCAATATCCTAGACCCATACATAGAAAATGAGTCTTCATCTTTTCCTTCTAGTTTTCATAGTTAGCTCCATCAAATTTAGGACTTTCTTTAAAAAAGTGACCCTCCATTGATCTCCCTAAGTTGTTAATTTGTCTTCAAGGACCTAATGCTCTTATACCAATTGTTAGAAAGTAAAGTCCACCAAGATAACTAAGACGGAGGGAGGAGGGGGATGAATCAGTTATCCAACTATTAAAATATTTATTAACCTTATTACTTAAAATATGTTAACTAGGGAAACCCTTGATCAGAGGGAAAACCTTGGTGGGAATGGTACCCACCAAATGATGTACTAAGATAAATATTCATTGTTAGATGATGGACTCTATTAGGAGCCAATGAAATACATTCAGTACATATCAATCCCTATTATGATACTTTGGATCACTGTTAGGAGATTCCAATCCTATTAGGAGTTGCAGAAGATAGATGGGCCCATTGTCCAAACAACTTCAAGGGTAAGACCACTAAACTCACTGTCCAAATGACCTTTGTATTATTCCTTGTAGAATAATAGAAATTTATATCTCCTTCTCTGTCCTCTAACTGGACTTATCCTCTTCTAATCTCAATACCAAATCACCAACTTCACATCCAATTATCCCTTGGATCGCTCACTCACATTTACTAAATAATTCACATATCCCACTTCAATTACATCATTTATAACAAAGAAATTATCCTTTCTTTATACCATATCCTCAAAATAATTCCTTGAGTCAACCTTGAGGCTTTCCCAAATTATAATTAAAATAGGACCTCTTTAAGATAATTGATCATTTTACAATTACACAACTTTTTTGGCTCATAGTCTTTACAACTTCTCACATGTGTGACCCCCACCTTGTGCAGTTGCTTATCTCACCATCAAGTTGTCTACTACCATTGTCTAACTACACTCATCACAATTTTATCTTAGTTAAGAGATACAAATCAATCATCAAAAACTCTTTATCATGTACTTTATCTTATGCATGTCTTTGACTCTCTGTATACAAACTTATCCATGTCATCAGGATATAGTGTAGAACACATTCTTAAATACGCTTGACTTGGTCATCAATACACAGTCCTCGTTCTTTGTCTTCTACTATTTCAATATTCATAGAAATAGTGCTATGTTGACATCAATGAAAAACACAGTCGTGAATGCAACATGTCAATCATGTTAACAATCTTCCAAGCTAGAAATGTGTAGGATACTCCCCAAAAGGAATACCATCAACATTCACACTAACATACTCATGGTTATTCAAATGTGTAATTATTTTCTTGAAACAAATATATTTATATGTCTACAATAAATAATTCCAAAAAATTATCCATAATTCTAAAAGTTCTTTATTGCACATGTGATAATAATGGAAAGGGTTAAAACTTACAAGTGTAATTTAAAGACATATTCTTAATGTTATGGAGTAGTGCAGTTATAGTAGGAGGGTCCTCAATGAGAATAATATAGGCCATGCAACAAGATTTGCACAACAACAACAACAAAAAGAGAATGCAAGATTAGTCATTCATAACAATATAGATTCAATTAAAATTAGCCAACAACATGTATGCTCACAATGTAGGCATATAATCATGATTACAAAGTGAATCTATAATTATCTTTTTCAAACCTCTATGTATTATTCTCCCACCAATCTCTCTCTAAGGATTAATTACAACATATAGGACATTTTAAAGGAATCAATTAGGTCAAGAAAGACTAGAATCTCAAGGGTGTAAAAACATAATATAAAAATATAGGTCAAGCATAAATCATTGATAAATCCTTCACCAATATTTGGATTCAAGCAAAAACACCTAGAGAGGTTGACTAAGATCTTAGGAATATCATGAGATGAGACAATCAAGTTCAAAAACCAAGGAAATAGTTTAGAAGATTGAGAACCTACAACTAACCAAACATGCAATGACCAAATAGGTTTGACCAAAAATATGAAGAACTCCTCCACCATGAACAATAATATTGAGTTGTAAACCCAAAGGAAGATTAAAAATGGATCAAGAGCATTCCAAATAGGCTCACAAGAGAAAATGAGCGAATAGAAAAGGATGCCTAGAGAAACATAGAAATCAAACTAAAGAGGAACAATATTGAAAGGGTATGTTTTTGGTTGATGCAAGATTTCTAAGAACCATGGTTTCGCATGTATAATATATTTATTTGATTTAATAAATATTGACACCATTTTAAAAAATGGAAAATATAAATAAAAAGTAAATTGTACATGAAGAAGCAACTCATTTGATTAATACTTACTAGGGTTTAAGCATCACCATAAGAATTTATGATGATTATGAATTTAAAAATTATGGTTAAAATATTTCCTTTGTAATGTATTTAGTTGTTCTCAAGTTCCATCAAATTTTCTATAAGTTTGACAATGGTCTTTAGTTAATTATTATACAATTATTCTAAACCAACCCTAATTTATTTTCTATTCTTTTATTGAAAAAACTATATGAAAATAATGAAAACATAGACAAATTCATATACTGACTACATTCATTTATTTTTAAATGAATATACCATTATATAACAAATAACAAGGATGTATGTAGTTGATTTCATGTTACATAGCTTTCACCATTTCTAGGTGATTTTGACATGGTACATAGGGAATATATTTTATAGCACCTTTGTATGATTGCATAGCTTATTGGTTTCAAAATTTATGAAGGGATTTTTTTTAAATTTGTGATGACTTTTCTCATTTTGAAAAATAATGGTGGCATGAGTGAGGTGTACTAACTAGTTATGATATCTATTGGTTATTGTATACTAATTGTTGCTATTGATAGACAATAATTTTAAGGTTATGAGGGGGTAGAAAAAATAGACAAAGGAGAGAATGACAAATAGGCAATGGGGGGGGGGGGGAGAGAGAGAGAGAGAGAGAGAGAGAAGTAATGTGAGGGAGGGGGAGAGAGAATGGGATATATAGAGGGGAACATAGAGAGACAAGTAGAGGAAGAGAGAGAGTGAGGGGGGAAGCGGTCAAGTAGAGAGGGAGAAGAGAGGGAGATAGATAGAGAGAATGAGAGAGGGAGAGAGAGAGATAGTGAGAGAGGAGAGGTGGGGGAAAGAAAAATAAATAATGGGTAAAGGATGGGAAGAGAGATAGGTAGAATGAGAGAGGGAGGGAGAGGCAAAAGGAGGGGGAGGGGAAAAGAAAAAATAAAGAATGGGGAAAGGGTGATAATAGGGAAAATATAGAGAGGGAGGGAGAGGTAGAGGGAGAGGGGGGAGTAATAATGTCATAGAAAGAAAAGACAAGGAGAGAGAGGTAACGAGGGACAAGGGTCCATATGAAGAGAGGGATAGAGAGAAGGAGATTGGGATAGAGAGAAGGATAGAGAGAGAGAGAGAGAGAGAGAGAGAGAGAGAGAGAGAGAGAGAGAGAGAGAGAGAGAGAGAGAGAGAGGGGGGGGGGGGTTAGGTAGAGAGGGAGATAGATAGAGAGAATGAGAGAGGGAGAGAGAGGGAGAAAGAGAGGGGAGAGGTAGGGGAAAGAAAAATAAATAATGGGTAAAGGGTGGGAAGAGAGATAGGGAGAATGAGAGAGGGAGGGAGAGAGAGAGAGAAGGAGGGGGAGGGGAAAGAAAAAATAAAGAATTGGGAGAGAGTGATAATAGGGAAAATATAGGGGGGGAGGGAAAGGTAGAGAGAGAGGGGGGGAGAAATAATGTCATAGAAAGAAAAGAGAGGGAGAGAGAGGTAACAACAGACAAGGGTCCATAAGAAGAGAGGGATAAAGAGAAGGATATTGGGATAGAGAGAAGGATATAGAGAGAAAGGGAGAGAAATATAGAGAACAAGATAGAGAGAGAGGGGGGGGGGGAGAGAGAGAGAAGGTGAAGAGTGCAATATTTATGAGGAATAGAGAGAAGAGGGATGGGGAGAGATATGATATAGAAATCAATGAGGATAATTAGGGCTCAAAATAGATAGAGAAGTTGATGGGAGAAGGAAGATGAGAGAGGGGAAACAAGAAGATATGTGCATCTATACATACATATATCCATCTAAATATATGTATATAAAACTATATATATGCATATATATACAAACATTGGTACATGTTATATGCATAAATCTATATGTATATGTAATGTATACTCATTTAGAAGTAAATGTTTTTATGTCTTCAAAACTGGTTTGGGTTATGAAGAATTTCAAAATGTACATTTTTCTTTCAAGATCCAAGAAAGTTATTTGACACATCAAAATCCATAAAGGTTTTGGCATGGTAAGAGGACTATAAAATGCTCCTAAGGCGTGCGAGCCTATTTTCCTCTATTTTTGTCTATTTATACATTTTTCATTTCCACCACAATTTCATGACTTCATTGTCATGATGTTTACAAATGATCAAGCGGGTACATCTAAAATTATGACCATGATCTCACACATCTTCTCAACTTTCCAACAATATTTGCTTTTCTATTTTTGGACAACATTAGCATAGAAAACTTTAATTTTGTTTACTAGTGTCTTGAAAGTCAACATAGGCATATGTCTACCATTTTTCTAATAACTTTTGATATTGTACTTGACCAAAGTCAAAATAAATTATATTTTATTAATTTACACTAAGCTCTATACACTATTTTAAAGACATTCATTTTCAATTATTTTGATACAAGTTATGCCCAACGCACAAACAAGTACCAAAGTTTTAGGATGTGGTCTTTGAAAAGCAATAAAAGCAAAATAATTAACAAAAATTACAAAAAATTACACAACTTTTAGATCTCACTTCTAACTATCGTCCTACCAAAGGGTTTTGCAAAATACTAAATCTAACTATATATTTTGTGAAGCACACAAAAATAACTATGTTATATTTATTTTTTAGTTGGGAATAAATTCTTGTGCACAAGAGGATTAACCCTATTAATTATATTCATTATTTAAAAAATATTATAAGTTTTGAGACTAGATTCAAAGTACTACAATTCTTATTATTTTTACAACTCCTAGTTTTGAGTGGATGACCTTCAAATATCTATTTGAAGTTTAGATTTACCTGATTTTAGGAAAAAAAAAAAAAAAGTGGCCACTTATACCCCCTTTTGCACACCATCTTGGCGCACTTGTTTGTAATGTTGGGGTTTCTATATAGTTAATTTCATGTTTAGTTTAGGGTTCAGGTTAAGGCTCAATGTACTTTAATATTTAAGTAGGTCTAGGGTTAGTTTCCAATTTGTGTTAGGATTTAATAAGGATTGGGATTTAATTCATGTTAGGATTTTATAATGATTATTGTTGTATTTGGGCTTTAGTTCTATCTTAAGGTCAAGTCTTAACTAAATTTACATGGTTATATGATTCAATTTTGTACATTGTCAAAGTTAGGACTAAATATAGAATGATATAGGCTAAGGATTGAAACATCAACCACAATTTAACAAATATTAGATTTTGATTTATTTGAGTGGTCAAGGATTCATACTAGGGTTTTGTTTGGTTTAGTACTACTATAAGGGTATAACTTGGTTTATGATTAGGGTTCAATTTGGTAAAATGTTCAATTAAGCTTAGAGTTATCACTCAATTTGGTTTAGTGTTAAATAAGGATTCAAGTTAGTTTATGTTTAGTTTAATTTAGGACAAGATTTAATTGGTTTAATAGTTTTAATTAGGTATGTCGTCAGGCTTCAATTCAATTTAGTTTTAGGGTTCAATTTTTTTCAATATTAGAATTAGGGTTCAATTTGGTTCAAGAAATGGTTTTAATTTGGTATAGGATTATAGTTAGGTTTTCTAAGATGTATGATTAGATATCAATTTGGTTTAGTATTAGGGTCATGGCTAAAGGTATATTTTTCAACTTTCATCGTTGTTTTATAAGGTTTGGGGTTGAATTTGGATTTTGGTTTAGTTTCAAGATTAGGATTTACAAGAAATTCATATATGTTAAGGTTTTATTTAATTCATTTAGGCTTTTTTGGTGTAGTTTGACTTGATTTAGTTTTGTAGCTAAGGCTTGATTTAGTTTATGTGTAATGTTAAGGTTGTTATACAATTGATCTCATGATTAATAAAGATGTTAGGTTAGGGTTCAATGTACTTTAGTATATAATTAGGCTTATGGTTACTTTTCAATTTGTTCTAGGCTTTAAGAAAGATTATAATTTAATTTATATAAAGATCATGTAATGGTTAATTTTCTATTTAGATTTTAGTTCTATATGTTAGAGTTAGGTTAAGGGTTGAACTAAATTGACATCATTATTTTGTTTCTTTTTAATGTTAGGATTAGATATAAAATGATATATTGAGGCCAATGATAAAAAAATTAACTATAATTTATTAAATAGAAAATTTTAATTTACTTTAGTGCTCAAGAAGTTATATTAGGGTTTAGTTCAGTTGAGTGTCAAGTTTAGTGTTTTATTTAAGCATTCAATTTGGGTTAGTGTTAATCCAATATATTAAAGTGAATAATTCAAGTAATGTAATAAATAAATAACATAATTAGGGTTAGGGTTATTTTGAATTATAATATTATTTTATGAGAAAAACATATTAGGTTAATAAACCTTTATATTTATCATAGATATATTATTTTTAATATTTTTATCCACAATCCACTTCAAAGACATATTTAATGCAACACATCCACTTATTAATGTCACATTCAGAAAACTACATATGTTATAATTCATATTAAACAAAAATATGTTTTTGATTCAAATTAAGTCGGGAGAGACCCCAAGCCATTACAATTTTAATCATAAGTAGTAATAAAGGCTTGTAGATCTAGCCACTTAAATTACACCAAAATATAACTACTAACAAATGATTCATATGAGATGGTAAAAAGTGTTGAAACAACCACCTAAAAACTATATAAATAATACTTCATTGTAATGGTGCAAAAACATTACAAATTCTTCACTGATGACAATGGTATTGCAGCCTTTATTTTCACAATAAACACAATAGAATTTTTCCATGAAACTTGAAAATTTTGCTCCTTTTGTATATCTCCTTAACATTTTTTCAACATCTTTCATTTTCAATATTTTAAGCTCTTTAATATAACACAATTAATGGATAAGGTCATATTTTCAATATCTTGAAGGATTTTTTTGCAACGCTTTAAATAGATATTGTACATTTTTCAGTCAATGTTTCATAAAAACCATTTTAGTTGACAGAGGCATGTGGACTTGCAACAATAATTTCTAATTCTTTTTTTGAAAGATCCATAGTTTCAATTTTTTTTTAGCATAAAAATAATATAATAAATATTTTAGATTAAGGTAAAAACAAGTTTTGAAGGGACCTGAAACCCTATACAAAAAACTTTAGATAAACATTAAGCACCACTAGGTTTTACAAGGACCTGAAACCTAAAGTTTTAAACAAATAAACTAGGTTTTATAGGACCTTGAAACCAAAAGTTTAAACCATAAAAAAATAACTAGGTTTTACAAGGACCTGGAACATAGAGTTTTAAACAAGCTAGAAAACAAAAAAAAGCAAAACCAGTAAAACCATGCGGACCAACAACTAGCACACCAGCACCCACGACTAGCACCTACAACAACTCTTTGATGATATTCACCACCTCTTTACCTACTTCTACAATACCCTAGATAATTTTAGTCGAAGGTGAAATAGGAGCCTCAAGAGCCTCAGTGACCTTTTTCCTCATGCTCTGCCTAGTTCTCTTACTAGGTCCTCCTGGACTCCCCATCCCAACATTACATAGAGACATTATCTCCTCATTATTGTTCTTACCTAGATTGGTCGCCACTACACACAAACTAGAAGTAACCTATTCCATTCTTTGACCATTTTCCTTAATTAAGCAACAAAGCTTCTATTCATATTCCTTGAGATTTTCATAGATGTTACCAATTTGTATTTCCATCTGAGCTCTCATGGTATGTTCATAGTCTAGCTTTTTCTACATAACCCCCGTTTTCTTCTTAAGCACCATGATTTCATTGTAAAGCCAAGAATTGCCCTGAAGGGAAGCCTCCACTTTAAGCTTAGTAGTGTGAAGAAGGGTAATTTTTCTTCATGAGATTCTTCCCTACCATTTACAACAACCCTAATCTTAGAATCAATAGCAATAGTAATTGTATTGATCTAGATATCAATGTTGATATCCTACTTCTCCATCCTCTCCTCTTTTTCCTCTTTACTCAGGTTGTTGTCCTTAGTAGCAAGGTCTTTACCCTCAATTTCCTTACCAGTATCCTCCTCCATTTTCTCTTTGTTGACATTCATCTTTTGATGGGATGGGCCTCTTCATCCTCCCCAAGGGCTTCTGACTCAACATTTGAATTACTAATTTTGTCCTTGCTACCCTCCACATTATTTTTACCAGTTGACACCCCTTTGCTCCCAGAATATCCATCCAGGTTGGAACTAAGTTACCCCATTTTTGTCTTGTCCTCATTGTCAAAACTCTTAGATTCAATGATTTCCTCCATGTTTTTCTTATTCCTTTCCCATTTGAAAACCTTTTTTATACTCTTGATATCACTATTTCCCTCCTTACTTTTAACCTTAATTGTCTTAGAATTAGGATCATTGTTAAACACTTTCCTCTTCTTCAAAATCAGAGGGGGATTAATGGCCTTGCTTTTATAGAAATTTTCTATAAGCAAAATTAAACCTTCATGAAGCATAGGATGGGAATCTTTCTTCCAATGAGCATAGAGACTTTGAAGTATAGAATACTTCAGATAAAATAGAAAGGATATTCTATCTTTATCCCTAAAATGATTTAGGAAAACAAAGTGAGATTTATGGACTCTCTTTGCCCTACCATTAAGAATAAAATACTTATGGATATATGACAACATGTCCCTTCAGATGACCTTAATTTTTTTCAGGTCATAGAAGTCATCATTTTTCTCCAATTTTTTTTCTTCAACTTCCATCTTTGGGTGTTTCTTAAAAGTTGTGTTCGAGATACTATTCTCTTTACTGAATTTTATCTCTTACATGGCAAGCCCTGTAAGCTCATAAATGAATTCTTTAGTCAATTTTACCGTGACCCCATGCAAAGTGACCCTTTCTTCAAACCAATTTTTGAAGAATATCTCTATAATGTGATGTTTATACCCATGGAGTCTCTCAATGTAAGTTGTTATTTTTCCATTTTGCAGAATCTCCCATATAGAAGCATTTTCCTTCCATTCCCTGCAATTTCTCAGTTCTTGCTTTCTAGGTTCCCCTCCCATCTTGAAATCTTGTTTTCCCATGCAATTCACCTAAGAAATGGAAACCATAAAAAAGAGTAAAGTTTTTATGATTAGCAAGGAGCTAATAACCTTACATAAGTGCTAGATGCAAGTCATAATAGCACCAAAGTACTTCCTAAGAAAACTCATACTATCCTCCGTAAACCCATCACTCCCCTTAATAAATTTTCCAATCTTAGGAAATCTTTCCTACTCTAGCATGTGTCTTGTCACAATTAGCTATTGTCGTCAGCTCCACCTCCTTGCATAGGTCAGCTTTCCACCTCAACTAACTTTACCTATAGATATCTTGGTTGGCAATCCAATTAGCAACTAAATTACCCTCCCAAAAAATATGAGAAAATAAAACATTATCAAATTTATTAATAAGGTTTAAATTTCCAATATACTTCCCTCAATAGTCCAAGTAATCGGGCTCTTGTTATTAAGCATATTAATAATGTTGATTGAATCTCCTTCCAACCAAAGATTCTAATAACTAGAATCCACTACCAACCTCATAGTATACAAAGCAGCCATAGCCTCTACTTTATGACTAGTAGATATCCCTATAGGAATGACAATAGCATCAACAATTCTACTAGTATGGTCCCTCAAAACACCTCCACAACCAACTTTACCAAGATTACCTTTAGCAACACCATCAAAATTACCTTCAATCCAACCCATATGTGGAGAATTTCATTCAACATTATGTCTCTGGTCATCAATTTTGGTTTTATAGCCTTTAGTCTTCATAGAATAATTAATTTGGATTTCATCACTCAATTTTCTATGAGATTTGAAGTTTTCCTTGATAGCTCTGATAATATTATGACTAAGAACCCACTCAAGAACTTCTTTGTCTCTAAAAATTATATTATTTCTTTCTTTCCAAATTCCCCACTAGAGATGGGGTAGAGAAATTTTCCATAGAAGACTGATAGCAACATCTTTTTTAGGACAAGTCCAACTTTAGAAACATTGATCAATATTATTATGATGTACCCAATCTAAGTTCCAATGAAAGAAGGATATAACTCCAAACTTTTTGACTAAACTTGTAATTTAAGAAAAGGTGATTCCTATCTTCAGATTCCATTTTGCATAGACAACATCCATTGGCCACGAAAACCCCTCTTTTTTGCAAATTGTCCAAAGTTAAGATTTTGTTTTGAAGCAACATCCAGAAAAAAATATTGATTTTAGGAGTAAGACCTTTAATCTAAGCTTTAGCCCATAAAGGTCTAATTCCCTTTTCCTCAGATCTAAAAATAGAAGAAACTTTAAAACAACCTCTTGGTTCAATCCCCCAAACCATTTTATCTTCAATATGATGATAAAGGCTAAAAGCCTTCAAAATTAATCGGATACTGGTAAAAACCATATTACTTTTAGCAAGATTACCCCATTCACTATAATCCAGTAATTCTCCACTAAATTAACAAAACTCTATTTACATCTAGGTAATAGTACAAACTTGGGTTGTAATTCTACAAAAGTCAATTATGTGGAACAAGACCTTTCTAGAAATGGGTCCCCGATTTTAACAAATTGGGTACCCATTATGGTTCAAGCACTCGATCCATGATCAAAAAATTGGGTACCTAGTTTTTGAATATGGATCAAGTGCCCGAAGTGCATTTTAAAAATTGGGTACCCAATTCTGGAAAACTACAAAACCACTTTTTTGGGGTTTTTTGGCCATTTTTACTGAGTGCAAAATGGGAGCCCGATTTTAGCATAAAAGCGAGAGCCCATTTTTGGATTTCTACTGAGCCCCTGTTGCTATTTTTCAATGTACCAATATTTTACTTTTTCTTCTACTAATTTATTTCATTGTTTTCAGTTTTATGCTTTATAATTATGTCAATTTATTTATTTATTTTTTCACTTTTAATATGTAAAATTGTAAATTTCCATTATTGATAGTTTTATCTTTAGATGTTTTGATGTATTTAATAAAAATTACAATGTTGAATGATTAGATAGATGTAAATTAGATTGTTAAATAGTAATTATATTGATATTTTATATTTATTTCAACTAAATAGTAATTAATTATAAAATAGTTTATATACCATATAACAAAGAAAGTAAAACTAACTATATTCCTATGTCTAACCTCAACCTAACCATAACTGTACAATAATTTAATCTAAACCCTGAACATAAAATTAAGTATTTTAATGTGCTCCCTTACCTTAAAACCATAATTTTAACTCTAAACTTTAGATTCATGTAGCTCTAATTGTCATCCCAACTCTTTAATCCTAACATTAACTAAATCTCTAATCCTAAATAATCATACATGACTATTTATCCTTAACACAACCTTAACCCTAATTATGACATTTAAATGTAGATGAGCTCTTAAATTCTATTTGTGATTTTCAATAAACTTAATGTTTCAAGGTCCAAATCAAATGTAATTTTAAATCCCCTACTCCAAATTATCTGGACCATCATATCCATTTATCATTTTATTATTTAGTTAGATAAATTTTACAACAAAATTTTCAATAATTTGATGACCATATCTTTTTTAATAAAATTACACACTAACCGTAAACATAGTATTAACCTTGATGTAAAATCTCACTCTCACCATAATTCTAAGCCTAACCCTAACACTAATTAAAATTTTAACCAAATTATATAATTAAAATTGAGAAACCTAACCCTACTCATTAATAAACTTAATCCTAAATGTTAAACACTAATTCTAATTGTAACTTCAAATCTCAAACCTAATACTTGATCCCTAGCCAGGTAACCATAACAGTACTTAGGTCCATAATGGAAAGTAATCTTAATCTTAGGTTTGAAAATATTATTTAATGGTTTTATATTGGGTTGAAGAAATATTGAAATCTTAAATAATAAACTATTAAATAACACTTCAAGAAAAACTTATTTTGTACACTTATAATCTAATTATATTAATTTGTTAATATTTCTCTTGATAATGATATTTTATGATTTATATTCTTTTAATTTCTCCACACAATATGTAGGACTTAACTTTTCATCATGTAATTTATGTAGATAATACATTTCAATCGATATGGATTTTATCTTTAGATGTGTGTTTGATTCTTTTAGCATGAGGTTTGTTCACATTGGACATTTTTTTTTTACTGTTTAATACATAATTGATTAAAATTGTATTTGGAATGGTTTTTATACTTAGACATTGGTGTAAATAACTTCATGTCTATGTCTAAGTTAGATTTGGAATATTTTTTCTTGAAACATTATTTGGTCAAGAGTTTTATTTTTTTGGTAAATATAACTATCTATTATAATAGCTAGAGTGTCATAAATTTGACAAAAATTCCAATCTTCCATAAGAAAGAAAAACACGTGGACATCCGCTACCATTTTTCTCACACGAGACATGGTAGAGATAGAAATGTAAAATTGGAGAAAGTTAACACTTAGGTAAATATTGCAATTGTTATCAATCAAGATTGCACCTATATCGAGATTTAAAATCTAGCCATCCTGCTAAAACATGGAATCTCTCTTAGGTGGTGGGTTGTCCTAAAATGAGAGATGAATCTCCAAAAGCTAGGCCAGTTCCTGAATAGTGATCACCTAATCCTAAATTATATGCGAGATAAAGGATAAGAAATGAATGACAAATAATAAATACTAACCTAAATGAGGTGATACACTAATGGTTTTGAATGTAACTTTAATCAAATCAACACGAATTATGAAAGACACAATTGATTCACAATACTCAGACAAACATGCAATCACAAAAGTGTTTCTATGCAAGGACTGGGATCTTCTTCTTTGAAATGGAGACCTAGGTTTCACCAATTTTCTTGAAAAAGACAATGATCACAAATAAAGACCTGTAATCACAAGTATCAAGATTTAAATTTGCAATAAGGAATGTAACTTAAATGAAGGTGAACACAACAGTAAAATAAAAGATTCACAAAATTGCACAAGAATCAATGAGGAGTCATTGAATCTCTATAACCAATGCTAAAGAAATCTCTGCTACAAATTTGCGCTTACAATTAACTCAAAATCTGCAATGTGCAAAAAATCTAAATCCAAAAGAAGATACCTCATAATGAGGTGAATGTACAATATATAGAAATCATAACCCTAACTCGGATTCCAAGATCATGCCTAGGAAAAATCAGTCAAAATGATAAGAACTATGAAGAAGCCTTTGAAAACTGCTCTCAACCACCTGCCTAATTGATAGATAACTCAAAAACTGTCTCTAGCTCCTCAAAATCATGCACAAAAATCCAAACTCGGATCCCTGAAACAACCCAAAAAGATAGCATGTAAAACTCCTCATAATTATGCAATATATGCATAAAATAGGTTCTCAATCTGAACTACATGCATAACTGCTCTTAACTGATCCATAAATTGCCAAAAATAGCATTAATCTACTCCATCATCACATGAGAATCTTGAACTACCCTTAGCCTCCTAAAATAGCTCCATACTCAAGTCTTCATGAAAGCATTAACTGAATGTCCCTTTAGGAGTTCAAAAATAGACACTCAACTTCTCCTCCTTGCATTTAGGCATTAAAATTTGAATCTCCTTTTAATTCTATTTATTTAATTAATAAAATCAATGGTTTTATAGTTACAATCACTTGATATATTAATTTTACAATCATAATTCTTTTTATTATATTAATTAATATTGACGTGTTTTATCATTAAATTTATTAATTTTGAAAAACACATCAGTATTAATTAATATAATATAGGGAATTTTAAATATTTTTTACAAGTATTGTGTATATTTAATTATTAATAAAATTTAACTCATTTAATATATATAATATTTGTAAACTATATTTCATATATTTAAGTTACACATGCATTAATAAAATTGGCATTATGAAGATTATTGCATGTGGAACTTAACATAAATAAACAATGGAGTTTTTTAAAAATAAGATAAAACGCCTACCCTATGCATGGACCCAAAATTTAATTAAATGGAGTGTATGTGAGTTATGAAAGGAAAAAATGAAAGATGCAAAGACTTAGTTTATTTTTCAATTTGGAGTTCATGTATGAGAGGAAGGAGAGGGGTTTTTTTCAAACTCTAGCTATAGTAGGGAAACTCTGTGATTTATGCTCTTTGATTTGTTCTTGGATGCCATATTTTGGTCTCTAGTAGCGGATTTTTGTTGGTACTAGGCAACATTGGTCATCTTTTGTGAGCTTACTATTTGCGGCATGCTTTGGATTGCTTATATCTACATTCATTCTCCATACTATACGCCATCTTTGCTTGGACAGCTTCTTTGTGAGCTTGCTATGGTCATTTTTTCTCTATACGACTTTATGTTTGACATATTGAGTCCTCCATGCATGCTTTGACTGCGGGTTTGTTGGACTACGGATTTGTTGGACTGGTTATGGACATTTTTGTTGGACTCCATAATTTGGCATAAGCTAATTGAACACCATATGTTAGTATTCCATTCTGGTCAGCTTGAGCTTTTTTCTTGGAATTTGGACCTTCAATGACTTGACCTTACTCAAATGCCATGTTTTGAGCCTTCTTTGTGGGTTTCATGATGTTGAATGGTTGCTTCTTTTTTGCTTTCCATAAGTCTTCTATTTCTTCCTAAGTATTATGTACACATGATACTATATAAAGTATTGCTGGTTATAAAAAGAAATAAACTGATTTCCTATTATGGGTACTTGCAAAATGCAAAATAGAGGGTTCATAAAAAAAATGCATGCTCATCCTTGTACATTGATGTGCATTCCAGCATTTATCATTTATTTTATTCATTAGTATTTTACCAATATCTACTTCTTGCAAACTGAAATGATTGCACATAATGAAATGCCATTTTGTAAGAGTGTTTATAGAGCTTCTTTTTAAATCTCTTAGAAATATTCCAAACTTTTGTTGCTCTGGTGGAAGCATGTGATTTTTATCTCCATCTTTGCTAAATCTTTGACATGATCTGCAATGCATAAATCATATTTTGAGGGAGTTAAAAACTGCTTTCAGCAATCATACAAGGTTCTTGTTCTGTCACAAACTCATGCTCCTTTCCAATCTTTGGTAATGATTTAGGAGATATTTCTATATGTTTGTTCCCCATGTGCTTCTCATCAACCAAGAATTTCATATTATATATAGCTCTTGTTGATTGATTGCTTGTGATCTCATGCCATGTCTTATGTTTTATAATATATATCTTGATTGTTGTAAGTCACTAATGTTCAGATTTTGATATAGTTGTTTTGCCTTTTTCCTTGTTGTTCAAATTTTGATACAACTATAATGGCATCTTTTATTCTTTCTTTTTGTTCAAAAATTCATCTTCTTTAAGGTTTTTCACATGAATATTACACAGGAACTCATTCATTACTTGTATCTGTTGTTACTATCTGATGCATATGCTGATTTCATTTTTTTAGTATTTCCATTCAGCCTTTATGAAGGTAAACTCATTTTCCATTATGTATAGCTACATTCTCAGGTTAGAGAAACTCCATAATCTACCATATTCTTTAAATAGACTCTATTAGTTTCATGTAGATTAGAGTATCTTATACAATTTATTTTAGAATGAGCTTCTGTCATTTCATTCTAGTTGGTTGCTTGATGTACTTGGACATTATTTCCTTGTGACCATTCATGATACTAAGCTAGTTGGAATGTTACTTTGTTATAATTCTATGATAAGTAACATGACTACTGATCCATTGCTAATATGATACTAAGATAGTTTATGAACTCTGAATAACACCCTTTGTTTCTGTTAAAACTTGTCACATCTTGCTTCCCTTTTTCACATATGTATGTTGAAGTCTCTTTTTGTTGAAAATGAATTGCTTTGCCTTGTTAAAACATATAAACAACAATCTGTCCCAAACCATGTAATGTGATATTTATCTTTAGCACGTACACTCTTTCCTTTGGTAAATACTTGCAAAATCATAGACTGCATTCCTTAATAATGTTTCAAATTTACCCACTAATAAATGACAGTTGATTATTCTGTGGATCAGAAATGCTTATGAGTGTAACACAAAAACACGTATGCCTTATTGCATTAATTGTTGTAGATTTATTCAGTTTTAGTGCATATCCCAAATATTTCCATAAAATCTTTTTTTTTTTAAACCTTTTCACTTCCTACCCATATACTTATAAAGATCCAAATCCTTTAACCTGTAGACTAAGAATACCATAAGCCCTCCATGATTTGATTGAAAGGTTTCATACTTGTAATACATGTGTGTCCCTTTAACAATCTCCTCATGTCTTCAATCTCCTATTATGGTTCAACTAGAAGGTCCCATGCTTGTAATTTATGTATGCCCCCTCGACAGTCTCCCCATGTCTTTAGTCTTCACCTCTACATGATTTAGTCAAAAGGCTTCAAGCATGTAATTTATGCAAGATCCTTCAACAACATCAAACTTCATACT
Organism: Cupressus sempervirens; assembly: GCA_028749045.1. NCBI lineage: Eukaryota > Viridiplantae > Streptophyta > Pinopsida > Cupressales > Cupressaceae > Cupressus > Cupressus sempervirens. The sequence continues at coordinate 457,480,652 of CM053786.1, read as the reverse complement.
TGTATTTGCACAACAAACTCATTAGCATAAACATGTTTTATTTTTCAGATTTATCTCTTGCCTTCTTGTCTTTTAACATAGTTATCTAAATAACCATGTTGTAGTAACAGTAGAGTATAGATGATAGGAAAGTTTTCCATTGCTTAGTTCATATGAACTAACCCATTTCTTCTTTTATTTTTTGCAGGTTTACTCCTAGACAGAGATGCGGGCTCAACCCTTTAACATTTAGCACAACAAACCTTCTATTTAGGAAATGGATGCCTTTCCTCTTATCTTCTTTTCAGTACTTTTCTATTTATACAATGTTTTTAATTCAGATATTATGTTAGGAGCTAAGAATTCTTATGATATTTGAATGCATTGTATTTAAGTACTGTGTAAAACTTGAACACTTTGTACCTCATCAAAATAGTTTTGGATATTTCAATAAAAAATGTACTATTTTGGTACTTGTATTTTGAATAAAAGGGATCAATTTTCCTATTTACTAACTCATGTACTTTACTTTCTACATTCTTTTCATTTTGTAATATGTATTCTCAGCAATTAAACACACTTAGTCAACAAATAAAACATACTTAGTTCAGCATATAACATAGGAATTTATGAGGTATGTTAAATTGGTAACAGTAACTACCTTGAAAAAACTTTTGAGCATACACAAGTTCAAGTGGCATTTAGAGTTTATAGGCCTTATGGACCCTAATAATTGATATCTTGTTATTTTAGTTGACTCTTAAAAGATATTCAATGAGTGAGAGATTCTTAGAGATCACTATCTCAGTCTTTGATTATTCTTATTATTCTTATTTATTTATCTTCTTATGTAATTATTTATGTGCATTTGATTAATTGTATTTTTTGGACCTCTTTAGTTGATATTAAGAATTAATTCACTGATGTGGTAAAATGTAGAAAGGCTCTATGAAAAGTGTAGGTTGTGCATGTGCTTTACATGTTGAGTCTTTGATGTGCATGTTCCTTCCATATTAAGTTTTGCATGGACACTAAATCTTACCACCATGGACACCTCTATTCAATTCTTGAAATATCACCTAGTTGAGAAGGGGAAAAAATTTCACCTCCTTTTGTTTTCCACATATCACTTGATAGTTCTTTAACATATAAACCTCTTGAGAAACCCTTTTGAATAGTTTAATTCATAGAGAACATGTCATTTCCTTTGGTTTAGTAAGATCCAATAGGACTAGAAAAATTTGGCAATGATAGTGTTCACATGCATTGTATGTATTACTAGGTCATGTCCAAAAATCAACCTTTTTAATACTATTCTCCAAAATCACCCCTAAGAAAAGCATTTTTTTTGGTCTTATATGAGTAATCCTAATCAACATATCCATATGATGGCACCTTAAGTGTAGAGTGTCACTGCTAGAATGGAAAGGAAAATTTATATTATTTCATGTTTTCCATAACAATAAACAAAATGAAATTGTCATCTCCATCTTTACATTACCAATGTGTACTGTCCTTCCACTTTTGGATATGGCCACTAAGGGAAATAAAATGTCATAATACTTCCCTCTTCCATTTAGTGGTTTCACCATATTAACTCCACTTTTAAGTAATGATATTGATCACCATTTAGAGTTCTAAGATGGTATGCCATGCTTTCTTAGTCCATGTTGTTTCTTATGACTCTTTTTACAACCCTTTTTCTAGGACATTTCAACTCCCATTACCTTTTGGTATATATAGAAAATGCAAATATCTTTACATTATATTATTATCTATGTGATTGGTCTTAACCATTTTCTAAAATAATAATAATGTGTGATATTATATTACATAGAATTAGCAATGATAAGGGAATCTCATTCAAGATGCACACACTTAGCATTAAGGAAAATCCTGCATTTTAACCCCAAAAAAGTAGCCCCAATCATAATGCTAATCCTAAATCTTTCATTTTGTGCCTCAATCATAATGGTAATTACTCTACCCTAATTGTAAATGGATAACCCTAAATCCTAACCCAAACCAAAATATTATTTATATGTTCAATCCTAATTATTTTAATATTGAACCTTAATTGTACAAATTTGCTAAGGCATAAGCATAAACATATTTATATAAGATATTTTTAGAATTCACATTTAAGCTGATTAATTAATATAGTTTTTTGGAGTATTATTTTATGATTAGGCTTAAATTTGGTATAATGTTCAATTAGCCTTAACATTAAAGTTTACTTAAGTGTTTAACTTTATTTATTTAATTGATATGGTTTTAAAGATTTGTGCATTTATATAATTGATATTTTAGATTTATTTTATTAAATAGTAATTTTCTGATTTTTTATGTTGTTTAAACATATATGCAGATTATATTTGATGGACCCACCACCACCCCCTCCCCCACCACTGCCTCTGCCCCCTCCATCTCCACCTCCACCTCCACCCCCACCTCCATGACCACCTAGTCCTCCTCCAACACCTACCACAAAGGATTTGAGGGAGAGCATTGGCACAACCTTCACGACCTGACACACGATATTGAGACAATTAAGTGTGAGGCCCACCCCCCTCACCTACTTCACCTTGAAAATAGTATGCAAGGCGTTGTTCACTCTATTGAGCATTTGGATTGTGATATCGATAGCTTTAGATTATGGAGGAAAAACATGTGTGCCTTTTATTATGATGGCTTATCCTATAGAGAGGTTCATAAGCTCAAAATAAATAAATGACATCTTATAAGATATTTTATAAACCCTAAGATGGGTCTTGATGTTAGTAATAAGAAGTCTCACATTTCTATTAGATGGTACATGTATCTACATATATCAACGGACTTTTGGGAGTGGTGGTGGATGGTATTTGACCACCCACCACATGCAAATCAAGAGGTGCCCATGTACTTCCTTAGGAAGATTTGGGTTGAATTTGAATTGGGTTTGAAACCCAATTATTTTGATATTAGATCATTTCAGGGGGTTGGTGGAGGGATTCCTCAAGACAGGCCTAGGGAAAAGTTGAGCAATAATATGAGGAATCACATATAGCCTTAACCTCTTGTACCTCTTCCTGCACTAGTTGTCCTAATGCTACACCATCATTGAGCATTTCCATCTACTCTTACCTCATTGAGTGCCCTTTTGATCAATTTAGTAGAGCAGTGGATGTAAGTAAGAGATATTCGTCCACTTGGACACACTTGTACTAGTTGTGGAGATATATGCATAGGCCTCTAGAGCAATATTGATGTAGCACATGATGAAGATTATGTTGAGGGTGTTGATTTTGATGTTGATGCATACGCTACCCATAGTGATGGTAGTGTTGATATTGATGTGTCATCATTTGTTGACCTTCTACAAGGAGAGCCCAAAGACAGTCAAGAGCAGCAGGTAAAATTTTAATTAAAATTTAAATAAAGTACATAATTATTTTCTTTCTATATACATGTGCAATTTTATTAATCATATTAATGTATGTTGATTTTGAAATAACAGAAGATGGATGATACTATTCCTCCTAGGAGGCAGTATAGTCTTTTTTCGAGACCTATAGATGTTGGCATCCCTCATATGGTATGCACTTTGAATTACACTATAAATAGTGTAAATTTGAACTTGAATTTAATAACATGTGCTCATATGTTCTTTTTATCTAATTTTGTAGGGATTGTTGTCTGCTACACAGTTTGATGTTTGTATAGATCCTAATCCATTGACCACTAAGGCATAGCCTCAAATACCTATGGTATGAACTTTTGACTCAAGAAAAATAATGTGTACTATTTTTATGTACACATTGTTATTAACTTATAATCTTCAACTTGGATTCGTGTATAATTTTTTGTGTTTTGGTTTTACGAATAGGAGATGAATCGTACTTATCCATATAGGCCTCACTATAGTTTATTTTTGACTTGATCTTTTGACCATTTGAGACATTCTGATGATCATTGTGGTAGCATATCTTTAGACACATCTGTAACATTGGCTACTAGTTAGGTATGATATATATATACATGTTTTTATAGTTTATAAAAAATGTAGTGTAAATTATGTACTTTTTAGTTTAAGCACTTTGTAATTCATGTATATATAATTTTGACTCAACATTTATGTATCCATAATTTTATGACTATGTCACCATGAGTGTTGTTGAGAGTATGGGACTAAGCCAAATGGAGGTACCTACATCATCCTTTGAGGTCAATATTGTGATTTATGTACATACATAGTTTATTGTGCTCTTTATCAAATTTTTAAAATGTATGTATTGTACATTACAAGACTTCACCACTACCACATTTGGTAGCTTTTATAGTGCACCTCCTCCTGTTACAGAGGGACACCCATCTCATGTGGTATTATATTTATTATGTAGTGAATATTTAATTTATTTGCAAGCTAGATTTTGAAACCCATTTCAATTAAGCATGTACATGATGAGACACTTCATTTTACATAGTATGATCCATCTACCTCACAAGGTGTCCCACATGATAAGACAACTCATGTTACATAGGATGGTCCATCTGAGTCCTCTTTGCATGGACTAAAGAGGGTTGCAGATCAAATAGATTAGGTCTTTTTGGCACATTTAGATTGTGTTTTTATACACATATTGTTTATTTTGATACACTTTGTATTAACACAGTTAACTATATTATATGTATTTTTTGACTTCATAGATCATGTTATGACATGTTAGACCATGTCCTTTTTTTTATTACTTCTTATCATGCTAGTGCATGTAGTATAGATTATTATGTTATCATGTTGTAAGTATGGACCGTTTTCTTTATTGCAGCATATTTTATTCATGTTATGACACATTTTGTAAGTATAAGGTACATGAACAATAATTTTAATTATTTTAATCATTTATAGAAACATTAATTTAAACATGTTTGAATGTAAAAGTAATGGAAAAAAAAAGGAGGTCATTACTTGAATTAACAATTAATTTATAATATCAAGTGCACACCTTTAACTTTCAAACAGGAGTAAACTCCTATTTTTAAATGTTTACAACATGTTTCAGAATATATGTAAGACGATTTCAATGACATAAATAGAAGTGAACTCAAAATATAAAAATGATTCAACACATTTCTTCAAATGAGGGCATGCAAAATAAAATTGTAAAACAAAAACATAGGTTAATAAAAGCATAAATTAATATGAGCAATCTGAACTATGTAAATACGTGTAATTTGTATGCACTCACTATGTGTAATTGCACAAGATGTTGATGCTCGATCCATCTTAACATTTAAATTTGCATAAATTGTAATTGAGACCTGAATAAGAGGTATATATAAGTTCTCTAATTTTCTATTTACAATGCATACATAGATGTAATTAAATTATATACGTACATATATAAAAATAGCACAATAAAGAAAAAAACTTACATGTGTTTGATTTAAATGTAGTCATCCCATTGTACCATCTGTATCCTCTCTCTTTTGCAATGCATCTATGATTTTCTCATGCTTTTTCATTGAAATTTTCCATAATACCTTATTGGTAGGTCTCTCTTTGCATCTTTCTAATTTGATATTCGTTGCCACCACCAAATGAGAATAGTGTAAAATCTTCTTTTCAAATTGGTAGTCTTCAAATACCAGTAAACCATTTCTTCTTGTTAGGTATGTATGTAGCCAGGTGCCAGCTACAATGATATATCCATTTGGATACTCAAAACCATCATCATCTACTTGATGACATATTAATTTTTTCTTAGGTTCCACACATCTAGCTAGCCAATACTCGGTCTTTTAATCATTATCATTAGGTGCAATAACAACATAAACATGTCATACAAGATAAGATAAAGTACATAAACACTTTAATCACATGTGTACATATATAAATAATATATTAAAGACATGTACTTGAATTACATTAATGACACCTACATAAATAAATAATATAAATTGAAGCATGATCACAACAAAATTTAATTTAATTGTGCATACCAGGTTGTATGAGTTCTGAAATATGACCATAGTCTTCTAATGCAAAAGTAACATTCTGGCCTTCATTTACTATATCATCTTGAAAATGTGTGTTAGTAGGTGTTAATGATTTTGTTGCCAATCTTCAACCCATTTTGAGTCCTCTTCGCATGGACTAAAGAGGGCTACAGATCAGATAGATTAGGTCTTTTTGGCACCTTTAGATTGTGTTTTTATGACACATTGTTTGTTTTGATACACTTTGTATTAGGATAGTTAACTATATTATATGTATTTTTTGACTTCATAGATCATGTTATGACATGTTAGACCAAGTCCTATTTTTTTATGACTTCTTATCATGCTAGTGTATGTAGTATAGATTATTATGTTATCATGTTGTAAGTATGAACTGTTTTCTTTATTGCAACATATTTTATTCATGTTATGACACATTTTGTAAGTATATGGTACATGAACAATAATTTTAATTATTTATATAGAAACATTAATTTAAACATGTTTGAATATAAAAGTAATAGAAAAAATATGAGGTCATTACTTGAATTGATAATTAATTTATAATATCAAGTGCACACCTTTAACTTTCAAATAGAGGTAAACTCCTATTTTTAAATGTTTACAATATGTTTCAGAATATATGTAAGATGATGTCAATGACATATATAGAAGTGAACTCAAAATATAAAATTGGTTCAACACATTTTTTCAAATGAGGTCGTGCAAAATAAAATTGTAAAACAAAAATACATATTAATAAAAGCATAAATTAATATGAGCTATCTAAACTATGTAAATACATGTAATTTGTATGTACTCACTATGTGTAATTGCACAAGATGTTGATGTTTGATCCACCTTAACATTTAAATTTGCATAAATTGTAATTAAGATATGAATAAGAGGTATATATAAGTTCTCTAATTTTTTATTGACAATGCATACATACATGTAATTAAATTATATAAGTACATATATAAAAATAGCACAATGAAGAAAAAACTTACATGTCTTTGATTTGAATGTATTCATCCTATTGTACCATCTGCATCCTCTCTCTTTTGCAATGCATCTATGATTGTCTCATGCTCATCCATTGAAATTGTCCATAATACCTTATTGGTGGGTCTCCCTTTGCATCTTTCTAATTTGATATTCATTGCCACAACCAAATGACAATAGTGTAAAATCTTCTTTTCAGATTGGTAGTCTTCAAATGCTAGTAAACAATTCTTTCGTTAGGTATGTATGTAGCCAAGTGCCAGTTACAATGACAGACCCAATTGGATACTCAAAACCATCATCATCTACTTGATGACATATCAATTTTTTCTTAGATTCCACACATCTAGCTAGCCAATACTTAGTCATTTCATCATTATCATTAGGTGCAATAACAACATAAACATGTCCTACAAGATAATCTATGAAGTACATAAACACTTTAATCACATGTGTGTGTGTGTGTGTGTGTGTGTGTGTGTGTGTGTGTGTGTGTGTGTGTGTGTGTGTGTATTAAAGACATGTACTTGAATTATATTAATGACATGCAAATAAATAAATAATATAAATTGAAGCATGATCACAACAAAATTTAATTTAATTTTGCATACCATGTTGTATGAGGTCTTAAATATGACCATAGTTTTCTGATGCAAAAGTAACATTTTGGCATTCATTTACTATATCATCTTGAAAATGTGTGTCAATAGGTGCTAATGATTTTGTTGCCAATCTTCAACCCAATCTGTATTCTTGCATTCTTCCCATTCACTTGCAAGACAAAACTAACAAAAACAAGCAAGCTCCCTAGTCCATATAGTCCAACTGTTAGAATCTGAACTAGTAAGTGAATGTCATTTAGCTGACCCACTAATTGTATTATAGTCATATCTTGAAAGGATATTCTTCTTTTTAACTAGGTAGAAGAAACATTTGATTGTAGAGTTCTGACCTAATCCTATGTATAAATATTTGTTACACCATTCGACAATCTCATGTGCATTTTTTAATTTGGCTTTTTCCTCAAATTTTAATTTCTCTCTACTAAGGGCTCTCTTCACACATGCACCAACACCATCATGTTATCCTTTACCATGTCTAGCCTCAAAAAAATTTCACACATTCCACACATGTTGGATCTTAGGTTGCCTATGTGTCCTACTCAACCAATAGAATACTCTAGCATTCTTGGATTGTCCTGTACAATTATCTAACCATATCCAATGCTTTATCATTTGAATTTGTCTCTCTTTTAAATTATCATAAAAGACATTGAAACAATATTGGACAAACTCATATGAATAAAATTTATTATCACTCATATAGAAATGGTACTCTCTCAATATTTTTTGATCCTCCTTTGCACTATTAGGTGCATGCCTATAAACTATATGAACATAAATTGTTACTTGCACTGAATTGTAATATTTTGGTTGTACCTCATCTTGCGGTGCAAGTGCGTAGTTTTCTACAAAGTCAACAACTAAAAGTATAGTACCAATTGAAAATGTATTCTTACATATGTGAAATTTTCCATCAAGCCATCTAACATCATGAGAGTGTTTAACATATTTTGGTATGATCACGCTCTTAAACTCATCCATGAATGCATGATAACTAACTTTATCTATAACTAGATCACACCTTCTTCCAATGTTCCCATCCTTCAATGAATATTCAATAGTTTTGAATCTTTTTACATCAACTAATTGTTGTCCAAAAGTAGTCAAAGAATTTTCATGCAAACATTCATCTAACAAAGAAAGGTTGCCACACATATCACATGTACTAGAAAGACATGCATTGAAAAGAAAGTATTGATCATTAGGTGGCTTACAAAATAAACTTGATATGAAATCCTTTATAGTTTGAGGTGGTATTTTTATACCACATTCCTACAAAATTTCTTTACTATGCATGGTACCACGCATAGATTGAAATACATCATAATGGTACCAAAATTGAGCATGATTTTTTATAACAACATTTGATTCTTTCCTTGTTAATCCTTACATGCCATGGTTTACACTTTTCAAAAGATCTTTGACTAATGGTAATAGTCTACAAATTTTTTGAACAATTTAGTTTGAGTCATGTCCAAAAGATATTTAGAATGTGGATCACATATTTTTGAGCCAACTCTCAATTTAAGAGCATCTCTTGAATTAGGTGATACTCTTGTACTATCATGCCAAAAATTTTGAACCAAACTTTTGACTTCACTAGTAAGTTTCATATCACATCTTGGGAGTCTACCACTACAAGTCCACAAAATATTTATTGGATCACATTCAAAGTTAACCCTTCTCTTTACAACTCTTTCTAAAGTCTTACCATTCACATTAAGATATCCACTTATGTTACTAATCAATCTTTTGTTAGTTTTTGAATTGTTAACTAAAGTTGTTATTGCTCATCATGTTGCATTCTTATCTTTAGACCAACTTATCTTTTTGATAACATCAAAGGCACTAGCAATAGTGGATACAACTTTTTTTAAAGACTCATTTTTATTCTTGGGTTTTGCATACATACCTAACCTTTTCATTACTTTTTGCATTTTAGACATTTTAATTAGTTGCAACATCAACTGACATTGAAATCCAAATTTCTTATTATAAAAAATTGTCTATATAATCAATTAGCATGTGTGCTAATTTTCCTCCATGAAACCAATCCCTCAAAATTATCCAGTACATCATTAGGAAAATGAAAATTATGTTCAGGCACTTTAGTATCATTCTAACATGTTTGTTTAGTAATTAGTGTTTCCATGTGTACATTCATATAATTGTTATTTTCAATTGGCATTTCATTTTCATTGTTATTTGGAATTTGAATCTCACTTTCATTTTTTCTTGGTATTTCTTTTGGCACATGCATTTCCAATGGAGTTTGTTGTGCATAATTGTTTGGTAATCTATTCTCATGAAGAAAATCTAAATTGTTTAAATTGTAACCTGCTTCTAAAAATAACCAATTTTATCATGAGAAATAAATTGAGGGTTTGGAGACACGCCTATATTGAATGTTTGATTAGAATGTGCACTTGAATCTCCTTGTATTGGGTTCTCTTCTTTAGCCTCTTCATCCATCATGGTATCCTCAATGTCTTTCTCCTTTGAAACATTACTCAACTCTCTAATTCTTTGTCTTCTCTCTCGTTGACGTTGTGCTTCATTCTCTTTATTTGTTGCAATCTCCTCATTTGTCAAAACTTTTATTTTCTTTTATCTTCATTGTTTTGGTCCCATGTTTGCACCAATTTTGAATTCAAATCAACAGCATGCAAATTGTAGAAGAAGACAAGAAAATAGAATAATTATGACAGAAATTCACTATTGCAATTTGAAACTGTCATTTAATCATTGCAATCATTCAAAAATGGTCTGTGGGGCATCTTTTGGGATCAATAGGTAGATTAGAATCGGGTACCCAATTATTTAGTTCCCAAAAACAACCACACAAACTAATCTACCTCTTTATGGCATTGACTTGCTAGAATAAGTGGATATAGCAACCCTCTGCATGCACTGGCAATAGAATATAATATACATATAATATAATCCCTCAATTTTATGGGGGGGAGGGTTATTATATTTTCGGTGCATGCAAAGGGATCTATTATAGAAGCTAGCATGCTGATTAATTAACCCTTTTTTTTGTCCTCCCACCCACCCCTAAAACCTCTAGATATCAATCAACATTTGCCTCAAGAGTTGTAGATAGGCCTACCAGTGCCCCCATCCCCCATTATGGATAGATAGAGGTGCCTACCAAAAAAAAGCTTCTTGTTGTTGCCCTACAATTCCCCTCTTCTATATTATTGCAACCAAATCCATAGCTTCCCCTACTTTAGAAAAGTAGGGTTAATTAATCCACCCAACTATAGTTTAGTTCCCTCCCACCCAACCCTTTAATAGTAGGGGTCAGGCGAATATGACTATTCAAGTGACCTGCCCCCCTCAATTATTCTAATAGGAGCCACCACCCTACCTTGAGCCCTACTTGGCTGTACTATTCTCAATGTTATTCATATTAATAGCTGCTCTAGGAGGAATTTTTTTATGTGGTGCTAATGATTTAACAACTATCTTCATATCTTTAGAATGTTTAAGTCTATGTTCTTATCTATTATCTGGATATACCAAAAGAGATGTTTGGTCTAATGAGGCTATTATGAAATATTTACTTATAGGTGGAACAAGTTCTTTCATTCTTACTTACGGTCTTTCTTGGCTATATAGTCTATCTAGAGGTGAGATTGAAATTCAAGAAATAGCCAATGGTCTTATAAATACACAAATGTATAACTCTCTAGGAATTTGGATTGCACTTCTATCTGTAATGATAGGAATTGCATTCAAACTTTCTTTAGTTCCTTTATATGAAGGAGTATGATTTGTTTGATAAATTATTACATACAATATCTTTTTTAGAGATATTTATTTCTATTTATAAAAACTCTATAGACATGGGAAAAAAAGATTTTCAATTGAATTGATTACTTTCCTTATTCTGTAAAAAAAGGAGTCGTATGAGGTGAAATTCTCATGTACAGTTTTGAAGCAGAGATCATTTCAATTGAATGAACAACTGTAACAAATGTCAGCTCAATCCAAAGGGAAATATGTGGAAGCTTTACAAAATTATTATGAAGCCATGTGACCAAAAATTTACCCCTATGACCAAAGTTATATATTGTATAATATAGGTCTTATCCACACAAGTAATGGGGAACATACTAAGGCTTTAGAATATTATTTCTAGGCATTAGAATGAAACTTGTCTTTACCACAAGCTCTTAATAACACGACCTTGATCTGTCATTACGTGTAGGCCATCATTATGTGTGATTATATGTACTATAGAATGAATTCATTTAGTACAAAAAAAGAAGAAGAGGCTTTCTACATATGCACCATCCAAAACAATGGTTTTTTATTAGCTGTAGTCAAAAGAATACCCCTCATAGGAGCCCAAATGTGAATAGATAAATATAGCCTAGATAGTCCATGGATAAAATAAAATCAATTCAATTGATGGAGAAAGCACCATAAAGATTAATTATTAAAAGTTCAAACTAATACGATCAAATCTGCTCATGGGCAAAAATAAGGAATCTATTTATGTAGTAGAGTTGATTTACTAGGTTATTGAGCAGTGTTGTAGCATCAGATCTTAAAGATGTGAAGTAATACTTTCCTGGTAGGACAGTATTACATTAAAAATTTCTATATATAACATAGATAGTTACCTCTTTAAAATATGTTCATCTAGATAATCTAAAGTAGACCTCTTTATTTCTAATACTTCAACTTTTTATAGTGGGAGAAAAGAGAAAACCTAATCATTTATTGAAAGTGAAGTTTAAACTCATGTCATTGACCCATTATGTTCTTTTGATTAAGCTGAATGTATTTACCTACCCTATTTTGGAAGTTTGGGTACAAGGACTGAAGAATAGTTAATTGAGTTGTATGAGGTAGGAAACTCTAAAGTACAGTTCTAAGGGAAGAAAACTTTTAGAAGTTACTCTATCCCAACTGAGGAGAACAGGCCATTTAACAGGGAGATCCTGAAATTGTGGAAACTTGGTTTGATCAAGTTGCTGAATATTGGAAGCAAACTATAGCACTCGCTCTAAGAAATTATAACAAAGCACAAAATGGATTAAAGATTATAGGACATTTTCGAGAATGAAAATCTCTCGATTCCTATAGTCAAGATGATGAAATTTACCGTGCTATTCAAACGAATTAGCTTCTCTTATTGCATAATCATTATGAAAAAATATAAAATAGAACAAAGTATACAATCTATGGATTGTTAAAAAATCCTTTTAATATGAGTCAATATCATAAATAGAATTTATGAAAGATTCATTAATATAACATATGGGTCCAGAGATATGGATAAAGAAATTTGGATATGAAAATAATGATTGTATCATATTTATATATCTTACCACTGGGCGAGAAAGTTTTATATATTGTATCTATCCATTAAGCACCTATCGGATATGTCATAATAAATTTGAACGTCTACCTCAAATCGACTTCCATATCATAGTTGCTCCAGTTCTAAACTAGGAAATAAAGAGAGGGATGAGTTTAGAATATATGGTCATTTTTATTTTTATTTTTTAATTTCGCGGGTTTTTTCTCATGTCTCATCTAGAAAGAGGAGAACTCAATGACCATTCATTCACCGAAAGAAGTAAAGATCATAGTGGAGAGGGATCTTGCTAAAACCTCATTTGAAAAATGGGCTAAACCTGGTCATTTCTCAAAGACACTAGCTAAGGGACCCAATGCTAGCACCTAGATCTGGAACCTACATGCTGATGCTCATGATTTTGATAGCCATACCAATTATTTGGAAGAGATCTCTCACAAATTATTTATTGCTCATTTTGGTCAATTAGCCATCATATTTATTTGGCTAAGTGGAATGTACTTTCATGTTGCTCGTTTCTTCAATTATGAAGCATGGTTAGGCGATCCTACTCACATTAAACCTAGTGCTCAGGGAGTTTGGCCAATAGTAGGCCAAGAAATTTTGAATGGAGATGTGGGTGTAGATTTTTGAGGAATACAAATCACCTTTGGGTTCTTCCAAATTTGGTGAGCATCTGGAATAACTAGTGAATTGCAACTTTACTACACCACAATCAGTGCATTGATCTTTGTAGCATTAATGCTTTTTTCTGGTTGGTTCCATTATCACAAAGTTTCTCCAAAATTGGCTTGGTTCCAACATGTAGAATCCATGTTGAACCACCATTTAGCAGGATTACTAGGACTTGGCTCTATATCTTGGGCAAGACACCAAATACGCGTTTCTTTACCTAATAATCAACTCTTAGATGTTGGAGTGGACCCTAAAGAGATACCGCTTCCTCATGAATTTATTTTCAATCATGAGCTTTTAACTCAACTTTATCCCAATTTTTCTGAGGGATTGACCCCATTTTTCACTCTAAATTGGTCAAAATATTCAAACTTTTTGACTTTTTGTGGAGGACTCAACCCAGTAACGGGGGGTCTGTGGTTGTCCAATACTGCACACCACCATTTGGATATTGTAGTTATTTTTCTAATCGCTAGTCATATGTATAAAACTAATTGGATTATTGGTCATAACCTCAAGGATATTTTGGAGGCTCATAAAGGTCTATTTACAGGGGAAGGATATATAGGTCTTTAAGAGATTTTAACTACCTCATGGCATGCTCAATTAGCTCTTAACCTAGCTATGTTAGGATCTTTAAATATTTTTGTAGCTCATCATATGTATTATATGCCTCCCTATCCATATCTAGCTATTGACTATGGTACACAACTATCTCTATTCATGCACCATATGTGGATTGGTGGTGTTGGTGTTTAAAACTACTCAACAACAAAATGTTGTTCAATACCAGAATGATAACACTCATATAACCTAAGGATTAGCCAAATCCTATTATCAACTACACAAGTAAACCATTTGGACCCAACTTCAACAAAACCATTGGTGGTTTCCTACTCTTTAGGCTCTGCAAAACCTAGGTATACTTAGGGATGATTCTAATGCAAACTGCAGTGTAAAGATTCTTTTAGTTTCATTTTGATTCTCATCTATTACCCACTAACACATGAGCAGTTTACTTCACTTCTTTTAATGTCCTAAAACTTGTATGCATCCCTTATCAGCAGATCTGGTCGTCATTCTCCTTGAATTTACAAATATTCCTGGAAATAACAGCTACGTAAGACTCAGAGAATAGATATAAATGAGTACTGACCAACATTTATAACTTTGAACAAATTTGAACGAAAATGATTTTGATTTTATAATTGGTTTGATATGCAGTATTAGAATTCATCCTTGTTCACTTCTGACTTATATGACCAGTGCCTTATCCATTGGGTAGAAAATTGACTATTGGCGAGAGATCTAATTCAATTAACTTCTAAATGAATTAATCAATTGTAATCACCCATTTCCATTCTTATGAAATATCCTTTCTATAAACTCATAAACCCTACTGATTCATTGAAGTATTTCTATAATTCCTTGAACTAAAAGCAACAATGATATCAGCATACAACCCATCCAAATTGCATTCAGCCAAGTTAAATCTTATTTAAAATGACTTCAAAGTAGACAAACCCATAAAAAGGAGACAAAAATTGATGATTCAAAGGAAAAGCCTAAAACAACTTGTTGGTTCTGTCATTTCAATATATCATCATAAAGTACCACTAGAAAATAAACTTGGAATAGCTACACACTATTGGACCGACTGTATTCTCTCAAAGACTTAAAATTGTACAAAATTTGGACCCCCACATTGCCTTGAAAACTCACTTATATAGACATGAGTTGCAACAAGCAAAGGGAAAATGTGACTGACAGGTGTCCTTCAAAAATATTTTTACATACACCTGTAACAAAAAGACAAAACTATGAATAACAGAAAAATTGATACATCAAACTTTCCTTTGTGGGTCCGCTTCTATTATTTCCTTTGGAAAAGCAAGAATACTTTGATTGGATTCCTTTAGTGTTCTGGTTCCTCAGGATATGTGGCGATCAAATGTGACAGTCATGAGTCACCTCTCGCTACCTGAGGGTCCTTTTTGTCTTTATCATCAGTAGCAGAGGTGGCTTCTACTTTTGTATCCTCTTCTTTTTCATCATCTTCCACCTCATCATCTCCTTCTATCTATTCTGTAAACATAAATTCTTCCTTCCATTTATTGTAAGTAGTGTCCTCCAGCCAATCAAAATTTAGAATTTCTCTTTGTACAATTACTAAAGAATTTGCATTTGCCTCTAAATCAACAAAATCTTTTCTGATGATGTTATAGAATAACTGTACTTTTACCAACTCCTCATTTGTCATTGCCCATAACAAATGGCCTATTTCATTTATAACCTTATTTATTCTCTCACAGAAGGCTTCATCTAGCTCCCTCTTTCATTCTTCCTTTTCCTTTATTTTATCAACTGTCTTTAGAGCACAAGGGAATAAATCAAAATTTTCCACAAAATACTTGGAAACACAATTAGTTAATCTTCTATAGAAAGAATCTTTCTTATCATCAAAACCTTGCAACTTATTTAGTAGATCAAAGATTCCTTCTATATGATGATATGTTAACTGAATAACAGATATACACATAGCAGTGATATCTGAACTTCTCTCTGTCCACTTCTATACAATGGGTCTGAATATAGCTTCATTTTGCTTCAATTCATCCCTGATAGCTGAAATCCTTGATAATTGATCAAAAAATGTGGGTCATTCTATTCTGTTTATTAAATACATGATACCCTGCCTCAATTTTTCTTCATGCTGATTGTTAAGTTCTACATGCGTTGCATACAATTTATTTTTCTCCTCTTCAAAATCCTCTATAGTATAGAACTGAGGCCTTTCTGGAGTTCAAGTACCTCAATAATTGGTGTTGATTTAAAAGGATCAACATGTGGCCTTGGGGGGTATGCAATCCTAGGTTTACTAGTCTCTCCTAATTTTCTTTTCCCAAGAATCTTCTCCATTTGAGTTACTTTATTTTCTAATGATTGTATTTGCATACCCCTCTCTTCATATGCTTTTAACACTTCTTCAAATCTAGCATTGAGTTGGGAAAATTTATCTTCCTCTTGGCCAAACACTATGCTACCAAATTTTAGCATCTCTGATGTTATTCCAATTATTTGTTTACTACCTACCTCACTAGCCCTGAACACTGTCAATGCACTAGTATGCTCTGTAGTGGGAATCTCATGCATTCTGGTATTTTCCCTTTTTTCCATGGACCATATAACAAGGGCTTGGTGGTCATCACTAAATTTGACTCCTCTATGAGCTTGTAGTATTTCTTTAGTAGTCCTTAGTTGAACATCCCTCTGTTTCCTCACTAAATCAAAAATAATGGCATTTGCTATATCCCATTCCAGCAGAAGGAGGACTCCTGACTGTCTAACTATTTGCCTCCCAGCATCAGGAGTAAATTGGGCAAAATCATTCAAAAATTTAGATTTTACCTCTTCCATAATATCTGAATCAGGTTTGTCTGGTTGTTCTACTTTTATCTTCTCACAAGTTTTCTCAAAATTGCTCATGTTTAATCTCCACAAAAATTGAGCAAAAGCCCTAGACTTTACAAAATTCTCATCATTAATAAACCTTTCAGAAGCTTGGACAACTATCAGATCAATTTCCTTACCTTGGTAATCAGTAATGGTTAGGTCCAAGGAAGGTGTAGGAGGTTCTTGTGGCTCTCCAACATCCAAATTTGTAGAAGTAACAATCACATCCACTTCTACACCCATTTGTCTAAGATGCTCCCTTAAAGATGCTTCATCATTGATCCAGATTAGGGACTGGCTTGGGGAGTATAGTTCTACCTAAGAAGAAGAAGATCCCTGTTCTAATTTTTGTCTTTTTGGAGAGCTAGTTGCAAAGGGACTTCTTGGTCTTGGCCTCTGATAAAGGGGTGCCTGTTGTACACTTTGAACCATTACATAACCCGCTTTGCTCTACAAGGTATACTGGCTAGGAGCCACCACATTTTTGTTGCTTATCCTTCTTTGTACCTCTGCAACCTTGTCTAGATGTGTCTCGACATATATGGCTTTCTTCTCATTCATGGTTTTGGATTATTATAGCAAAATTATTCATTAATTCTTGCATTTTAGCTCCCTAGTATTTCTTATCTTTCAATGGGTCATATTGGGGGTCAAAAGCATTAATAAATTCTAGGGTCTTGCTGAATACTATCCATTTTTCTTTCCTCAATTCTTGTTCTTGCAAAGTGAAAGTATTTTTGATTATATCCTTCAGATAGTAAACTTGTTGTACCATGCGAGAAGCTTTCACCCTCTCTCTTAAGAGGTCATAGAATCCCTCAGGATCAAGAAATCTGGCATGAGATTCTGCCATATTATATTTATCTAGAAATAAATTAAGGTGCTTCCACCCTTTCCTGATAAAGACAAAATCATGTACCACAGTAACAATTGGAAAAAAGGTACCCTTCTTAGACAATTCCCTCTCATCTATAGAGCCTATCTGCCATAAGAGCTCACTTATCCCTATCTTCAAGGGCACATGGAAAGGTAGAACATGAGGCTTTCCCAAAAAGCCATATACTCTTATTACTGTTGAGACATTGTAAGGGATTATATCCCAACCAGTTATGACTAACCTATAGTCCTTTTGCATGATCCTTTGGTCTGACCAATTCTAGCAATGCTTGTGGAATTCTAGGGCTATCCCCTTTCAAAAGTAACCTAAGCTTTGATGCAAAGTATCTATCAAATCTCACATAACTGGCATCTGTAGCTTTTGAAGTCATATCTACACTCGATAGCTACACTGGATTCCTCTCTCGATCCCTTGTTGTCTCTAGCACCATACCCTTGGAGAAAAAGGTGAGTCCCTTGTACAAGCATACATGCATTAGCAATGAATACCAATAGAATGGTTTATCCACTTTTCCCCAGGCTACTTGTACTAGACCATTGTGAATTTCTTTCGCAAGAAAAGTAGCAAAATCCAGAATAGTGCTCATCACAAATTGAAGAGTTTGAGCCATGATAAGGACAATAGAGCCTGGGATTTGATCAGCTTCATCCATCCCAAAAATCTTGCAAAGAGAAAAATATAATGCTTGAGCTCTAAGGTTGAAATGCCTTCTTAGCAATGGCTCTAGGGTACTGGCTGTAATCACAGGCAAGGTGCCAATTTTAGCAGCATGCTCCTACAATGGCCTTGTTCTTTGGTAAATTCTTTGTGCATCATACCTTGCTTGAAGATCATCTATGTCAATAGTTTCATGTACAACATGGTTAGGATTGAGGTTGAAAACCTCACTAAATAATTTAGGACAAACCCTAAATAGATTCACTCCAGCATGGTTTTTTACCCACCCTATAATTGGATCATATTTCTTTGCCAGATCCATCAATAAATCACTATCAAAGAAAACTATGGGGACTGTTAATTTACCAATATCGAACTCCCATATAGTGCTCATAAGAGTGTCTAGTTTTCACTCTGAAAACCATTTCTTAAACAACTCCAGACCCCCCATGGAAACCTAGGCATCTCTTACCCAATTAGCTTTGTCGTAAAAACCTTCTGCTACAACTACTCTTGGATGTTTTGGAATGAGTTCCCTCTCCTTAGTTATTTCATGTACCGATAAGGGGAATTGTTCAAAAAAATCATCATGCATAGAATATTTCAAATAATCCATTTTCCTAGTGAATTCCTTTCGGGGAGGCATTTTGAATAAAACCCTAGAAATTTTACAACAGCAAATACTTGAATTTCTTAAAGAGTCACATAGTACTTACCTGCTAGAACTCGCACTTCTACACTATGTGATATCTTCTACAATTTTACTGGATTGCTAGCAAAGAATTTCCATGCCCTATCTTTGAAAATTTTGCATACCATGATGTTCTTTCTATGCTTTGGTGATCCATTAATGGTGAGATTGTGGGCTCTTTTCATACATTGAAATCGCACGCATGAAATTTGAATCATATTTACTCTCAGTAACCATTACCTCCAAATTGCAACCAAATTTGAATACTATTCGTAGATTTTCACCAGATCGGATGGCTCTGATTTAAAAGGCAACAAGCTTTATGGCTTTAAAAAATAAGGCTACATGTCACAATAGTGCTTGCCCACATTCCTTAAATTTCTTGCATCTTAGAATTGTGGGGAAGCGTTGTTCGTTGATCAAGACAAGATCAACGATCTAATTAATTCACTTTTGAACAAAATCTAGTCAGGTATATTGACCAATGGGACCTTTATATGAGTTTGTGCTTTTTGACAACTTTCCACGATAGCGGGTCCCATATCTTCTTCTGAGCGAGCAGATACTTGACGTCATTATTTCCATGTGTCAAGCTGGCGCATTCTCACTTTTCTTATCTGACAAGCATCTTCAAATTGCAGGCTTGTGCCATCTTCAATCTTTGAAAGATCGACGGTGACACTAATTATACCTTGCAAAGCTTTTGAGTTAAAATTTTAGACGTCACCATGGACACGTGTCTGCATGGTGCATTCCTGCTTTGTTTAAGCTTCACTCAAGTTCTTTATGTAGGCAAGCACACTTCATTGATCAAGACAAGATCAACGATCAAAAACAATTCTACATTCTACACTCCCATCATCCACTTGGGCCAATGAAATGACTGCTTTCAATCTGCGTGCTCTGACTCATCTGACTATTGCATTAATTTCGGACACTTTTTGCGCCCACATCATAAGTATTTCTAGCTAACCACAAGTGGCAGACCATATGGTGTGACTCAACATTCTTCCATAATTTGGCCCCACTATGACACGTGTCGCAAAGGTGCATACCCGCTTTTCCTATCTGACTTGCAACTTCATAATGTGAGATTGCATTAACCGTAAATCTTTGAAAGATAGATGGATGATAAGACTTCACTTCCATTCGACAGTCAAACTTCTTCAGTGGCACATCTAGCAGTACATGTCAATAATCATTTTACAGTGTGGCACACTGTAGCATACAATTAAAATTACTTGACCCCACCTTGCCACATGTCAAAAAATTGCTTGCTCACATTATTTATCTCTCGTGCAGCTTCAAATTGTGGGTATGCGTTGGTCTTTGATCCTTGACAGATCAACGGTTATAGAATCAGGTATCCTTATCACCACATTGGCTAAAGTGATGAATAAAAATCTCCAACCATTCCAACTTGTCTGACACTTTCCATAGAAGACATCTCAACATCATCCTTGAGAACAGTAGGCCCATCTTGTCAGACTTTGCCACTTGTCCAAATTTTGCTTCCCCGCTTTTCTTATCTGATGAGCATCTCCTTCTTGCGGTAAAGTGCTAGCCCTTGATTCAAATGAAATCAATGGTTGACACTTCTTGGTGATAAAGGCATATCTCTGTTGGTAACTCAACCAATGATATCAGAGGAAATCCAGAATGTGCACGAAAAGTACTGACAAACCTGTAAAAGTTTCTGACAACTTATGACTCCTTTTATAGTTCATTGGAATTTTAGAAAGGCAAGGGCTACGTCTCACCAAGTCACATGCCCACATTATTTAAAAACCTTGCATCTCAAAATTGCGAGCATGTGATACCCATTGATCTTAACAAGATCGATGCTTATAAAATCTTTGTGTCATCAGAGGTATTTCCTAATAGAATGATTAAGCAATTTGCAAGCCAAGCATGGCCACGTAAGATTTAAGCAAAATTATAATGAATTCATGCTTGCACAAGCCCTTCCTTAGGTGAAAAGATATACCATTAAAACATTTTTCTGAAAATATTTTGAGGGTTTTTTTTAAAACGAGGGCAATCTAAGGATTTGAAAAATACAAGGAACAAAACCCTAATATGCAAGATTTTAAAACTCAAATGATTTTTCACTAAAATTTTCCATAATTTCTACATTGTGAAAAATCAGACGAACAGGTGGATTTCTCATAGTTGGCATTGTTACACATGCAACTATTTTTATGGTAAGAGACTATGATCTGACTACTCAATACAACAATCTTTTAGACCGTGTTCTGAGACATTGTGATGCAATTGTATCACACCTCAATTAGGTATGTATTTTCTTAGGTTTCCATATTTTTGGTCTATATATTCATAATGATACTATGAGTGCTTTAGGATGTCTTAAAGATATGTTTTCAGATACTGCTATCCAATTACAACCTATTTTTTCTCAATGGACACAAAACACTCATGCTTTAGCACCTAGTTTGATAGCTCTTGATGCAACAGCAAGTACCAGCTTAACCTGGGGAGGTGGTGATTTGACAGCAGTAGGTGCCAACATGGCCTTGTTGCCTGTTCCATTAGGAACTGCAATTTTTTTAGTGCACCATATTCATGCATTTACTATCCATGTGACTGTATTAATATTACTTAAAGGTGTTTTATTTGCTCACAATTCTCATTTAATACCCGATAAAGCGAATCTTGGTTTTTGTTTTCCTTGTGATGGGCCTCATAGAGGAGGAACATGCCAAGTATCTACTTAGGATCATGTCTTCTTAGGGTTATTCTAGATGTACAATGCAATTTTGGTAGTAATATTTCATTTTAGTTGGAAAATGTAGTCTGATGTTTGGGGTAGTATAAGTGATCAGGGAGGGGTAACTCATATTACAGGAGGAAACTTTGCACAGAGTTCCATTACAATTAATAGGTGGCTCCATGACTTTCTATGGGCACAAGCTTCTCAAGTAATCCAATCTTATGGTTCTTCATTATCTGCATATGGTCTTTTATTCTTAGGTGCTCATTTCATTTGGGCCTTTAGTTTAATGTTCCTATTTAGTGGCCATGGATATTGCAAAGAACTTATTGAATCTATTTTTTGGGCCCATAATAAATTAAAAGTTGCTCCTACTATCCAGCCAAGAGCCTTGAGTATTGTTCAAGGACGCACTGTAGGAGTAGCTCATTACCTTCTGAGTGGAATTTCCACAACATGGGCATTCTTCCTAGCAAGAATTATTGCAGTAGGATAATGGCTAGGAGGATAAAGCATTATGGCATCAAGATTTCCAAATTTTAGCCAAGGCTTAGCCCAGGACCCAACTACTTGTTGTATTTGGTTTGGTATTGCTATTGCACATGACTTTGAGAGTCATGATGATATTACCAAAGAGTGCCTTTATCAAAAGATTTTTGCTTCTCACTTTGGTCAGTTAGCTATAATTTTTTTGTGGACCTCTGGTAATTTGTTCCACGTAGCTTAGGAAGGTAATTTTGAAGCATGGGTCCACCAACCCTTACATATAAGACCTATTGTTCATGCAATTTGGGATCCTCATTTTGGTCAACTAGTTGTAGAAGCCTTTACCTGAGGAGGTGCTCTCGGTCTAGTAAATATTGCTTATTCCAGTGTTTATCAGTGGTGGTATACAATTGGTTTATGCACTAATGAAGATTTTATATTGGAGCTATTTTCTTGCTATTTCTTTATGCTCTCTTTTTAACAACAGGTTGGTTGTATCTACAACCTCAATGGAAACCAAGTGTTTCACGGTTTAAAAATGTTGAATCTTATCTAATTCATCATTTATTAGGGCTCTTTGGAGTCAGTCCTTTGGCTTGGACGGGGCATTTAGTTCATGTGGCTATTCTTGAATCAAGAGGAAAGCACATAAGGTGGGATAATTTTTTAGATGTACTACCACATCCCCAAGGGTTGGAACCACATTTTACAGGTTAGTGGAATCTTTATGCTCAAAATCTTGATTCCAGCAGTCATTTATTTGGTATCGCTAAAGGGGTGGGAACTACTATTCTAACTCTTCTCGAGGGATTCCATCCACAAACTCAAAGTTTGTGGCTAACTGATATTGCGCATCATCATTTAGCTATTGCATTTGTGTTTTTCATTACCGGTATAGAACCAACTTTGGGATTGGACATAGCATAAAAGATATTTTAGAAGCAAATGTTCCTCTGGGAGGCTTATTAGGATGTGGGCATAAGGGTCTTTACAACACAATCAATAACTCTCTTCACTTTCAATTAGGTCTTGCTCTAGCTTCTTTGGGAGTTGTTACTTCTTTAGTAGCTCAACACATGTATTCTTTGCTTGCCTATGCATTCATAGCACAAGATTTTAATACTCAAGCTACTTTGTATACTCATCATCAATACCATGTTGGATTCATTATGATGGGGACATTTGCACATGGAGTTATATTTCTCATTAGAGATTATAATCTAGAACAGAATAAGGATAATGTATTGGCAAGAATTTTGGAGCATAAGGAAGCCATTATATCTCATTTGAGTTGGGTTAGTTTATTCCTAGGTTTTCATACCGATCAATCCTCCTGTATTCTTTTTCTTCATTAAATTTTTGAATTTTTCAAGTCTTGCTTCTGTAGTAAACCAATTAGTTAACATACCCACAAGCCATTTTTTATTTACATAATGACATTGAGCTGCTAAAGTAGCTAGTTTAGTTGCATTAGTTTTTGGATGTTTTGTACCAACTATCATAAATTGTTTTCCTCTTTTTGCTCCATCAAACACAAAATCACAGGCTTCTGATAAAAAACGAGTGGTATAAGTCAAATTTATAATATGACTATTTTGACATTCTTTAAAAATGTAAGGTGCCATCTTAGGATTCCATTTTTTTGTCTCATGACCAAAATGAACTCCTACTCTTACCATTTCTTTCAAATTGATGTTCCAAATTTTTTTTGTCATTTTCTTTTTTTTTCTTTTTAGTATGAACTGGAATACCAAAAAATGCCCCATAGCCTCCCAATTTGTAACCCCCCAAAAGGGAACCACAATTAGACTTATCAGACTTGTACCATATAGGTATATGATACAAGTCTAATAAGTCTAATTGTGGTTCCCTTTTGGGGGGTTACAAATTGGGGGTATATGGTACAAGTCTAATAAGTCTAATTGTGGTTCCCTTTTGGGGGGTTACAAATTGGGGGGGTATGGGGCATTTTTTGGTGGTATAGCCCTATTGTTCCCTCCCACCCAACATTGGCATGTTACATATAGAATCCCTCGGCCTACTAGTAGGGCACCCTCCAACGCCAACCGAATAGGCCGAGGCCCACCCCTCCTAATGTATATCGTTGTGACTCTCTCTAATAAGGAATGGAACTAAAGTTGATTTTATCCATGGAACTGTTGAATCTAGTGTTTGAGGTTTGGGTAAATTAAGGACCTATTGATTTGATGATTATATTAATCATTACCAAATAGCTAGCTCTTTGAGGGTGGCCCTACTATTCTAAGGAACATGAAACTCATTCATATGGGTCTGGCAAGGCCCCTATTCAAATAAATTAAACAAGACCTTTTCGAGTTTACCCTACCTTCCAATCAATGCTCTACCACCAAGCTATCTACCCACCTTGATGACCCAACTTTTTTATCAATCATAGTACCATCAGAGCAAGTAGTTGAAGTAGCAGTCCTACAAGGGTTCCTTTTGAAGATATAGTTCTAAGCTGAGTAGATCTTCTTTATTCAAATCCAAAAGAAACAATTGATTCCATTGATTCATAACCAAAAACAAAGCATGCAGAGGCAAGGTTGGCCCTATGGGGGCTATTGGATAGGTCAAAGCCCTTCCTAAATGAGGATGCCAATAGTGCCCTCAAGAACCCCATATAGATACCATCACTACCTTCCTTGGCATTAGGTCCAGTGCAGTGGGGATGTAGCCGGGCATGAAGGTTTTGAGCCTATGGTTGTGAGGGATTTCCTACTCATGAAGATGTTGGCTCATCCATAAATGAAGATACCAACTCATGAGGTAGGGATAGGTGGGTTAAATGGCAACCAACTCATTCATGAGACTTTTCCATATCGGCTCATAAAGGGTATTGCACCTAAGTCCTCACGAACCTAGCATCAAGTTGTACCACTTTATGGGGACCCAAGTTTAAAAAGGTCCATACTGGATCATGCTATGGCAGTGCCCTCCCGGTGAGTGGCATAAACCAGCTCATCACCTCATGAGGTGGCTCATCATGAGGTAGCGTAGGGATAGGTGCCGCCAACAAGGTGGGTGGGGTCGTAATTACTGACCAGGAGCGGGTTTTATCCCTAAAGTTTGAGAAAAGGGGTAGGGGCGAAAAATGCCCCATACCCCCCCCGGAACTTTCTACCCTATATATGTGATACATGAAATATGGGTATATGGTACAAGTCTAATAAGTCTAATTGTGGTTCCCTTTTGGGGGGTTACAATTTTTTTTTTGGCGGGGCGGGGGCGGGGCGATGAGGGGTGGGTATGGGGCATTTTTTATTAGGAAAGATTGATTGACCAAATCTGAATAAAAAACTAAGTCTTCATATACCCGAGAATGAAATTTTATTATTACCGCACAATATATTGGTTGTTGTGGATTACTTTATCAAAGTGCAATTTGGAGTAGGTACACTCGATGATATAGATCACTTACAAAATTGATATATTTGTTCTATAGTAGATTTATTACAAGAGCAATTATGATTAGATCTATATAATTTCAGAGAAGCAGTTGAAAAAACTATATTACCTGTATCAATCAATGCTAAAAAGGGAATAACTCTTATTAAATTGGAAACTTTCATTTCATTAATGGGTACTTTTCATATTTTTTTGGGTTACATCCCTTATCACAATTTTTGGATCAAACTAATCCATTGGCAGAAATAGTTCATAGTCGAAAAGTGAGCTCTTTGGGCCCTAGAGGATTGACAAGTCAAATGTCTACTTTTTGTACACGAGATATTCATCCTAGTCATTATGGACGTATTTTTCCAATTATGACATCCGAAGGAATAAATGTTGGGCTTATTGGGTCGTTATCTATTTATGCAACGCTTGGTCATTATGGCTCTTTACAAAGTCTATTCTATAGGCTATCTGAGAGATTGAACAAAGACCATATGGTTTATCTATTACTAGGAGAAGATGAATACTATCGAATAGCTATAGGAATTCTGTAGCATTAAATCAAGGGGTTCTAGAGGAACAATTGACTGCAACTTGATTTCAACAAAAAAATTTATTTTTTGCATGGGACCAAATTCATTTCAAAAGTATTTGCCCTTCCCAATACCAATTTTTAAACAATTGATTATAAATAGGGCACCCGATTGTTTAAATATTAGGTGCTTGACTTGGTTAATGGCTAAACACAAATCGAGCACCCAATTTTTGAATTGCAAATTAGGTGCCCGATTCTAGTGACATGGGTGGGAATTTGACATGGGCACAAATTTGCATGGGGTTTTGCCTTGGAGAAAGGCATGGTATAGGCTTGGTTCCACTAAGCCTATGCCTTTATGAACCAATTTTTTACTAGGGCATTTAATCGACAAATTTCAAGGATTGCCATAATTTTTATATGGTCGTCCCCATTGAATTTTTTGACAAAACAAAAACCCATTATAGGTCTTATTGTTCTGATTTCAAAAATGTAAATTTTATAGTGTTATGAGTTCATTTGTTATTTTTCCATTATTTATTAATCAAAAGTATCTCTTAAATGTTAAATAGTGACATTCACTAAAAATTTAATAACTTTAAAAAATTTTCATTTTTTGTAAACTAATTTTCATGTCATCAATCCTCACAAAATTATTTTAAAGTTAAAAATATAAAAAATAAAATAAAAATAAAATTTTGATTAAATTATGGCGTTCGTACATGAGAGGTTTTAGAAAATAAATTAATCATCAATTAAAAACAAAAAACAAAAAATTCATTGAAAAACTTAAGAAAATTATTCTCATCAATCTTTTTTGTGTTAGGTAACTCCGTTTAAAAGGATTCACAAAAAATCATTTAGTTGTGTCAAATTATGGTGTTCGTACAAGTGCGTGGTATAGTCTTGAAATAGGCATTTTGAAAAAGTGGTTTTTAAACATCCATACTAAAAAAAAATCTATCATATGGGTATAAAAATAAATTACATATTCAAAAAGAAGATCCCATGCACTACAATTTTTATTTTTAAAGTTTTTAAATATTTAATCTCTAAATGGCTCAAATTTTGGCATCAATTGACAATATATTTCAAAAACAAATAAAACACTTCCACTTTTTGGCCAAAAGTGAGACTCAACTTCTTGCACCAACGCATCTGTCAAAAAGTGTTCTATCCTCAAAATCCTTAATCAAACAATGATCTAGAAGCCACACATCATCCCAAAACCTAATCTTATGCCCATTGCCCACTTTCTAAATACATCCCTTAATTAAAATATTTTTGGCTCCTTGAACAACACTCCAAATAGAAGAAGAAGACTGCACATTTGGATAAGATAGAAAATCAAGCAAAGAAGGAGCAACAAAGAGGTATTTATGTTTCCAAATGGAACTCCGCTCCTTATTGTCATGATAAACTCTCCAACCCTTCTTAGCAAGTAAAGCTTTATTCATACTCCTAACAAACTTGATGCCCAATCCACCATCCAATTTAGGCTTACAAAATTTCTCCCAAGCAATTAAAGCCATTCTCTTCTTCTCCTCAGATCCAAACCAAAGGAAATTCCTTTGGATTTTGTCAATAGTATCAACATATTTAGTTGGAATCTTGAAAAGACTCAAAGGATAAGTAGTGATACTTTGGAGGCAAGCCTTAAGAAGAGTGATTTTACTAGCTTGACTCAGCAAATTACCTTTCCATCCTGCTAATTTCTTGTTGAATTTCTTAACAATGTCCTCCAAATAAAATAAAATTGAAAGATTAGGTCCCAAAGGGAGACCTAGGTAAATGCAAGGAAAAGAACCTATAGAACAACCAAGGATATTAGCAATCTTATCCTATCTAGAAACATGAGAATTAATAATATAATAAATGTTATTATTATGAATAATGAGAATAAAACTCTTCACAATAACACTTAATAATGAAACAAAATAGGTTTGAATATTTAATAGACATTAAAGTAAGATATTTAAGGAATTTTATACATATAGTATTACATCAACTAATAACATATTACTTCTAAAATAAGTTTATTGAGACAAATTTGTAGAAAAACATAGTACATCCATTATCTTCTAAATATTTAAGTTTATCTTCTTCAACCTCATTTGGAACATCATTTTTAATGTATTTTTTTGTAATGATTATATGTGGATGGTGACATTATTTTGAGACCTAGATAATTTACATGTGATTGTACTACAAAAGCTAATCATTCTCTCTCTCTCTCTCTCTCTCTCTCTCTCTCTCTCTTATATCAACTACAACATTTGAAAGAGACGATCCCTAAGTTTTATGAGTTATCAATGCTCATGTCAATCTTAATTATAATTCAAGTGTTCTACCTTATTGTATTGAATTATTAGAACTATATTGTTAATATGAAGGGATCAAATTACTAAGATGGGGTTGAATCAATAATATACCAAATAATCATCTTTTTGGACTTTTAAACCTTTATCTCATAAACAACTTAACATCAACACATAAAAGCATTCATCACATGAAAACATCCACAAAGTTGACATAGAGATTTTGGTATCTCAAAAACCCAACTTGGATCAAAACTATAGTGGGGATTAGTACCAATAAATTGCACTCTTTTGAAGTACACCCTTTCTGGAACTTAACCCTATTAGGAGTTACAAAGGCACTATTAGTTTCCACCTTTTTAGGGGGTTTACCTCTAGCCCTAATAAGAGATTTATCCTATTAGGGGTATCCTTGTTAAAGGACTTTGAATACTAGTTAAATTCTCACCTTGTTAAAGGATTTACAACAAAGGACCTATTAGGATCCACTTGATTAAGGGATTTTGACTACTGTAACTACTAGGGAACAACAA
Source organism: Cupressus sempervirens (assembly GCA_028749045.1). NCBI lineage: Eukaryota > Viridiplantae > Streptophyta > Pinopsida > Cupressales > Cupressaceae > Cupressus > Cupressus sempervirens. The sequence continues at coordinate 457,451,337 of CM053786.1, read as the reverse complement.
AAAGAATGATATGTGTAATAGAAGTACCTCTTCTTAATCAGATCCACTAAAGTTCAAACACTCTTCACAATACACTTAACTTCATCCTAAATGGATCACACCTCATACTTCTTGACTGCACTTTCTCAACCACTATCAATAACATCAACCTATTTATCTTTGCTAGTATATATTAGAATTTCAAGTCCACTACCTTAATCAAGCTCCAAAATTTAAAGTCAATACATATTTTGAATATCTTGCTAAGATCCAACTTCCATAAGACAATATCTTAAGCCACAAAATATGTTTACATGATCACACCAGCTAATTCATAGAATAATGTGCTAGAGGTATACACATGTTTTGGTCAAGCACCTTCTTCATCTAGAATCTTCACCATGAGTTGTCATCAATAAGTGTGATGCCAGATCATTACCTCCATTTGTGCATCCACATTATTGGATCACAACTAACTCATCTAGATTCATTGTAACCTAATATCTATCACTAATCACTAATGAACTAATTGTTACTCAAGAACTCATTTATCTTTAACTTGTTCATCAAACATGTCACTACTGTACCAATCACCTTTCCATCTTAGAACTAATTTACCTATTGTGGTAATGAGTTGCAATTATAACCTTATCAACTTCAATATCTTCTTCAAAATATTTACAATCACTCCACTTCACTCAACATAGATTTGACAAACCAATAAAATCACTTATCACTTATCACTAACTATAGTAGCAGATGCATTGTTAATTTGCTAGCCATCCCAAACTTTACTTTAATAGAAGAGGTCACCATATGTGTTTCAAGAGACAACCCTTATGCTTTCTTAATGATCATACCTATTGAACCTCACTATAACATTTTCCTTGCCATGATTATGCTTGAAAATATACAAGGAATACTAGGTCAATAGTTGACATCAATGACAAGACAATAATTGATCATCATCATGCAATCAAATCTATACCATGACTCTACCACCATCACCAGTCACCACACTATCATTTATTCCAATAATCTTCCTCTTTGGAATTAATGACATCACTTACTATAATTCCATACTTTCACGTTGTGCATAAACTTGTTCACTAGTAATCAACACTAGGGAAAAAATATATTTCACTTGTGTCTTTCATAACTTCTTTAGATGCTCCTCCTTACACTAGACTTCTCTCCTCTGCATATGTTCTCTCATTTTTTAATCACGTACTTCTCTCCTTAACTGGATCAATATATTCTCTCCCTCATCAACAACAATGTCAAAGGTGTCAATACACACTTGTTGTTTGTTATGCAAATCTTGACATACCAATACTTGCTATAACAAAAATTGCTCCTCCTAAGGAGTAGCCTATAAAAATCAACTCAAAACATAAAGATGAGTGTACTTGAATTGATGCAATTTCACCTTCTTTTAATTCAACTCGGGTAAGGGAATGACCCCTAACCCACCTCTTAGATACTCAAATGTATCCTTAGGTAATGACTTAGTGAATATGTTTTCTACATATTCCTTAGATTACACATATGCCAACCTTATTTCCTTTCCCTAAACATGTTCTCAAAGATTATGATATTTGATGGCTATATTCTTGGTCTTAGAGTGCATCATTGAGTTCTTTGAGATGTTAATGACACTAGTGTTATCATAGTATATAATTGTCAGTTTGATTATATTATCTTAAATCCCTTCTATAATCTTCTTAATCCATATCACCTACATGAAATTAATTATAGAAAGCATGTACTCATATTCAATTTTTAATTGAGATACACATTTTTGTTTTTTGCTTGTTCATGACACAAGCCTATCATTAGGAAAAAATTCTCCTCCACTTTTGCTCTTCTGATCATCTATATTACCTATTCACTCAAATTGGTGAATGCATTCAATGTCAAATCACCTTTGTGTCCATACCATAGACCATAATCTTTGATTCCCTTGAGATATTTGAAGATTCTCTTTATTGCAACCAAATGAGATTCTTTGGAATTAGAGGAAAATCTAGCTACTAACCCAACTATCTATACTATATCCAGTCTATTGTGATCCACATGTTATAGCTCAGTAATCATTGATATGTTTGGTGTCTCATCCACCTCTCTGAAGTCATCTTCCTTGGATAATTTACAACTTGTTACTATTGCCAACATGTTTTGAGTCTTCTAACTCAAAGGTCTTTAAGATTTCTTTCACATAATTGAACTTACTTATATAGATGCCATCTTTAAGTTGATGTATCTATAAAAAAATGAAGGATTTGGTCTCACTAATCATAGACATTTCCTTTATTCATTCCATTTGCAAATATAATACTCAGCCTGTCATTTCCTCCAAAAATGATTTCACTAACTTGTCATCACTTTTAACCTTTAGGTATAGATTTCTATTATCAGTTGATCTTATGAACCCAATATTGATTAAGAATGAATGTATCCTTTTATACCATGCTCTTAGTGTCTGCTTCAACACATAAAATAATCTTTTTTGTTTGAACGCTATGTTTTTTCCTTCTACATTAGCAACACCTTCTAGTTGTTCTATGCATACTCCATCTTCTAAGATAACATTCATAAAAGTTGTCTTAACATCCGATTGATATACTTAAATCCTTTGTAAGAAGGAATGGCAAGAAATATTCTAACACCTTAAATTTTAGCCATAGGTGAAAATGTTTCTCCAAAATCTAGGCCTTATTCTTGTGAATATCATTTGCAAACTATTCTTACCTTGTTTCTGATCATCTCACTTGTGTTATCCATCTTGTTTATGAAAACCTACTTGGTGCCAATCACATTCTCGTCCATTAGTATGGGAACTATTGTCTAGGTCTAGTTCTTCTCATTTAAAAAAAAAAAATTCTTTCATAGATTTTACCTTATATTTGTCTTTCAATGCATCCTTTACTATTTTTGGTTCAAATTCAAATAGTAAGAAGGTAATTTCTCTTGCCTTTCTTTTTGTCAATACACCAACACTTTTATCACCAATACTTTGAGTCAAGGAGTGATTTAATTTAACATACCCTGGTAACATTGGTTCTTCTTTAGGAATCCTTTAACCACTTGGGTCAACTCCTATACATTTACACTTTCTTCTCTCGATTCTAATGTAGCATTTTAATCAACCAGTTGCACATATACAAATCCACAATAATCTTCTAGTTCCCTTTTGTTGGATTCTTCATTTTTCTCAAAGTATTCATTAATCCTCATGTTTTCACTTTCTACTTTCTTATTTTTTCCCTTGTTAAAATAATTATACATTTTCTCTTAATGGAATACACTAGAAATATTCCTTCATCACATCTTGAATTAAAATTGCATGAATATTCATCTCCTTTTATGTCTACTTCCAAATACTTTGAAATAACTCACACAAGGTGTTCAATCATATTGCAATTCACATGGTGTTTTTTTGGGTAATTTTATTTAGTTGTACCCTATTCAATGTGTAGACTGCAATACTCATTGCTTCTCTCTAGAAAGTTTGAGAAACACTTCTCTACAACATTAAAGTCATTGCATAATTAAAGACTGACTTGTTTCTCCTTTCAATGATACCATTCTACTAAGGTGTTTTGGGAGATGACATATGCCTTATGATCCCCTGTTCTTCATAGTATGCAGTGAGTTCATGTGAAGTGAACTCACCTCCTCTATCTAATCCAAGGAATTTCAACCTCTTACTAATTTCCCTTTTTAATCTAGCTTTGAAGATCTTAGACATGTGAAAAGATTCATATTTACATTTCATTAATACAACCCATACCATTCTTGATTAATCATTCATAAAAAAACATGAAATATTTATCTCCATAATAACTTTGAGTTCCTATTAGACTACATAGATTAGTATGAACTATATCTACAATTACTTTAGAGGAAGGACTTTTACTGATTGAACTAGAACTAGTCAACTTCCCAAGATAACATTATTTACACATCACATTGTTTGGTTTCACTAGATTATGCATACCTCTTACTACTTTCGTCTTACTTACTTAGATTAGATTATCAAAGTCAACATGACAAAACCTCTTATGCCATAACCAACAATCTTCAACTCTAGCAACCAAAAAACTCTTAACACTAGAATTCAAAAGGATCAAGTTACCTCTAGTTTATTCATTGGTAGAAATCACATCTCCTACTTTCCCAATGATCCTGCACATTCCTTTATTGAACTCTAATCTATATCCTTTTATATTAAGCTAAGAAACACTTTTAGAAAATTATTTCAAACCTTCAACCTAGTAAACATCATCACAATTTGTTTTGTTATTCAAAGCTATATAATATTTATCTTTCATAATACAAGGAGTATTGTTTCCAAACCTTATCAATCCTCCATTAAATTCTTCCATCCTAGTGAACTTTCTTTTATCATTGGTCATGTGATGTGAGAAACCACCTTTCAATTATCTACTCTCCATTATGACTCATATTGGAAATGAATGTGTTCTCACCACCATTGGATGGATCTTCTTTAACAACAACAAACGAAATCTCTTCTTCATCTCTTCCATCATATTCCTCATTGATAACCCTTTCTTCTGCAAGGTAGCATGCATTCTTGTTTTTCTCCTTCGATATTCTTTTCTTTTCTTTATTTTCCTTGTCATTGCATTTGAAAGAAAGATGTGCAATATTTTTGCATGAAAAACACTTCAAAGGTAATATACCTTTGCATTTATCACTTCATCTAGGTAGCTTCCTAGTAAGAAACACTTCCAATGCCTCTTATTTCTTTTCTTGAGTAAAAAAAGATTCACAGTCATTAGAACAATAAGTGTAAGAATTACTTGAAATATCCTTTCCTTTTCTTGCAAGAGTAAGAGTCATAGATAACTTGAATGCAACTTCTATCTTAGACATATTACTATAAAAGTTACCAATTTCAAAAGTAATCAACTTGCCTATTAATACATCCAAAGCAACAAGACCAATACCTAAAGATTTGACTTCTTGAATGACCAAGATCCTAATAGCATATCGAGCCAATGAAGTTCTAAGTATCTTACTTACCACATCCTCTTCCTCAAGAGTACTGCCAACACCTCTAATAGAAACAACCACATTTTTGATCCTTTGATTGTATTGTTCAATGTTTTTATTCTAAATCATCTTCATTTCATTGAACTTCCCTTTTAGACTGTATACCTTAGCCTTTTGTACATGTGAATCTCCACCATAGAATCTCATCAAATTTTGTAACATATCATAAGCAGTCTCTAGATCTTAGACATTGATGTATTTTGCATCAGAAAGAGTGCTAGCTCTAGCTTCCGTAGTAGTTGTATGTTCTTGTTGAACTTTTAACTAATTTGTATTTGAGAGTTACTATAGGGGAAACATATCTTGCAACTATACAATTCTAATACTACTCACTCATAACTTTGAGATAGAGCTTCATCCTACCATACACACTAGATAGTTCTCACTTGTGAACTTAGAACCATCAGGTTCCTCGTCATTTTTGTATTTTTTCCTTGAGTTGTTAAGATCACCATAACAAAGGATGAAAAATCTAATACCAAATATTTAACTTTTTAATATTTTAAATCTTTATCTCATAAACAAATCAATAATAACACATAAAAGCATTCATCACATGAAAACATCCATAAAGTTGACACACATATTTTTATATTGTAGAAGCACAACTTGGATGAAAACTGCAATGGGGATTAGTACCCACAAATTGTGTACTCTTCTAAAGTACATCCTATGAGGAGATTAACTCTATTAGGAGTTACAAAGACACTGTTATTTTCCACTCTATTATGGATTTGCCTCTAGTCATATTAGGAGCTTTACCTTGTTAGGGGTATCCTTGTTAAAGGACTTTGAAGACTAGTCAAATTGCCAACTTGTAAAAGGATTTAGAATAAAGGATCAATTAAGATCCACCTAGTTAATGGATTTTGAATTTGTATCTATTAGGGAGCAACATAAAGAATAATCTACATAAAACACTATCTCTACCTAATCATATCCACTAAAGCTCAAACATTCTGCACAACACGCTTACTTCTTCCTGGCTAGATCACAGCTCACACTACTTCACCACATTTACTGGATCATGATCAACAACATCAAACTATTTACATTTACTATTATATATTGGACATTCAAGTCCATCACCTTAATCAAGCCCTATAATTTGAAATCAATACATATTTCAAATATCTCACTTAGATCCAACAATCATAAGACAATATCTTAAGCCACAAAACATGTTTACATGATCACACCAACTAATTCATAGAATTTTGTGCCATAAATCAAACACATTTTGGCCAACCCCTTGCTTCCTCTAGAATCTCCACCTTATGTTGTCATCAATCAATTGGGTGCTAAATCATGACCTCCAATTGTGCATCCACATCACTAGATCCTCACCGACTCATCTAGATTCGTTACAACCTTAATATTGGTTAGTAATCACCAAATAATTGATTGTTACTCTAGAAATCACTTCTCTTTACCAGTTCATTGAACCTGTCAATGCCTCATTGATCTCCTTTTTTATCTTGGAACTGATTTACTTGTCATGATATAAGTTGTTATCATAACCTTATCAGGTTCACTGCCTTCTTCAAACTATTCAACAATCACTCCACTTCACTCAACATAGATTTGAAAAAGTAATCAAGCCACCTATAGCTTATCACTAACTATTCTAGTAGTTGCATTGATAATTCAACGATCATCTTGATCTTCACTTCAACAACAATGGTCACCATATGCACATCGAGAGACATCCCCAATGCTCTCTTAATGATCACTCCCACTAAATCCCACTGCAACACTTTACTCACCATGATTGTGCTCAACAACATACTAGGAACATTAGGTCAATAGTTGACATCAATGACAATACAATAATTGATCATCATGTAATCAAATTTGTACCATGACTCTAGTATCATCACCAATCATCACACCATCAATTACGCCAACATATATTTGGATAAATGCCCTTCAAATGACATTCCATGGCAATTGTCAAATTTAACGATGACATATGTTGGTGGCTCAAGTGGTGCACTTTTGATTTGTAGACAATCTTTTAATTATGTACCCTAGCCCTCTATTTATAAAACCTTCTTGAACCCGAATATTTGAAGTCAACATCATCCTTGAGTTCTTATTGATCAATAACTCTAGATCAAGCACATCATTTGAACAATCTTCTATTGTATTCACACTTCTTGATTTTCTCACAATGCTATAAGCAACTAGATGCTTCAATGAATATAACACTCTTGTTATGATTATAAACATTGTCACTTGAGGAGAACAAATGTACACAACTATCAAACTCATTATTTGTTACAACATTCAAATTGATACGAGTTCTCATCATAAGTAATTTTTAGTCACCAATTTGTGGGTTTGCATCTCTAAGATTTGTCAAAAGTTGGCATAATCATTGTTATTAGATGCTTTCTCCATCTAGTCTAAATATTTTATCCAAAGTAACCAAAACTCTAAATTCATCCCATAATAACAATGCACATCTATTACTGTCATAAACCGATCTATCATTAACTAAAGAATACTGACCCAAGTCTCTAACCAAAATCATAGCTATACCTAAAAGATAATCAATATAAAACATTTCAAACTTGTATACTACTATTATTTCAATTTATTAAATACAAATTATATTAAATAACATATAATTATATAAGATATTATAATTAAATTAGATATCATTATATATAAAACATTCTAAAAGATAATATTATTCTCTATCTTTTTAAAATGATATATAGAAAAAGAAAACAAAATTTCTTTCTTCCATTTCACCTTCCTATGCCCCTTTTAAATTGGTATGATTTTCATCACCTTCCTATGTCCCTTTTAAATTGATATGACCTCCATCAAATTAATCTATGAATAGCTCCATTTTGTTTATTTTATCCCTATATAAAATACTATAATTATATTTATAAATAAATTAAAACCCATTATTATTATTATATTATATTATCTTGCTGTTTCCTCGCATATTTGCTTCGCTTATTTTAAAGTTTTCCCTCGTCAGATTACAACTTCGACAGCCAGAGGATGAGAGGCAACTCGATGAATACGAAGATTTACGTCAGAAGAAGCATTTTCAAACTTATGCCCAACGAAAATTCTCCAGACCACCCTGCAAATATTCAATTTTCCCACTGTAGTATAACGAAATTGCTCTGCAAATATTTGCCATCACTGTTACAAAACAGGATATGTTGTATGAAATTACTCTTGTTCGAGAAGACAAAATTCTGTAATATACAGTCCCAAATTGTCTTCATATTTTGCAGCATTCATTACAGGTGAACGAAATTTCGTTCTTGCACTTAGTGAAGAACAGAAGAGCAGGGGGCTTAAGTTATTTCGGAGGGAAAACTATGGATTCCGTTCCTGGCCTTTTTTCCTATCCATGTCGTGAACACTGGAATACGTTTGCCATGCCTCCGCTGAACTTCTCTCCCATGAAAGATTTGAATAACCAGGGGATTGCTCTTGATCCCATGGATGTTCCGTTGCAAACCTCGTCCTACACAGGGCTTCACTTATCTCCGCAGCAAGAACCACAACTCTTTGACAATTTCCCTTTCATGACTCAGCTGCCAAAGGCTCCGCACGAATTCCCACAATTCTTGACGAATAATATTGAGCAAAGTACAGGAACAGAGGAAAAATGGCATGAATTGATGGGCCTAATTAACGTAGTGCCTCTGCCAGAATGCAAAAGCCAAAGCCAAAGCCATCATCATCATAATCAACATGATCATCACCAAGGAGAAGAGGCTAATGGAATTGGTCATTATTGTACAATGCAGACCGGGTATCAGCCTCAGGCATGGCCGCAGAATTTTTTTCCTGCTAAAGATACTTTGGACACTGGCTGGAATGATCCTGAAAACACGGACAACACGTCGAGCCCTGATTTCAATGTAAGCTATCTTTCTTTATCTTTTTATTTATTTATTATTTTTCATAAAAGAGTTAGGACTCAAACACAAGACCTCCCATTAACATTCTGGGTTTAGCTACAGCACCCTTTTACCCCAGAACGTGTATTGGAAGATCCTCCATGCGGTCTAGAATGCTCAAAACAGTTTTATTTATGTGTTGGATGTTTCAAATTACAAAGAATTGGCTGTTTAAGCTTTACTGGCCACATTATGTGTCGTTGAATTCCTTCAACAGTAGTGACGAGTTTCTGAGTTTTTCCAGTTGCTTAATTATGACATAAATTTTGTACCATTATCCTTGTATAGGTACATGACTTGTTGGGCCTGAACGGGGAAGCGCCTCTGCCAGAGATCAACAGCGAAAACCAAAGGCATCATCTTCATCATCATCGTGATCATCATCAAATTGAACTGGGTAATGGAATCGGCGAGGATCGATATTGCACAAATCAGAGCTGGGGTCAGCCTCAGGCATGGCCGCCGAATCCTTATCCAGCTGATGATACTTTGGGCTCTCGCTGGAATGATCCTCTAAAAGACGACAACATGTCAAGCCTAGGTTTTAATGTAAGCTGGTTTCCTTTATGTTTATTTTTATTTAGTACTTTTCATAGAGCAGCTAGGACTTAAACTGAAGACGCCTCATTAACTTTCTGGGATCAGTTAAAGCCCCTCCACTCTAGAACATGCACTGGAAGAGACGCAGTCCGGAGCGCCCAAAAAAATTTGTTGTATTTGGTTTTAGATCATTCAGTTGACAACGAACTGGCTGTTTAGGCTTTACAATTCAGAGCAGATATTGTCGGATTCTTCCAGCAATAGCGATTAGTTTATAATTTTTTTCCAGTTGCCTGACGCTGACATAAATATTGTACCGTTATCCTTATATAGGTGCATGACTTGTTAGGCTTAAACGAGGGAGTTCCTCTGCCAGATTGCAGCGACCAGAGGCAGAGACATCATCCTCATGGTCATCATCAAAGTGAACAGGGTAGTGAAATCGGTGAGGGTCGAGATTATATAAAGCACTCTGGGTGCCAGCCTCGGGCATGGTCGGAGAATTTTTGTTCAGCTGATGTTACTTTGAGCGCATACAACACTTCAAGTCCCGCTTTTAATGTAAGCTACCTTTCTTTATCTTGATCTTTATTTATTATTTTCCATTCAACAGCCGAGATTCAAACACAAGGCCTCCAGTTAAAATGCTGGGCTGAGATATAGCTCCTCTCCACTTCAGAACATTCTTTGGATGGCCCCTACGCTATCCAGAACACCCATAATCGTTTGTTAGATGTGGTTTTGGATCTTTCAAATGACAATGAACCGGCTGTTTAAGCTCTAGTGTCTAGAAAATGTACTGTTGGATTTTTCCAACAATAGTGATGAGTTTCTATACATTTCCGGTTGCTTGATGCTGACATATATAATATACTCTTATTATTTCCAGTTGCCTGATGCTGACATATGTAATGTACCCTTATCCTTATACAGGTGTATGATTTACTGGGCTCGAAGGCAGAAGTGCCTCTGTCAGCATGCAGCGGCCAAAGCCATAGGCATCAGCATCGTCATCATCAAAGGGAAGAGGGTAATGGAATTGGTGAGGGTCAATATCATACAGTGCAGTCTGCGTGTCAGCCTCAGGTACGGCTACAGATTTTTCTCCAGCTATTGATACTATGGGCACTGACTGGAATGATCCTGTAAACACTTTCAACACTTCAAGTCCTGCTTTTAATGTAGGCACTTCTTTAATATTTTATCTTTATCTTTGTTTTGTATTTTTCCATAGAACGGCTAGGACTCAAACACAAGACCTCCTGTTCATATGGTGGGCTGAGCTACAATCCATCTCCACTCCTGACCATGCATTGGAAGAGCCCCTATGCAGTCTACACTGCCCAAATAGTGTGTCATCCGTCATTTTAGATGTTACACATAACAACGAATCAGCTGCTTAAGCTTTACCGTACAGGACATGTATTGCTTGCTTTTTCTAACAGTAGTGATGAGTTTCTCTATATTTCCTGTTGCTTGATGCTGACTTAAATATTATACCCTTATACCTGTTATTTTCAGTCAACTGTTGTGAGTCTGTTACATAAATATTGTACTCTTGTATAGGTTACCCATCAAGCACCAAAGGAATTTACATTAAGATTGTTGCCCCAGGAACCACAGGTAGCTCAGCAGGATGTGGTCACTATAGGAGGCGTCATCTCGGCACCTGCACATGGCAATAAGAAACGGATGAAGTGGACTCCAGAACTCCATAACGATTTTGTAAGATCTGTTAGTCAACTTGGTGGTGCAGATGGTGAGTAATAGCACTAAGACTCAAATTGTGAGAAATTCGTGTTTTTTTTCAGTACTAAGTTGGAGTCTGTACAATCAATTCTTATTTACTGCACTGTTGCTATTGGCATGTAGAAGCTACCCCAAGTGGCATTTTAAGAATTATGGATGTAGAAGGTTTGACAATTGATCGTGTGAAAAGCCATCTGCAGGTTCGTTTGGGTTTTGGAACATAATTATATTCCTATAGATTGGCAATTGTATCAATCGATGTTTATGTTCAATAAGGAGTTTATTGGTTTACTATTTGTTTTTTGCAGAAATATAGGCGTAACCATGAAGAAGGTGAAGTTGTTATGAAGTCATTTATGAAATTATCTGATTTGCATTAATAGAACACTCCTTTTTTCAGAACTTGGTTTTATGTAGTCCATCTATTTAATTCTAGATTCACATTTTATTTTTGGATTACTAATTGCAAACTAATTTAGTAACTGAGTTTTATTTCAAAGGCTAGCAACAGAGATTCAAAATATAGGAGTACATGACAAATTCTAACGTTAATTGTTTTTCACAGTTTTTGTTTCCAAGAAATGCTATTAGACGCTCTTTAATATTCTGGAATATACTCTGTTTCCGATATAAATCAAATCCCATCGTGATTAGTTGCATTGTTGTTGTTGCTGCTGCTGCTGCTTGTTTTACACTTTTGGCCTCATATTTTTGAAATTGATTTAAACAGTTATTTGAGGTTATTCTTTTCTGTGATTCTGCCAAAGGGACTTTATTGTCTCAGATTTCGTCCACTATGGTGATCACTAAGAGCTACTATTTTATATTCTTTCTTTTTTCATGGTCACTCATAGCCAAGTACAGCTATTGGTCATGACTATTAATAAGTTTGAAAGATTAATTTTTCAGCTCATCGTTGACACAATTTTTTGATTAAAATTTTTGACCTGCCTTCAAGGTTTGAGTTTTTTCCTTCTGATTATAAAAGGGGTTTCAGTTTATGGAATCCAACCCTCTAATATGAGCATTGCAGTTGTGCAGAATGCATAATCTATTTTTACTGTATAGTCCTCTAGGTTATTCTGGAGAAGCTAAGTACTAGAATTGCCCTTGCTAAGAAACTAAATTTGCAAGAAACCAACAAAACCACAAACAACATTTCATCTAAAAGCACAATATACGCTGATGAGGTTGAAAATAAAAGAAGAGAAGAATCTCCGAAGGTACTCATAATCTTTGGAAGGCCATGACATTCTTATTTTTCATTCTGCTAAGAAACTCAGACAATCTTCCCACCATAAAAGCCATTGAAACACTGGAAGATTCCCTCTGAGCTATACAAACATTCATCTTGCCAAAACAGAACAGAAATAGAAACTAACATTACTGAAATCCATACACAATAAAAAATGAGACTGAACTGGAGTAGACTAAAAATCCGGTGTGATTTTTCCATGGAAGAGACATCCAGGCTATCAAAATAATCTACGTCGTGGGTGTTCGCATATGCATCAGGTTTACTGGGGCTGGTCTTTGCTTTAGGGGTTCAGGAATTCACCCCACAATAGCTCAACATTATGAAATGTGGCTCTACTAACATCCTTGAACTTTGAAGCTGAAGGCATCTCTTGTCATAAGCTGGATTTTCAATGACATTCCTATTAGAAACCATTTAAACATTAATAATTTAATTGTTGGTATTGTAAAGCCTTTGTCTGCAAGCACATAAACCACAATAATATTTTTATACACACAGTCGCCTTAACAACCTTGACAGAGTAGGTTTTCTCTCTGTTTCTTTTCCAGGCAGAACAGCTTCTTTATGTTATTACAACTTCCCCTCTGATTTCTCTACATAATTTTATTTTCAGGATTCAGTAATTCACTCTACTTTAGCTTTGTCCTTCACTGTATTTCTCTGCAATGGTAGGTGACAGGAAAACTCTGAGCTCTATTGAAACTGAAAGTGTTGGCCCCAACCGGTATTGAGGGGGGGTGAATCAGTATGAACTTCCTTACCAGTTAACATTGTTCCAAGCTGAATAAACTTGACTGCAAATGTTCCAAACAGCAATAAAGCAATGAATGCAACACTATAAAAGCAAGAAAACTCACAAACAAATGTATACATCAATGACACAAGGATTTTATTCGTAGAAACCCTTGATGAGAGGATGAAAACCATGGTGGGAGTAATATACCCACTAGTCCTTATAATGCAGGTAAAGGGTTGCCATGTTAAAGGCTATAGTTGTTCCTTTTGAGAACACATTCTATTAGGAATGTTCATAACTTGTAAGGATTACAAAATCTTATAAAAGCTACCTGGTTAGAGGATTTACAGACATTCATTCTAGGAGGTACCTTGTGAGAGGATTTATAAAGCTTACTATTGAAGCTATCCCCGTTAAGAGCTTACAAATAGATGCAATGGTAAGAAAGTAATCTAAGTGGGTGATCTAAATAACATCACTATCTTGCCTTGTAGATCTCCATGATGACTCCTTCAAGATTCATTGATCTTTGTCCTTTCTCTAGCTTTTCCTGTGAACTGCACTGATTCACCTCTTTCTTTGTCTTTGACAACCAGTTTTCTGTTCGGCTCTTTCCTCTACAACTATGGTCTCCTTCACTAGCTTGTACTTACACTATGCATTCTTTAATATGTGGGCAACATCACCCAAAACAAAATCCTGCTCAAGTTTGAGTTTAAATTGCATACTCGAGCTGATCACAAAATAACTGTGACATCTACTGGTAGGGGTCTAGACTAGTACGCCTGTTAGTCCCTCTGTGAACCTACAACTAGCTTCTATCCTTGTGTCCATCAACTGCTACTTCTTGAATGCTTCTCATGCCAATCTTCCTGACTGTCCTTCATCCTGTCAAATCATCAGTGACCCTTTATGCTTGATCCTTGATTCACTGCATGCTTCACCTGTTTGCCTGACGTGACTTTGACTAAGTCATCATGCATATGTTAACTATTACATTCTTCTACCAATTGTTGCACTATCTTGTAAGGTCTCTATCTTCACTGACCGGTTGCCAATCAATGACAACATTCACATCACTGTTCACTAGTCATCATGCCAACTCCCCATTTGGCATTGATGGCAAAACCTACAACCATCTTGAATCATTTTGTCAAGACCTTTGGCTTCAATTTGTTTCTCCTTTTTTTGTTCGACCATACCGATAGAAGACTCTTACATTGGAGTGGACTTAGTCGGAAAACGTTGAAACTCTCCTTCAACATAATCTCTTCTGCCTTGTCTCTTTCCTTCTATTGTGCTTCTATGTGCCTTACTTTTCTCTCACGCTCCCCCTGTGTTTATTCTTCCTCTTTTCATTGATTATCTCCCCCTATTTCACAAATCATTTCCCCTCTTGTTCATCTCCCCTTTTTTCATTCTCCCCCTTTTTGTCATCAATGATAAAGGGTTACAACCTGTCAAATATATCTTTGTATTAACCTTGTGCATTTGCAAGGTGGGCGGTCCACGATGCCTTTAGTTTTGTGAGTGCAATAGTCGCACTTCTAATATCAGCCAAGCGTTCTTCATTCCCATCTTGTGTACTCACCAGTGGTTTGACAATGAGTGCTTTTGCATCCGCATTGTGTTCTTGGATAATACTTATTAGGGGTGACGGTATACTTTTAAGTTCTAGAAGCCTTAGAGTTCTCTTTTCTTGTTCTTCCTTTACCCTTTGAATTAGGTGAAGGCTTTCTTGAGTCTTAAGTCATATATGCTGTAGAAGAATTTGTTATTGAATTGAATGCCCTTTGCATTAGTTGAAGCTCTTGTTGAGATTTCTGGATTGTCTGTTCTAAGTCACTTGTGAACAAACTTGGATCAGACACCTTTTGTAGTATAGGTTGTATTGCCTTGAGTGCCTCAACCATTTCATCCTTTACCTCTTGCAGTATCACCTTTCTAAGCTAGATAAGGCTTAGGAGCTTCTCAATTCTTTTTGCTTCTACTTTCTTTTCTTCTATTTTCTCAATAACTCTTAGTTGTTCTTTGATGTCGTCAACTAAATCCGTAAGTTGACTGATCAGATCTGCATTAGGATCATAGGTGGCTTCTGATGCTAGTTTGTAATGAAATAACTTGCACAATAGAAGAGATAATATGAAATATTCTATAAATACTTGATAATAACTGAGAGTAATAGGCCACTTCGAGGGGGCAACCTCCAAATATCTCCAATGAGAACACACTTCACAATATGATGTTCAAATAAGACTCAAAACCTCCTATATATACCTAATTATGCTTAGGCTGAATAGACACAACCCTACATAACACCTAGGCCGACCTACCTACCTAAATAATAATATAATAACGATAACATGACTTAATTAAGGATTAAGATAGCCACAAGTTGACTATTCATAATCCTATATAAACCAATATTAAGGCTGTAGCATGCCCCCTCTCTTCAAAGAAGCATTGTCCCCAATGCTAACCAAGTGTGGATTCTTCTGAATGAACTCTTCATCCTCCCATGTGACCTCTTCAACTAGTAAATTCTTCCATTGGTGTCAAGATCATGCTCTGATGCCACTTGTAATGAAATAACTTGCAGAATAGAAGAGATAATATGAAATATTCTATAAATACTTGATAATAACTGAGAGTAATAGGCCACTTCAAGGGGGCAACCTTCAAATATCTCCAATGAGAACACACTTCACAATATGATGTTGAAATAAGACTCACAACCTCCTATATATACCTAATTATGCTTTGGCTGAATAGACACAACCTTACCTAACACCTAGGCCGACCTACCTACCTAAATAATAATATAATAATGATAACATGACTTAATTAAGGATTAAGATAGTCACAAGTTGACTATTCATAATCCTATATACACCAATATTAAAGGCGTAATATAGTTCTACAATTATGTCTCTGGTCGTGACCAATGTTTTGGCCCTTTGTTGTCTCTTACTACATTGAATTTTTCATGCCTCTTTAGAATCTTTGAGTATTCCTTAAGTTCTAGACTTATTTTCTTTACTCTGGTTTTCCTTTCTGCAATGACTTTGTCAAGAGTTTTCTTCTTTGCTTTTGTTTCCACATCTTGTTCAAAGAGTTCTCCTTCATCTTCTATACTGGATGATGATGATGATAAGCATCAACCTTTTTGTTTCTCTTCTTGTCGAGTGCATCTCCGTCAGCCCTTGACTTACTTCTTATACTTCTCTATCCAATAGTTTTGCTTTTTGACACCTTGGATTTTGATGGTGTCACTTCTCTCATAGTTGTCTGTGCATCTTTAGGTTACACTTCCTCTACTATTGAGACAAATTTGTCTTTTTCCAATGTCTTTTTTTGTGTTTTCTCCTTCTAAAGAGTTTTCTCTTTTGGCTGTGCTTCTTCCTTGACCAGGATCTATGTTTTCTTAGGTGCTCTCTCCATATCTAGTTCCTGAACTTTTTCAAGAGAGGACTCAACTTCCCATGTTGATTTCCTGATGGTCTCATCTATCTCTAGTTGAGTCATAATGATAGGTGACTCAACTTTATCTCCACTTTGTGTTCTTCTTTGGGAATCAATTGCAGATGCAATGTCTTATGCGACTAGTGGAACATTGCTTTTCTGTTCAGAATCCGGAGTTTGAATTTTTGGTGCACTTTTCTGCCTTAGTGGTTCAGAAGACTTCTCCTTAGTCACTTTATCTTGTTTCTCCATGGTGTCCACCTTCTGTGGCACCTGTTCTCTTTCAGGATTTGATGCGACTGGCTACATCACTTGTGCCTTGGCTCACTACTTGTTCCTCGCTCTTGCTTTCTTTTTCCTTAGCTTCTTCATTTGTCACTTTTCCTTTTGATTCTAATTGTTCCTTGATGCCTCCTTGCTGGTTCTTCAAAATGAGTGCGTCTATGTCCTTGGCTACCCATTGCTAGTTCTTAATTGTACTTTCATGAGCTACTTACATAATTTTATTAGACTGGTTAGTATACTAGCTATGCTTTCATGCATGCTAAACATTTGCCTATTCACTTCTATCAGTGTTCTCTCAATCATTTCTTCTATCTCAAGTCTCATTTTAGATAGAGTATTTTTCCAAAGCTATGCACACCTGCACTTCACTTCTCATATATTATTTTGCTTAGTTCCCTGGGTAGCATGCTTCTAATTTCCGATGGTCTTTTATTGGTTGTTCCCATACTTGTCAGAATTGCTTTTACAATCTTGTCCTTTTTCTCTTTGTTAAACATAGAGAATCTATTTTTTTAGTACAGTACAACACAATTACTGTTCTAATATTTCATCTAGAATGTCATCTAATGAGAGTGAGGTTGACTTCCGCTTACCTTTTTTTCGCTATCTTCTTTGCCTCAGTGTCAGTCAAAGTATCACATAATCGTTTCTCCAATGGTGCTGGTGATGATTCTTTTTCTTCCATCCATGCTTGAGACTTTGGTGGGGAATCTCTGGCGAGTTCGGCATCCATCTCTTCATTGCCCATTTCTTCAATCTCTATGACTTGGGATGACCTTGTTGTTTGTGGCATACTCTCCTTTGCATTCTTTTGCTTAAGAAGCCTATTTCATATCTCCATGCAAGTGCCAAACCTTGGTAGAATCGAGCTTTTTGGCATAGCTAACAACCTCTCTATGTGTGGTCTTGCCACTTCTTCACTTACCTCATATTGAAAAGGTGTCAACCAATGAGTCCTTGGTTGTACAACTTGTACAATACATTTGTCTCTTTTTGCAATAAAACATATATCCTTTTTGTATTTCTCCACTAGGTTGACATGAACCCTTTCTTGCTTGTGCATTTCTCGCTAAAAGCTTCTGAAATACTCCCACAAAGTAGCGTTACCTTGGCCCTCGAGTCTCCTATACATTCTGCTAATCTATGCAGTTATTGGTTTCTCCTTTGACCATTTGAAAGGTTGAAACACTAGGAATTCTCCTCTAAAATAGGAGAATATGCATACTAATTTTGAACCAAACTTAAGAGCTTGGTTGCTAAAATCTTTCTTGATCGTACCTTGATTCTCCATAATTTGGCCATGCAGCCATTTGCTTAGGTCAAGTGTGGCCTTTTTGTGTATGATTTGATGAGTTCCATATGCTGCCCACTAGGAAAACCGTTTTCCTTAAATGCATGATATATTCTATAGCCTATTACCATTGTCGTGAATCTTACTTCTGGATTCGGGATGTCATTCATTGTGCACGCCCTTGCATTATGAGACAAATGTCCTCCTGTGAGCTCTGTTGCTTGCCTTGCCAAAATCAAACTACTAGTTAGCTGATTTCCAGTAGCATTGAATCTAGTTACCTTTTGTATCACTAACTTAATGATTTTATAGCCACATACATTGGTTATGAACTTTGCTCAACACAAATCTCACACATTCTTCATGAAAGCAGTTCGGTATGTCTACAACTTTATTCAGGGTTGACTTCTCCGATTTCTTGTGTTCATCCTTCAAAGCCCCTTTTGAGCAAAAAGCTTTGTATAACTCAGGAATTGTCTTGTCGCCCAATTTGTGTCTCGACATCCAAATACTTACTTACATCTTTTGTAAGTAGAACATCAATAGGTAGTGATGACAATTCTCCTTCCTCTTCTACATCTTCTCCCTTCAACCACATGCTCTCATATTTAGGATGATCAATCTCTCTTCCATCAATCAACATCACTTTGTTATCCTCTTTGACTATTGGATCCTTTTTTTTTGATTGGTTACACTGCTCAATTCATCACTGTTTCTTGTTCAGTGATTCACTCTTCGCACTTTACTTTTTTCTCAATCACAACGATTACAAATTCACTAGATATTTGCAATTATGAAACCTCAAAAGATTTTAATCTTGCAAAGTGATAAATGACTCGTGATGAATCTATATATATCTTGGAATTGTAATGTTAGGGTTGCAATGGTAAGCAAAATCTTCACCTATCACTGGACTTGAGCCATTTAATGCTTTCAATCCGTTGAGCAATGGTCACTTTTCACCTTTCATCTTGTGAGCTGTATAAGTGGTGCATATTTTTCGGTATACATAAAACTCAGTAGCCTTTGACATCACTTTATGCAATTAACAAGTTTAGACTAGGGGACTAGTGTAGGATTTTCTTTGATTACATAATTCCTTAAGCTATAGATTAGCTTAGTTCATCTTTGAGGTCTCACCACTAACTGGTGAGCTTACAACCTCTGCAGACTTGATTGTCTCTGCTTCCTCGCTCTTCTTGGTCCATATCTTGGAAAAGTCCTCGACTTTCTCTCTATCTACAATCTTGCTCATCCCTTTCTCATTAGGAGATTGATTATTTGGTCTTCTATTGCTTTTGCAATCTCTTGCGAGGTGCCCAATCTTGTGATATTTGAAGTACATCACTCCGGTACCTTTCCATTGTCCAGTGTTGTTCTTGTGGCTCACCCTCAACTAGCAATGTCTTGTAGAATAATCATTGTTCCCACAGGTAGTGCAAACTGGTGTGGTGAATTTGTCTCTTCTAGTGGGACTCATTGACTTCGAAGATGATTGGTTAGATCTTGCTTTTAGATGACTCTCCAGCTTTAGTCTTTTTGTCACCTACATAGCCAAGACTGGTGGTACTTTTGTTTCTTCTTTGAGCTTTTAATTGTTCATCAATCTTCTTTGAGATCTCATTGAATCTTCTTAACTCTTGTTCCTTTCATTTGTACTCCTCAAATTTTCAGTTGAGTACTTGCTCAGTTAGTTGCGTGAATTGCTCCATATGAGTTTGATTGTTTTCCACGCCTCTCTCCACTATTCGTGCATCTTTCATTCTTTCTACTTTATTAGTCGTTCTTTTAGCCTCTTGATCTCTTCTTAGCACTTCCTTAGTTTCCTCTTTGGACAAAATGGCATTGTCTTGTTCCTCTTGTGCCTTTCTCATTCCTTTGACTACTTCTTCCTTTTCTTTCTTCACCACTGCTATGGTTTCTTTCAGCTTCTCATTGTCTATCATGAGATCAGATATGACTTCATTTGATTCCTTTGATCTAACTTTTCAATGAGCTCTTGAATCTCATGGAGTTTCTTCATTAGTTTCTTCCTCTTTCTTAATGACTTTCTCAGCTTACCCATCAAACCTTCAATAGTATCAAAAACTTCGTCGAGCTGCCTCTATAGTCTGAAGGCTTCCATTAGATCTCCTCAAGCTGTTAAGCTTGTTGCAACTAGGGTTTGTGCTCTGATACCAATTGTTGACCCCAACTAATACTTGGGGGGGGGGAGGGGCGCTGGTTGAATTAGTACTAACTTTCTTACCGGTTAACCTTGTTCCTAGCTGAACAATCTTGACTCTAAATGTTCTAAACAAAAATAAAACAATGAATGCAATAGTATAAAAACAAGTAACTCACACACAAATGCATACATCAATGGCACAAGGTATGTGAAAACTCTTGATGAGAGGATGAAAACCACAGTGGGAGGAATATACCAACTAGCCCTTATAATGCAAGTAAAGGGTTGCCCTGTTAAAGGCTACAACTGTGTTTTGTGAGAACACATTCTGTTAGGAATGTTCATAACCTATAAGGATTACAAAAGCTTATGAAAGCTACCTGGTTAAGAGGATTTACAAACACTCCTTCTAAGAGGTGCCTTGTGAGAAGATTTATAAAGCTTACTACTGAAGCTTGCCTAGTTAAGAGCTTACAAATAGATGCAATAGTAAGCAATCTAAGTGGGTGATCTAAATAACAACACTTTTTTTCTTGTAGATCTCTATGTTGACACCTTGAAGATTCACTGATCTTCCTTTCTCTGGTTTGTCCTGTGAACTACACTGGTTCACCTCTTTCTTGTTGTCTTTGACAACCAGTTTGATGTTTGGCTCTTTCTTGTATAATTGTGGTCTCCTTCACTAGCTTACACTGACACTATGAACAACTTGAACAACAACTTCATAAATGAAGTTTGAGTGTCTTTATACACTCTTTGATATTTTGGTGTTATTACCGAAAACAAAATCCTGCTCAAATTTGAGTTTGAATTGCATACTTGAGCTGATCACAGAATACCTGTGACACCTACTAGTAGGGCTCTAGACTGGTAGGCCTGCCAATCCCTCTGTGAGCCTACAACTAGTTTTTGTGCTTACGTCCATCAACCGCTACTTCCTAAATGCTTGTCACATCAGTCTTTCTGACTGTTCTTTCATCCTGTCAAATCATCAGTGACCCTTTACGCTTGATCCTCGATCCACTGCATGCTCCACTTGTTTGCCTGATGTGACTTCGACTAAGTCACCATGCATATGTTAGCCGGTACATTCTTCTACCGGTGGTTGCATTATCTTCCAATGTATCTATCTTCATTTACTGGTTGCCAATCAATGACAACGCTTACATCATTGTTCACCAGTCATTATGCCAAGTGGACTCTCTAAGTCCAACAGAAAGAGTGTTGACATTAGAAGTTCATTGTTTCAAGCATGAAAACCCAATAGAAATAAAGTCAAAGAAACCCAAAACTTCAAAAAGTTCTTGTAAAAATAAGAACAAAGCAACTCAAAAAAGAAAAATAAAGCTGCAATATTGGGCTCAAAGTCAAACAACTCCAAATAAGATATAGCCAGATTGTAATTCCTTTTGATAGTGTCTTTCTATTCAATGGTTAATATGCATTCATCCAAGCTTAAAAATCATAAATTCAACCTAGGCATAAAAATCATAAAATCAACTGTCTTGGAGGATCATCTAGCTAAGAAATGAGCATTCGTTGTAGCCACATTGTCACAAGGCAACGGGAAGGATTTTCATGCCATGTAGGATAAGGGCCCCACTAGATGAATGTGTGTGGTCAATGATAAGCCACATCAATATAACATTGGGCCCACCACCAAAGGTGACACGTGGTTAGCAATAACTCATTGAAGACTCTAAGTTGCCACAGTGTGATATGGAGCACAGACCAAAGAAAACCAAGATACTAAAACTGAAGTCAAAGGAGTAAATACAAAGCAACAAATTGATTGATCAACATTCAGACATGCAAGATAGATGCATATGCAAACAACTAGGAGACCACAGTACATATATGAATCACCATGAGCAATGCTGAACAAACCCCTCAGTACACAAATGGAATCCTAACATGAGTTTTCTTCTATTAGTGATCCGAATATGGTCCATTATAGAATAAAAGTAGATAATTTTTTCAAATATAACGAGGTCACCAACATGGCTTTGGTTGGGGATGAGTACTACATGACACTAGTTGTCTCTAGGACTTTGACAAAAAGAGAGAGACATATGAGGAGAACAGGGATAGGAAGCACAAAGAAAATACATACAAACCATTATGTGCAAACACAAAGACAACTCAAAAGATAAAAAGGAAACTAGAAAATAAACCATGAAAACTTAAGGCAAAACATTAATCCCAGAGCTTGCAACCCTACACATGTAAGCGTAAAATGGTAACAAATGTCCATATCGCTGCAAGCAATTACTTGATAGCATATTACAAGTCAAGCTCTGCAAGAAGACCCTATGGCATCGTGCCATAGACAAACTAAGATATTCCTTTTACCTGTACCAAACACCACCTGAATAAATGATCTGGTCGCCCTTGAATCGAGCATGTATTCCTTTTACAGCAACAACCTGAAACACATAATTTGCCAATGAAAAAGTGGATCGCTAGTGCTTAATGAATAGTCACAATGCTGTCCATATTGAATTTCATAATCTCCAAGAAACCTAAGGCAACAAGGAGGAGAGGACAATTCCAACCAACTATTGTTCACATCATATTCAGCCAATGCAACTTATGGTTCACAAAACTCAGAAAGATCAGTAACGAAAAATGAGCACATAGGTGAAAAAGAGCCTTCACCTTTCACAGCTGCAGCACCATCACGTTGACTGACCTTGTACAGGTTGAGGCTGAAAGTCAATGTCTAGAACTCATAATCCAGAGAGAAAAGGTACTTGACACACTCATAATTAGCATCCAACATTTGCCCATGACTTTCAAACTAAAATGGGTCTAGTTTAGGCTGAATCAAGTTGGATCATATAATCTTGATACTCCAACCCATTTGGATATTGTAGCTCAGCCCCTCTTTCATAGGCATGCTCGTCCCAAGAGAAAGCCTTGAAATTGATGCATGGGACATGCAGCATTATGGAAAGAAACATGGCCTTCTTCAAAGAAGAAACCTCGTACATATTTGTGTATTCATCCAACTTATTGATAGCTAGCAGCTGGCATACATCCTTACATGTGCTGATATACTTTCCAATGTCTGAACCACAGTTCAAAAACCACGACTTGAAGTTGAACCGCAGTCTAAATCAGTGACCAAAAGTCAATATGAGGAGACTCCTCAAATGAAGAACCAAGTTCTTTAATTTGCCCCTCTATTTTAAACTCTATGCTACTAACTACTGCAACATAACTACTGCTATCAGACTTGCAACTTCACTTCACCTTCTTTGTCATACAGTCAACATGGGGAGGATTGCACATCCTGCATCAAAGGAATAAGTCATATTATGCATTGATGTGATCACCAGTATCACTCTTCTAAGGAAAGTTCTTCTAACTGAAAATCAAGGTCTATGCTATCGTTCCTATCAACAGATTCATCCTCATGAGCAACTGATCCATCTCATCCTAATGTGAGCAAGTAGATGCAGCAAGGCTCTCAGGAGTAGTGTTATAATCAAGGGAGATATAGAAAGATAAAGTATTAAATAGTTAACTGATCATTTGCATTTACAGCACCAATGTTTACATCAGCACACTCATCATTATGTATTGAGTTTTTAACTTTGTTTACAAATGCAAAGACAATTGCAGCATCATCTTCATCAGCACAATTATAAATGGGAGCAAAGTATGGAAGCGCATCTAATGCATAGATGAATCATTTGGTAGATCATTCATGCACATACCTGTTTCCTCATTTATATAGCTGTCACAAGATGTAGACTGAATATCTCTACCTCCTTGCCGTAGTTCTCATCTAATGTATAACTCTTAGAAGCCTCAGTAACACAAGAAGTATGCTCAAGATGGTTATTCACAACAGCAGCTCAGTCATTACCAGAATTTCACACAGTAAGTTAGCTACATAATATTTCTCATATCCTTCAAAAAGATTATTGGTACTTAAATCTAATAAAAGCTAGAATGCTACATTTCTTTGGGTTCTGAACTCGGGCCTGACTCATAAGCATCACAGAATATGTCGATACAAACCGTAGTCTTGTGCCTATAATTTTCTAGAATACCAGACAAGGCAGCAGAAAACCTTTGATAAAAGGATGAAACAACTTCCCACCATTTCCTTTTAATACTTGCAAATTTTTTGATAAGGTAGGAGGGATCAATCTCCTAAGTGTATCTCTTGCTAAGGGCTGCACAAAGGCTTTCCCAAGAGAAGAAATGACAATGGGGAAAGCTGCCAGATAACTTCTTATCATTTCCACATAGAGTCTGAATGAAAAATCTCATCCATGAATCCTCATATTCTATTCCAAAACTTTCCATTAAGTCTACAAACCTCTTGACATGTGCCTCTTTGGAAATAATTATGTACATCAAACATATGTAGATGACTATAAACTTCACATGGGTCTTGGTCTACAGGTCACCCAAGATAAATCTAAATGTTTAGAACCATTAATAATAACAAGGAAATCCCTAAGAAATTTAACACTTGGTATCTTTGTGGCTGGAAGGTAGGGCTGGGGATGCAGTTCTTCAAGATCTAATATCCATATGCGATTCTTTAGGTCATCAATCTCTCTCGTAGATGAATTTAAGCGTTGAGTTTGACTTGTAGAGGGTGCATAACCACTTGAGCAGCAAGAGAAAGCATCATTGCAACTAGGTCTAGTAGCATGAGATGGGGCATATGAGGAAGGAAAGCTAGAACACTCATAGCATTCATATTGTTCATGCTATGTTAACGGTCCGACCCTATATAATAAGAAGAATGAAGATAAATATTAGCAATAGCATGCATTTTTGCTTCTATATTCTCTAACAATAATTACCACAATTATCATAATATGATATCATATTTGAGAAATAAACTTTTTAACATGTAAACATTTACCAAACCTTCATTCATAAATTTAGTGCTTTATGCTTTAAGCATTAGTCAAAGAGTTTAACAATGTTTGAGGAACTGTCTCATGGAACAAGAAATAAACATAGTTAACAAGAACACATACTGGATTCCTTAGTTTTTGTCCTATTGTTGAGGAAGTTATTGATGATAGTTGTGTGCTGTATGCACTGTCTTGCTCATGTCTAGGCCATGACCAATGCTTAGTATGGCTTGGATGCAGCTCAAATTAATATTTTACAATGCAACTTTGTACCCCATGCCGTTGTTGGCTCAATATTTTGAAATTTAGCTGCTTTCTTTTTATTGAGGACTTTCTATGCTCTCATGTACCTATAGGCAGACCCGATGTGGATTTCAACCTTCAGCACATATATTCATGATGCATATAAGTGAACTATGTTTGTGTAGGTGTAAAATGATGTGCAACTTGAGTATTCACCCAAGGGATTCATGTTATTTGAAATGTTATATTACATGTTTATAACTTAGTTTTTGGGATAAACTCTTTGATAGGATAGGGAGGATGGGCGCTCTCACTGTTTTTGAATTAGCTGGTTTGCAGGAAGGCGGGAAACTAGTTGGGGAGAATTTGGTAGGAGGTACAAATCCTGGAGGAACTGTAGGGGGTATTGAGAAGAATTCGCCAAAGGATGATGGGACAAAAAGTATCTTTATGGCCAATGTGGACAATATAAAGTCTATGTGTGAAACAGGCACAAGTTGTGGGGTCCGAGACCCTCTCTTGGATTTCCCTTTTGCATCTCACGCGCCGGGGCAGTTTTCCGAGAAGGATAAAACCCCTTTGGTTATTGTCGAGACCAATAAGGAAAAGTTTTTTGAAGGGCCAAAGGTAGGGTTTTCAGAGCAAAGGACTTGGTCTTCCCTTTTTGGCAAAAAACCTAATGGTAAATCATCCTTTCCGCCGGTGACTGCTAAATCTTGCTGGGAGAAAGGTGAGTTTCAAATCTTTATCCCGGATCCTTTAGTTGATTTTTCTGTGTCTTCCATGGATTTCACCCTAGTGGGTAAATTCTTAGGGGCTAGACCAGATTTAGATTCTCTGAGGAAAATGGTCAAACGGAAATGGGTTATTCGAGGGGATGTGGATATAGTACCCATGTCGAATGGCTTTTTCTCGTTTATTTTCAATTGTAAGAAAGATTTGAATATGGTTCTCTGTGGAGGCTCGTGGTCATTTGGAAAAAGTTCTCTCACTATTAAAAAATGGGAGCCAAATATGGATTTATCAGACACTTTTTTCTTAACCACTCCGATTTGGGCTAGACTCCCTGGCCTCCCTTTAGAATTTTGGCACGAAGATAGTTTTAAAGGTATTGCTAGTTCATTTGGAGAACTGGTGGCTTTGGATAATGCAACGGCTGCTAGAACCAAACTTCATAGTGCCAGATTTTATGTTAAGGTGGCAGATTTGAATCATCTTCCAGAAAAGGTGGAATTAATTTCTAAGCTTGGAAAGAAAACACAGGAAATTATTTTTGAAGATCTTTCAAATTCCTGCTATGCTTGTAAAAAAAAGGGTCATTTGGTTAAAAATTGTCCCAATAAAAGTAAGAATCATTCAAGTACTTAAAAGGAAGTGAAGAAAGTTAAAGTTCAGAAGAAAGTGTGGAAACCTAAAGTTTCTGACTTGAAAGAGAAGGAGGAGATAGCTCAAAATGAAGCGACTAATAAAGATTTTGAGAATATTCAAAAGGAAAGGAATAGATTTGTGGGGAATAGACCTGTGCTAGAACCTGAGAAAGAGAATATTGAAAAAGATGACAATGGATCTATGTTTCAACCTGTGAGGCCAGAACAAAATATAGAAGACTTGGCAGATTCAACAAAACAAATTGTTATTTATCAAAGAATGGAAGATTGATGGGGAGATCTAGATGAGGAGATTCTTGAGGAAGGGGAAATCCTGGCTGACTGCGGAGTTCTCTTAGAGGTGAGAGATATTACTGAGTTTTAGGAATGATCTTGACCTAGAAGTTTCAAAGAAGGAAGGAAAAGACTCAAAGCATAAACCAAATCAAAGGAAAAAGGCTGAAAAAAAGATCAATACAGTTTCTAAGGGGGTAGAGACAAGAAGTAGTAAAGTGGATCAGCAAGTTAAGGTGAAACCAAATGATCGTACCCCGGAAAAATCTGGAAGTAGAGTGGATCAACGAACTAAGGTGAAACCAAATGTTGGTATTCTAGATAAACCTGGAAGAAGATCCTCTAGGAAAACCAGAGAATTAGAGAGTATGCAGAATATTGCTGATGGAAGACAAGCAACTATTCTGGAATTTACCCCTAAAAAACACTAATGAAAATTATAACTTGGAATATTAGGGGGTTGAATAGCATCCATAAACTTGATGTTGTCAGGAATTTTGTTAGAAAGCAGAAGCCAGATTTTATTTTGTTGCAAGAAACAAAGATGGATAAAGAGAAAGTTGAATAGATTAAATCCTTTAAAAATTACTCAATAAATGCTAGTAGTTCAGAAGGTGCTTCAGGGGAAACTCTGATATTATGGAAGAAAAATTGTTACTCAGGAACTATTTTGAATGCTAGTAAATATCTAATGGTAGCCAAAATTACTAGCATTGATCATAAGGAAGATTGGTATATTGTCAATATATATGCTCCCAACAATAAGAACCTTAGGAAAAAGGTCTGGGATACTCTTTCTAATATAAAAAGTAAGGATTATTTTGGTCGATGGATCATTATGGGAGATTTTAATGTTCCTCTCTATGGCCATGAGAAAAAGGGAGGAAATGTGAGTCAATTGGAAGGTAGATTGGATCTTATGGATTTCATTAACAAGAAGGGTTTAATGGATATGGATCTCCAGAATCCGGTTTACTTGGAGTAATAAGAGAGTTGGTAATGAATGTATTCAGGCTCGTTTAGACCGTGCTCTTATCTCTCTTGACTGGACAAAAGATTTTATTTGTAAGTTGGAAGCCTATCAGAAAATTGGGTCAGATCACTTTCCTTTGATCTTTACTATTGCAAAGATAAATTTCAAGAAAAACTTTCCTTTTAGATTTGAAAAGATGTGGATGCAGCATCCACAGTTTGAAAGCAAACTGGCTGAATGGTGGAATATAGACATTGAAGGTACTGCTCTCTATAGAGTAGCTTCTAAGCTCAAAAATGTTAAAAAAGAAGTTAAAATATGGAACAAAAACTGTTTTGGTAATATTTTTGAGAACAAATCTGCTATACAGATATCCAAAAAATTCAGGATAAAATTAAGAGGGAAGGATACACTCCTGACCTTATTATAGAAGAAAATGAAAAGTTGGTCCAATATCATGACGTCATTACTAAAGAAGAAATCTACTGGAGACAAAGATCAAGATTAATATGGTTGAGCGAAGGAGACAAAAATACCAGATTCTTTCATCTCTCTACCCTTAAGCATAGAGCTCAAACTCACATTTCACATCTAAAAAAGGGGGATTTGAAGATTATTGAGGATAAGGACATTATAGAAGAAATGGTTGCCTTTTTCTCTTCTTTAATGACTGCTGATCCCAATATTAATCTGGATCACCAGGCTGATTTTCTTAGAGTGATTACACCTTTGGTTTCGAAGGAACAAAATAAATTGTTAAGCTCTATTCCCAAAGATGAAGAAATTTTTAAAGCTGTTTGTTCTCTAGGAGGAGACAAAGCACCTAGTCCAGATGGTTTTCCCATGTTTTTCTTTCAAAAATCATGGAAACTCGTTGGAAAAGATGTTTGTGATGCTGTGAAGGAATTTTATGGAGCAAAACAAATGCTAAAGGAAATCAATTCCACATTCCTCTGTCTGATTCCCAAGAAGATTGGAGCTGATTCTCCAGACCAATCAGTCTTTGTAATTCTTTCTATAAGATTATTTCCAAAGTCCTTACTTCTAGATTACTTCTGGTGATTCCTTCAATTATTGCTAATCAACAAAATGGCTTCATCCCAGGTAGACAAATTCTTAATTTTGTTAGCTTAGCCCATGAGAATATTCATTCCTTGTCCTGTTCTAATAATCAGGGGTTTATTATGAAAGTGGACATTGTTAAGGCCTATGATAGAGTTGAATGGGCATTCCTATCTAAAATTTTACATGCTATTGGTTTTGACTATAAGGTTGTTGGAGCTATTTATCAGTTGATTTCAACCTCTTCTATAGCTGTCTTGGTCAATGGAAGTTTTTCTCATTTTTGCAATCCTTCCCAAGGTCTGAGACAAGGAGACCCTTTATCCCCTATTCTTTTTGTTATTATGGCTGATTGTCTGGGGAGATATATAGGGGATTTGGTTCAAAAAGGAGTTATTAAAGTTTTGCAGCCTTCTTCCCAACCTCTC
Organism: Cupressus sempervirens; assembly: GCA_028749045.1. NCBI lineage: Eukaryota > Viridiplantae > Streptophyta > Pinopsida > Cupressales > Cupressaceae > Cupressus > Cupressus sempervirens. The sequence continues at coordinate 457,421,600 of CM053786.1, read as the reverse complement.
ATTTGTTCTCATGGTCAGTTTGTTGATGATACTATCTTTATGGGTAAATTTGAAGTCAATGAAGCTAGAGACTTAAAGCAAGCTCTAAATTTGTATTCTTCAGCCTCAGGTCAATTGGTTAATTGGAATAAAAGTGCTGTGTTTTTTATCAACACCCCAATTCTTAGACAGAATAAAATTGCTAATATCCTTGAGTGTTCTATAGGATCTTTCTTTTCAATTTATTTGGTTCTACCTTTAGGTTTGAAAGTCCCTGATTCCTTCTGGGAAGATCTCATAAATAAATTCAATAAGAAGTTGGCGGGCTGGAAAGGAAATCTTTTAAGTCAGGTAGGTAAATTAACTCTTCTCAAAGCTTGTCTTCAAAGTATACCAACTTATGCTTTGAGCCTTTTTAGAATTCCAGTGAAATTTGCAGATACTATTGATAAAATTCAGAGGAATTTTTTATGGACTGGTAATGAGGAAAAAAAGAGACTGCCTTTAATTGCTTAGGACAAAGTCTGTAAGCCTATCAGAGAAGGTGGACTAGGAATCATGACAATAAGAAGTATGAATAGAGCTCTTTTGGCTAAACAAAAATGGAGAACTTATCATGATGACAAAGAATGGAGTACTATATGAAAACATAAGTACCTTTTCAATGTTAATACTTTAGCTGATTTCCTTTCTTCTCCTGATGTTCTTTATCCATCTGCGATATGGGGAGCAGTTTAGGGGACAAAGAATACTCTTGGAAAGGGTTGTTCCTGGAAAATTGGAAATGGGCAAAAGGTGAGATTTTGGGAAGATGTTTGGTTAATGGATCATCCTCTGCTAGAAGACTTTCAAGATACTGCTCAAGTTGACATATGTAAGCAAAGATATGGCACTTTAGTGAGTCATTATTGGCATAACAATTCTTGGGTGAAATTGACTGATATTGATCAAGGTTTCAATAACATACAATTAAGTTTGAATGCTTTTTCTCTATATCCTACTTATGAGGATCAGATGATATGGAATGCTGATCCTAGTGGCCAATTTAAAGTTTCTACTCTCTTTACTTTTAGGGAGAAGGGTAATCATCCTTTTTGGTCTCAAGCATGGATTAAGGGTCTCATACCTAAAATAAACATTTTCTATTGGATTATGCTTCAAAATAAAATCCTCACCCAGGATAATCTGCAAAAAAGAGGTATTAATGTGGTAAATAGATGTACCTTATATAAAAATGGACTTGAAGATAGAGACCATTTGTTCTTGAACTGTTCTTACAGTCAACAAGTATGGACCAAGATTCTTAATTACTGGAATATAACTTGGGTTCATCAAAACAATGTTAAACTTTGTTTTAAAAGTTGGAAGTGTCCTTCTAGGGATCCTGATGTTGAACTTCTATGGAAAATAACTCTTTCCCATCTCTGGTGGGGCATTTGGAAAGAAAGAAATAATAGAATATTTAGAAATAAAGATTTGCTAGGATGGGTGCTTGGACAAAATATTGTTACAGCAATAAAGGAAAATTTTAAATCTCAGAGGAAAATTGTTCAAACTTTTCAAATTGACAATCCTTTGCAATCACAAGGTCCTAATTTGAAAATTGATAAACCAAGATTGACAACAAAATGGAATACTCCTCCTAATGGATGGATTAAAGGGAACTTTGATGGTGCCGCAAAGGGCAATCTCGAAAGAGCAGGATGTGGAGGGGTCTTAAGAGATCATGCAGGCAATATAATTGATGCCATTGCAGTTCCTATAGGTAATTCTAATAGCAACATTGCTGAAGCTACTGCTGCTCTATATACTATGAAGTTAGCAGCTGATTCGGGTTACCCTAAACTATGGTTGGAAGGTGACTCATTAAATATTATTAACATGCTCAATAACAAAAATTCAATTACTTGGTCGATTGAGGCAACGGTCATGGAGATTAAATCTCTTATTAATAAATTTGAAAAAGTCATAATATCCCACACTTATTGTGAGGCTAATGGGGTAGTTGACTAGGTTGCCAACCATGTAGTCCAGATGGGATATAAAATGACATGGATCGGTGAGCTAAACAAGCACGTTGATCTAAAAGCTCTTATTAATTGTGATGCTACTCATGCGAAGGTGGGAAAGATTTGCCAAGATTAGAAATTTAATGATTTTTGGTAGTGGACCTACGGTTGTCAGTGTTCCTTCCCCGAGGAGGTACATTTATGTGATTACAAGACAGGCTTTGCACGTATCATCTCTAAAACGGGTTTTATGTGATGTGATGAAAATTTGGTATCTGTTTAACTTGTTTGCTTTCCGCTTTCGACTGCTTCTGGTTTTAGCCATTCTTTGTAATTCTCTGAAAATGGGAGGTGAGCCACGTAAACAAGAACCCAAAAATTGCAATGAATGGAAGGCTAGGAAGGATGTTTGGAAGATTTTGCAGAAGGCAAAGGTGACCAGTTATTTGGAACGTCTTCACGGGTTCAAACCGCATGTCACCACGGCCTTTTTTAAAAATTGGGCTGAGGATAGGGTCTCTTTACATGGTGTTACTTTGAAATTGACGGAGGACTTCATAGCTGAGATCACGGGTTTGCCCACGGAATGCATTAAGTTTAGTAAACAAATTAGCATTTCATATGCTGCTTTCAAAAAATTTCCTAAGGTGGATGCCGAGGAGAAAAATCTAGAAAAAATTTGGCGGGATGTGCTCTCCTGTACCCGTGAGTATTTCATTCTAGATGGTAGAAATAAAAGAGTACATAAATTTCATTTTGTCTTCCTCAATCATTTTAGACATAAGGATAGACTTTCTTTTCCTTTCTATTTGGAGCAGATAAAGGAAATTTGGCGGGATGTGCTCTCCTGTACCCGTGAGTATTTCATTCTAGATGGTAGAAATAAAAGAGTACATAAATTTCATTTTGTCTTCCTCAATCATTTTAGACATAAGGATAGACTTTCTTTTCCTTTCTATTTGCGGTTCTCTTTGCTTCAAAGTTTTGCAAGCTCATAGGAAGGAGTCGCGTCCTATTTTACATGAAGGGTTGATTCTCCTTATTGAGGGTTACTGTAAAAACAAGTCCATTGTTTCCACTCCTTCATTAGATAAAAATAAGGGTTCTATTACTGATTCTCACTCTAAAAAGAGTAAGAATGAAGAGAATGTTAAGGGTAAAAAGAGGATTCTCAGACAAAAAACCTCGCATTCTCAAAAGCACAAGGTGGAAGAGGACACTGAGTCTGAGAACTCTGAAAGGAAAGAGGATGATATTCCAGAGGAAGAGGAAAACACGGATGTTGGAGACTTTAGTTCCAACCTGGAAGGTTACTTGGAGAGAAAGGAAAAAGTGGGAAAGAGGATGAGGAAGAAAACATTGAAGAAAACATAGAACAGGGTAATATTGGTGATGAGGGTAATCAGAGTGATACTGATGCTGGTGAAGAAGAGATGGAAAAGGCTAAAGATGACCTTGTTGCTATGAGGGAGGAGGAACAGACTGTTAAGATTGCTTCACCTACCAGAGAGGTTGTGGAACAAAACAAGAATGAGGACCTTGATGCTATAAGGGAGGAGGAACAGACAGATAAGACTGCTTCACCCACCAAAGAGGTTGTGTAATAGGACAAGAATGATTCTCCGTAGAGGGATACTATGCTTTCCTTTTTGCATTCTGCTAAGCTCAAAGCCGATTCCATACTTCAAGTTGATTTATGGATATATAATGAAATAATGGGTCTGAAAAAGAAAATGGATATTGTGCAACAAAACTAGGATATTGACTGTGCCAAAATTAGCCAGTTGGAAGTGCAGGTGGGAAACATCCCAAACATACTCAAGGATTATGAACAAAACCTCTGAATGCTTATTAAGGAAAGTGGTAATAAAATGGAACAGGTGACTTCCAGTATTTGCGTTGTTGTTGCTAGTCTTGGAAAATGCACAAATGAAGAGATTATATCACCAGGGGGTCCAAGCAAGAGAACCAGCTAGAGTTCTAGGAAGTGGGCTTAGGAGGCTGTTGGTGTTTCGGCTACTAATTCCATTCAAGATACTATAGAAATTGGTAAAGAGGTTGTCAAAATGATTAAAGAGCTACAGTAGCAGCTCTCATTGGGTTTTGTTTTCTGGTTTTTGTCCCTGCTTTTGGTCTTTTTTGCTGGTAGCGGTTAATGGTTTATGTTTTTGGTCCTGTTTACTGGTTTTTATCTGGTCTTTAAACTAGGTTCCAGGTCCTTGTAAAACCTGGGTACTCTTATTAGATACTTTATGTGGTTTCAGGTCCTTGTAAAACCTGATTTTGATGTTGTTTTTTTAAGTAGGTTTCAGGTCCCTGTAAAACCTGGTAGACTTTAATGCTTTACCTTTTCTATTTTTGTTAAAGGGTTTCGGGGCCCCTTCAAAACCTTTTTTTACCGTAATCTAAAACTTAGTTTTTGGGATGGTCTCGATCCCAACTTCTTTGCCGAGATTGTCCATGGTATCAAATGAAGAAGGTCAAGTGTTGAAAGTATGTTATTTGTAAAGAAAGGTAAGGGTGGTTATGTAAAGTTCTATCTGTATATGAATGTCTCCATGGCAGGCCTATGAAAATTGAACCAATTACCGTTTTTCATTTGTTACCATTTCTGGAATGACTATAATAGGTATAGATTAATGTTAGATAGACATTCTAAAACATTGCAAGCATCTTTGTAATGCTCTTTTCTTGTTGCATGTGGGGTGTCGACTTAAAAAAGATTGTTAAGTATGCTTACTTAGAGATGTCCTCAATCTTAAAGCTGGGGTGCATTGAAGTTGGTTTCTGTTGCTGATTTGTGGGCATGTTTCATCTCTCTTGCAGGTTGTGATGCAGTTAGATAGCCCTTAGAGTAGGCACCAGTTTAGACTGAGAAAGACCAATCAAATTTCATCATAATTATCTTTTGTTTTTAGTAATGCAGTAGTAGTGCAATTTTTCAGTATGCTTCCATGATCCATTAATGGAACTAATGTCTAATCTTATACACACTTGAATAGATAACTTGTTAGAAATTCATGATTGTATGTCTTCCTTCCTTCATATGGGTATACATGGTTAAGTTGATTCAATGAAAGGGATACACAAATTGATATATCATCTGGTGCATGCACAAGGTAACAAGAGAGTGTATTATCTTCTTATGAGAAGTCTTATAGGTTTGTATGCGCTAGCATTGGCATTAGCCTAGTGATAACTTTAAAGGGTTCATAGCACTCCGGGTATGGCTGCCTAAGGGCCTCATGCCTAGTTTTCCATTACCCTTAATTGTCTCATTTGAGAGATTAAGCCTCATTGACAACATGAGCACCAACTCATACTTGGGCACCCACTCCATTAACAAAGACCCCACAAATAAAATCTTGACTGTTTACATTTAGGGCACCAACCCAAGGAGCACCTAGTCCACCCATAAATCAAAGGAAATATTCTTTATTCAGAGGGTTATTCTATCACTATACAAATCACATTATCTCAACTAAACTCTATAACTTTAATCAAATCTGCAATAATAGCTCAGCATTCTATCTTTGCAAACCATAGCAAAGACAATGTTTATAGATAGGAGAAATATTAGTCATGTCTTTCTAACTATGAGGCCTTTAGAGACAAAATATAGAGAACCATTTCTATATATTGTAGAAACTTATAAGCATTGACATATCTATGCCCAAAACTGTTACCCGTCTTGTACAACCATTTTAACCATCTTCATAATTTAGTCAACATGATGCCTTTTGTAATATCCCTAACAAGATATTTTGTTCAAAACCCTTAATGCAAACTCAAAATTTTTAAACAAATAACTTCATGCAATAATGATTTTCAGATTTTTCCAGCAAAACTCCAATAAACAAGCAGATAAAGCAGTCCCAAAATATTATTGCATTTTATCTCCACTAGAAAATACATATATCTCATTAAAGTTCTTAAATAAAATAAGAAAGAAATCCAAACCTAAATACAGAAACTACATCAAGATTCGATAATAGAAAAGATGAACCTGGAATACAATGTGAAAGACCTATCCGATGTCTCCAACCGAGAATGGGTTTTCATCCACTACCCAAGCTTGAGGGTTTCCATCCTCTCACCTACTGAAAGATGAAGCTTTTGAGAATAACTCTCGAAGAGAAAAAAGTGAAATCCAAATCACAAACCCGAGTATGCTGGAAATGAGCTCCATCTTCCCTTTTAAGAACAAACAGGTGACTCTTCGCATTCCCATTTCTGTTTCTTTATTTCCCTTTTAAAAATAATACATTTCCCCCACTTAAGGAAATAAAGTGCCCATACATAATAAAGTGACATCAACAATATAAACTTAAGTTATTAAGTCACATAATAATAAATCCGTTAAATCTTTAGGCATTAAAATCTCTAATCAGACGAACTCACATCTGCATGTGTGATAGCTTGTCAAAAAGGTCTTGGTAGGGAACTCCTAGTCCAACCCTCCAATGCCAAAAATGTTGAGCCTGCAAAGTTACTAATAATAGTAAGTTCTGGAAATCTCGTTGAAGCAACTTTGATTAGGCAATTGAAATCGCCCAGGCCAAAAATTGTTGAGTTCATATAGAAAACCTAGTTTTCCCTTGGGACCAAGGCCAAATAGACTAATGGCGGAACAAAACTAATTGGCTAGGAAAGGGGACATGACAGTCCTCTCTTCCCAAAGTTTGCTTGAACCCAAGTAATCTGCATCTATAAGTTGGAACCGAATGCATGGATCCCAAATCAGCCTCAACGTTGATACTCTGTCCAATTGCTGCGCTACATTGGTGTAAACATCTCTAACCCTTGACTCTTAAAACAACTCAACATGAACCCAAGCATTAATCAATGGGATATTCGACATCCAAAACATCTTATGTGTATACTCAATCGGGACAACCTACTATGCCTTGCTATCATAAAAAGAAATGCTCGCTACCCAATTGAGTACCTCACTCGAGCTATAACTGCACATTTCTATAATATCACGAGGTGGAGGGAGCTCAACAATATACCAATCATTGAGAATGGAATGCAACAAATCATTACTCCCTACTCCTTGATTCGTAACTGTTAATTTTAACACATGTTAAAATTCAGACATGAAAATTTTATTTTTGCTGAAAACACATTTCATTTGATATTTGAAAGAATATAAATGTCCTTGTATCATTCATTTCTTGAATATACAATTGATATTTTACAAAATAATGAAATGCTGAAGGCAAAGTATTTCACACAAGTCGTGAATACAATTGCTATCTTTCATACATACTAAGAACAAGAAAAATAAAACATATGGGAGAAAGTCAGAGATAACCAGTCATTGCCTTTCACACTTTGACCGGTTAGGTGCTTTGTCATTGCATTGTCGCCCATGGTCTAGCTGTCGATCTGGTAAGCTCCTGGTTCTTCGTTCCCCTGCAAGAGAAAGAGGTGGGGTTAGATCTTTATGATCTAAGCAATGACTAGTTATCTATAGCTACATTCTTGCACATGTCATATTCCTCTTATTTTTGAATACATACAAAAAATAACAAGTGTATTCTAAGTGTCTAGATGCAAATCACAGAAAAGTAGTTTGTGAGTGTCACGAGCCCGTGCTCGAACCTCATGAGATACTATTCCAAATATCAAGATAAAAGAAAAGAGCGAGTTGCTAAAATAGAGCACCAAGGAGTATAGTAGGGAGAACAATGCTTCTGAACCCCTAACCAGGCAGAAATCTATGATGATGAATCCTATTGCCCAGAATGGAAGATATCCAAATGCAAGTATATCTACAGAATCAATATTAGGTGTATCACAAAATGCATTAAACAGAAAAATAGAAGGGTTTGTTTCTTGGTGCTGATCTAATGTCTTTTAGAAAGTAACAGTTTAAAAGCACATATGAATTGAAAAATCATAATATGGAGAAGTAAGAGATCCGAAAGATGAAATCAGCATGTTATGCAAGTCAATTTCGTAAAAAGAAGCAAGCAAGCATTATGTCTTCAACATGAAAGAAGCAACATTTAACAAGAGGAACATGCGAAACTTCAGAGAGATTTGAGCAATCCTATAGCAGAATTTGGTAAATGTGATACAACTAAACCACGGTACATGGCGTCTGTTTTATTCAAAGCATATGAAACTGATGAATCAGGTGAAGGTGAATTTTTTTTAAAATTCAAAGAGAAGGAGCAGCTACAGTTTTGTATGAAAAGTTTCAGCAAACACATTCATGTCCAATGAACAGATTCATAACTGATATGCAGATTCATAATGATATTCATGACATCAATTTTTTTTTCTTTTTTCTGAGATGCAGACAAAGGCTCAACAGATATGGAAATTAGAGAAAGAAGGAAGGTAAAACAACAGTAACATTATCTTCAGCAATGGCATATAATGTTCCAATTCCTGAATATGGGACAATAATACCATTAGTTTTTGTCTTTGAGAAGCAAAGGCTCCTGCTACAGATTTTTACCTTAAATGAAATCAATATTATGGGCAATATAAGACTGCTGCACATTTTCACTGAAGGATTCAACAGATATATAATGTTCTACATCCATAAAATGCCAAAGAAACCCTCATGTGAGTGGTAGAGTAGAAGTGAATGGCTTTTACATTTGAAACAACAGTAGTTCCTGTTTACAAGATGTAAAAGAGAAAAGTAGAAAGGTGAGCTCATTGCATAGAACTGGACAACAGGTTATACATTTTTTGAAAACCCTCGGCCTGCCCTACAGCCAGTGGGTTAATATCATAAAACAAATTTACAACAGCAAGAAACCATCATGAGAGTGGTGAAATCGAGAACTACAGTTCTGTGTAAAAAATTCCAGTAAACGTTTCATCACAGCAACTCAACAAGCAATGAAAAACACCCAGTTTTTTATATTGATGTACACTCAGAAAACCCAAGAGATACTTGCAAGTATATGGTCGAGCATGGCGGCATTAAGATGAAATATGCCTAGAAATCGTGCTTCCAGCACCAATAAAAGAATGGTGGTAAAGTATATCAGTATAAAAACGCATTTGACACGGCATTTTTTTTTAATGTATGCTTAGCAAACGCCAAACAGCGAGATCTTATAACAAAATACATGGCGTTTTTCCAAAATGATTGGAAATATCAAAAAGATGGAAAACGTTACCTCCAGCAGGTAAGCCATAAAAGATCATGATGACTCCAAAAAAAATACTCATGCACTGAAAAAAGTCGTGCTTCCAGTTTAGCACAAAAAAGCAAGCAAAACAAAGCAAATGCTTCTCTCATACAGCAAAACGTGCTAAATTAGAATGAAAGGTTACCTCCAAAACGGCTTGAAATGATCAAACGGCAGAAAAATCACTGAGGATGACTTCGAAAATGGTGGCCTCAAACAGCAAATGTTTTCCAAATGCCATAGCAGCGAGCCGAACCGAGCAATGGCGGCCAAAGAAACAGATTTGATGGCGTTTTCCTAGGGTTTCAAAACCCTCTTATCAGCTGCCAAGCTCTCTCTAGAGCTTTCGAATGTAAAATGAAAAGATATTGCTTTGCTTTAGGTTAAGACATTTACATTCAAACATTTTGCATTTCCCTTTCAAATCGGACAGGACAGATGTATCGGCATCATCTTTTGATGCTTCAAGTTAAATAAGCTCATTTGTTTTATTTCAAATTAAATAGTATAGTAATCTATTACTTTAGCTAAGTAATATATTATTATATTATTTTACTTTTATAAATGAGTAGAATTTAATTTAGATTTGCAAAATAAGAATGTAATTAATAACAATCAAGTGATAATATTATAAATCAACTGATTGTTATTAAGTTGAGCAAATTTAGTTCAAATAAATCCATTTTTGGATTTAAGAGAGAAAGGGGGAATTTGAGTTAGTCTTATGATTAACAAGTCAATGTGACATGTGTTTCTTAGACTAAGTCTTAGAGGTTATATTTTCAAAGACTTAGTAACATCATATAAGGTCAAAATTAAGGCTTTTTGAGTCATTCCAGGACTGTGGGTCGAATTTTGACCTCGTCCTAGCATTTTGAGGCCATGTGTTGACGTTTTGAGTCTTTTGAGGGCAGTTAAAGGTGAGTCATAGGTTTTGTTATGACTTAGTACAGTTGTTAAGCAGTGAGTCATCTTTTTGATAAGTTTTGACTCCCTTATTATAGCCTGGTTTCCTGATTTCGACCAGGAGTTTGGTATTTAGTTTTTTGAAACTGTAATACCAAAGGGGGGAGGATGGATGCAGTTTTGAAAGGGGAATAGACTATTGTGACATTTTACTATCCTTTGTATACTCATTTTTCTGAGTTGTATCTCTGAAGTTGATGATTTTTGACCTCTGAAGTTGATTTTTGACCTCTGAAAGCATAATACAGTTAGCTGGATCTACTTTGGGACTCATTTCTGTGTGCAATACTGGTGATTTGATGTTAATTTTCTGTGTTCTATCAAGAACCTCTAAAGTTTATGTCTCATTTTCGCACTTATATGTGTCAGTAAAACCTCTATGTATAGGTCATAAGTTGTGCATTTTGATGAAATTATATTGATTATGGTCTATATCTTTTTGATATTATTCATTAAAGCCCTTTTCTGAAACACTTTTATGCAGAGATTTTCATCAAAGTTGTATTTTCAATTGTATGTCACATCATTGTGTTGTTAAACATCAAATCCTTCGTTATTGTCTTTGGTGTATCACCTTTCTGCTTTAAATAGTTTTCATTTTCATACTTTCTCCCCTTTTCCTCATAAATTCATAGTATAGGTGGAATATCATAACATCATACAGGAACCGGCCTAGAATTCGGAGGTTTAGTCACCTGCATAGTTTACCCACAAACTCGTGATTGTTCCAATGTTTCACCAGAATTTCTAAGTATTTAGGTGCTTATTTTGAGGCTGCAAATTCTGGTGATAATAGTAACCATCCCTGTAAATGTCCCACTTGGATCCCAAGTGCATACTTGTGTGATGTCCCTTATATCATCCACTAACTCCTGTAACACCTGTTCCTATGAAGATAATATCTGCCAGACCACCTCATAAACCATACCACCATGCTGGAAATCGTGGAGTAATAGTAGGTGTCGCAAGAGTGAACATCTCAAAATAGAGCGACTAGGAAAGCCATTATGTCTTGCCTCTCTCAACTGTGTAAGGACATACACTACACCAACTATCTAAATTTCATGTACATGAGGAATCCATCAAAATCAAAACATATCCAAGAAGATCATCAGACTCCTGTCGCACGACTTTGACCTCATCTTCACCATGCCAGGATTCGTGAAGCCCATCAATATAACCCAACCAAGCTATATTGCTATCTCTCTCAATACTTGGTCCCAAAACAAATTGTGCTCACTCCATCGACCATAAGGGGATACAAACCTCTGAAGGAATCTGTGATCTCACAACTACATCCAACCACTGCAAGACCCCCATAGACGTGTTGACTCTACAAATAACCTAGCTAGTAGCAACTAGCAACATAACCACCCTGTAAACCTATATTTAACATGACCCCTGTGACATAGAAGTAACCAACCCTCTCGGATACATATCGCTATAGTGGAAGACTCAGTGATGCCCCTGTAAATGATCTCCTATCATCACCTGATTCAAATACTTGCAGCCTCTATTACCATCTTTTGAAGATGACAGATCTTCATTCAACAATGGATGATACAATTTTTGAGTCAACCCACACTTGTGTCTCATCAAATCCTCTCCGTGTCGATTAAACAAAAAGTGATGAGTATTCCTCAATGTATAGTCATGATAACTCCAACCTCTAGCAATGGCTCATCATAGAATACAATCTTCCCACTAGAAGTGAATGAATCCCGCTCAAGTTGATCAACCCTCGCGCTATGATCACTAACAAGCATCATTGCAACTAGGTCTAGTAGCATGAGATGGGGCATATGAGGAAGGAGAGCTAGAACATTCATAGCATTCATATTGTTCATGCTATGTTACCGGTTTGACCCTATATCAAGAAGAATGAAGATAAATATTAGCAATATCATGCATTTTTGCTTCTATATTCTCTAACAATAATTACCACAATTATTATAATATGAAATCATATTTGAGAAATAAACTTTTAAACATTAAAACATTTACCAAACCTTTATTCATAAATTTAGTGCTTTATGCTTTAAGAATTAGTCAAAGAGGTTAACAATGTTTGAGGAATTGTCTCATGGAACAAGAATTAAACATAGTTAACACGAACATATACTGGACTCATTAGTTTGTGTCCTATGGACTGTGTTGTTGAGGAAGTTATTGATGATAGTTGTGTATTGTATGCACTGTCTTGCCCATGTCTAGGCCATTACCAATGCTTAGTATGGCTTGAATGTAGCTCAAATTAATATTTTACAATGCAACTTTGTACCCATGCTGTTGTTGGCTCAATATTTTGAAATTTAGCCTCTTCTTGCATTAATTGAGGACTTTCTATGCTCTCATGTACCTATAGGCAAACCTGATGTGGATTTCATCCTTCATGATGCACATGTTTTGTGCGACTTGTGTATTCACCCAAGGGATTCATGTTATTTGTAATGTTATATTATATGTTTGTAACTTAGTTTTTTGGTTGGTATTGATCCCAATTTCTCTGCTAAGACTATGTCTATGGTATCAAATGAAGAAGGTCAAGTGGGAAAAGTATGTTATTTGTCAAGAAAGAAGGGTAGTTATAAATTCTATCCGGATATGAATGTCTCCATGGTAGGCCTACTATGTTTCAGGAAAACATTTGAACCAATTACCATTTTTCTTTTGTTACATTTTCTGGAACGACTATAATAGGTATAGATTAATGTTAGATAGACATTCTAAAGCATTGCAAGCATCTTTGTAATGCTCTTTTCTTGTTGCATGTGAGATGTCAACTTAAAACAGATTAAGTATGCTTACTTAGAGATGTCCTCAATCTTAAAGCTTGGATGTATTGAAGTTGGTTATTGTTGCTGATTTGTAGGCATGTTTCTATTAAGTTTGTAGCTTCAGTCGGATTGATTCGATCATAAGATACATTGTTGATGGTAAATCATCATTTATATATATATATATATATAAAATATGTAATATATATATTATATTATAATATATGTTATATTATATATATTATTATATACATAATATATATTATATTATATATATGGTTATTTATATTATTAATATATTCTCTAATGATGATTAACCACAAAGACATGTCTCCTCTCATGTTCATATGTCTTCAAATCTCCATTTGGAAGACACCAATAACAATCGCAATCTTATTACATTTGCAGATGCCAGAAAACAATCCTTGATAATCTAACATGGTATCAGAGCCAAACTGCAAATGTATCGAGGAATTATGGAAGATGAATCACACTATGTGAGATGCATATACGCAGCTGAAAATACATAGTTTAGAGGGGAGATTAGCATGAAAAAATATCTGCAATCTCAAGTATGCAAGAGACCAACCACACCAGAAAGAGCGGAGAAAGACATTAGAGTCCAGTCAGCGAGAAGGATGACGACAAGATCTATTCCTTTAAATAGAATCCAAGTCATTGGAAAGGAAAGAGTCACCGTCTATTCAGAAAATTAAGAAATTAAATATTTGCAACATAGAAGGGATTTATCTCATCTTTGGCAAGTCAAAAAACCTAATATGTATATAATGAACTATTGATCATCTTTCTTGGTAATCAATGAAACATATAAGAGGAATTGATCATCTTTATTGGCAGGCAGTGAACTCTACTCCAATTTAGCAAAGAAATATACAGTCAGTAAACTAAAGGGTACGGATCAAAGATTAAGTCAACATATTGAATGGACCTTGTAGACCAGGTTACAAACCTCGGAACCAAATATCAAACCTCGAATCACAAAATAAAACCTCAGCAATGAAGTTTTCTTCAACTTCGCTCTGCTCTGCTTATCTTCGCATATCAACTTGATTACTCAGTGTTCATATCTTTTCTCCTCTTTTCGCTCTTCTTGCTTCATTCAATCGTTCCTAACATAGGAAAATGTCCTTCCTTTATACTGAGTCCATAAAACAATTCCCTTGAGTCGGCTATTACACTTTCTCAATTAATTATTATAGGACCTCATTAAGAACGTGTTTTACTCAGCAATAACATTAATTTGTCGCCTTGTAACTTAAATAACTTTTTGTACGTGTAATATTATGACGAGCGAGCTTAGCCATGTCATCTCCAGCATGTTTTCTACATGCCTTTAACCTTGCTTCTCAGAATAACAACTCTGCTAAGAGATATAACAAGTTTACCAAAACACACTTCTGTAAACTCTATCTTAGAACAATCATCACCAAAACTTGCATAACTTCTTCCAGACTTAATATCTTTTGCACTCGAGGTTAGCTGCATATACTAGACACTTAGTAGTATCTCCCATTAACCTCGCTAGTGAAAATACTCAATGATCTGTCTGTACCACCTTAATCTTTACCGTTGTTCTTCTGTCAAATACCATAGAAAATTGCTATGTTGACATAATGACAAACACAGTCATGAATGTAACATATTATCATGATAACAATCTAATGTTTCTATAATACTCCCCCATAGGAATATCATCAACATTCATGCTTCCAACAAATCCCCCTTTGGCATTGATGGAAACATAGATGAAAAATATCTAGTTCCAAGAATACCAACTGTTAAGGACTGTTATCCTTTGTTTTCAAATCTTTTTCATCAATCATACTGGCTTCTGTGTTCACACGCTTATCCGCCATTGATATACTTCAATGTGCTCTATATCAAAATGTTTTTCATGCTGCAATCTCTCCCTCATTGACATCAATGTCAAAGGTTTTAGCAACCATCTATCATTGCATCTTGTCAATCTCTATAACAACTGTCTCTGACTTGTTCAAGTGTCCAAAGACATTGTTCAAAACAACATCTATTAAGAGTCCTAGATGACTTCGTCCATAATAGATACTCCCCCATATAGGAAGCATCAACATTGAGTACAGACAAACAATAGTGCTTTGTACCACTAGACTGATGAACTCTTGCATCATCTACTCTAATGTAGGTAGAGGTATAACCCTTAGCATACCTTGCAAATACTCAAAAGTCTCTTTGGGAAGAGGCTTGGTGAAAATATCTGCAATTTGCTCTTTGGTGCTTACATACTTCAATCTGATTTTCTTTTTTGCAACTTTCTCTCTCAACATGTGATATTTGATAGAAATGTGCTTAGTCTTAGAATGCAACACTGGATTCTTAGACATATTCATTGTGCTTGTGTTATCACAATGTATGACAATAGGTTCACTGAATTCTATCCTTATATCCTTTAGCATCTGCTTCATCCAAACAACTTGATTACAATTGTTTGCTGTTGCAACATATTTTGCCTCTGCTGTACTTTGCGAGATACAATCCTGCTTCTTGCTTAACCAAGAAACCAATCTTCCTCCAAGAAAAATGATCCACCATTGGTGCTCTTTTTGTCATCCATACTGCCTGCCCAATCAACATCAGTATAAGCATATAAAGTGAAATCATTAGATTTGTCATACCACAATCCGAACTTTGGTGTTCCCTTCAGATATCTAAATATCCTTTTAGCTGCTGCATAATGTGCTTCTTTGGGATCAACTTGAAATCTTGCAACAATTTCAACTGCATTTGCTATATTTGGCCTTGCGTGAGTCAGATATTACAATCCTCCAATCATAGATTTGTACTTCTTCTGCTCAATAGTCGGTATCTCATCCTTTGTAGATAACTTGTGTCCAGTTATCATATGTGTTCCAATTGGTTTACATGTTTCCAAACGAAACCTTTTCAATAGATCTTTCAAATACTTAGTCTCAGAAATAAAGATTCCTTCTTTATTCCTCACAATCCATAATCCTAGGAAGTATTTCATTTCCCCTATCATGCTTATTTCAAATTCCTTCTTCAGTTCTTTTGTAAACTTGTCACTTTCATTACCATCTCCTCCAAATATGATATCATCAACAAATATTACCAAAATCATCAATCCATCATCTATTTCTTTCAAGTATAGATTACTGTTTGCCATACCTTTGCTAAATCCAAGTTTTGTCAAATGCTTGTCCAACCTTGCATACCAGGTTCTGGGTGCTTGTTTTAAGGCATTCAATGCTTTCTTGAATCTGCATACCATGTCCTTGTCAATTTAAAAAAGAAAACCTTCAGGCTGTTCTATGTATACCTCTTCTTCAAGTTCTCCATTTAGAAATTGATGCAGGAGCATCCAGAGGTATAAGGGCAATCCTGTCACCCAAAAAAATGTACTTAGACTTAGTTTCTGTTTCATGTGTTTTCATTTTTGGACACCCATTTGGGTCAAATAAAGGTTCCAACTCTCACAGTTCCACTATCAGTGTGCTAGAAAATTCCGAAAAAATAGGAGCATGTAATTGGGCCATATTTTGATAAACTAGAAGGTGTGAATTGGCCAGATGAATGTAATTGTGATTCAGAACATTTCAGAAAAAGAATAAGGTCAAAAGGCCCCACGGTTTGAAAGTTATTGCAATTTTTCCAGTTTTGGAGACCTCCTAAGAATGCTTCAAAGTCAAGTTAGGGGCATTAAATGACCTCGAAAAGGGTCGAAAAATGGGGGACGAGAGAAGCTGTTCCATAGGGCTATAGAGCGCTTTGAGAGCTTTCCGAAAATGTAAACGGTTCGTCAATTGGAGCTACGGTTCAAAAGTTATGCCTCCCGAAAGTTCAGTTACCGTTTCTGGATTCTTCTAGATTTGAGCCGACTTCTAACGCAGCTTCTGGAGCCTTCTATTTGGTCGGTGGATGCCTACTAGCACCTTCTAGAATGTATTCCTAGTCCTTAACCCTCCGGGGTCTATTTAAGGAGATTCCTGGCATTGTAAAAGGCAGTTCAGAGTGGAGTTTGAGATGAGGTACTGAAAGGAAAAATTATCTCCAGATTTATGCTATTGTAAGCCCTTAGGGCATGTTTTGAAGTTTATTTTCTTTGTACTGTTTGTACTAGCTTATTTTCTCAGTTAATATAATTTTTCCTTTTCTGTTGTGTCCATTCTGTGCTTGGGTGGTGTCCCCATCAAGTGGTATCAGAGCTGGTTTTCCTGAGTGTGTAGACAGAGCGCCGACTGTGAGGCAGTTTGCACTAGGACTGTGTGGTTGTGGGTTTGAGTTAAGAAGATGCCTCCACGAAGAGAGCGTGGCGGAAGGGCCAGAGCTATTAATCCTGAGGAGGTTAGAGCCCTCCAAAGGCAAGTACAAGCATTGCAGGAGGAGCTCCGTAGAGGAGCAACTGCGGCCGCAGGTGATGAAAGTGAAGATGACAACGAAGAAGATGAAATTGGACCAAAAGGGGAATTTGACGGGGAAGTTCTGAATCATGCAGAGGAAAGGCTTTTTAGGGCCATTACTAAGTTTGGAAAAAGACCTATAATTGAAGTGGGTGTATTTTCAGGAAATCTGAACCCGGATGAGTTGATCGATTGGATCAATGAACTGGAAGAATACTTTGAGTATGAGGATATCAGGGACCTAGATAGGGTTAAGTTTGCAAAGGCCAAATTGAAAGGCCATGCCAAAATCTGGTGGCAAGAGGTTCAATTGGAAAGAAACAGAAGAGAAAAGGAGAAGATCACAAGATGGGATCGCATGGTGGACAAATTGAAGAAGCAGTCCATTCTTGTGGACTACGAGCTTGATTTGTTTAAGAAGATGCATGGGTTAAAGCAAGCAGGAAAATCAGTCCAAGAATATACAGAGGAATTTTATCGACTCTTGATTAGAGCGGGGCACGTAGAAGTAAATAAGGAGAAGGTTGCTCGTTATATCAGTGGGTTGCGACCTAGCATCCAGGAGGAATTAAGTCTGGTAAGAAAGACCAGCGTTGAAGAGGCATACCAGTTTGCCCTACGAGTTGAAGAAAAGCTGAATAAAAGGTTTGAAGGAAGACAAAGAGGGCGCGGTCAAGGAGGAAGGGGAAGCGGTAGATCATTTGGAGGCCGCAATGAAACCCAAAAGAAAAATGAAGATGTGGGTACTAGCAAGAACCAGAGGAATGAGGGTTTCAACCGCTTCCATGATTAAGACTTTGGAAATCAGAGAGGAAGAGGTAGAGGACGTGGACAAGGAAGAGGTGGCTTCCGTGGTACCTGTTTCCATTGTAATGAAGAAGGTCATCGTTCCTTTGAATGCCCTCAACGACAAGGAAGGACAGATAGGAGAGCTGAGGGCCAAGCTAGGGTTGCTCATGTGGATGAGGATGCACAATCATCACATTCAGAGGATGCAGAAAGAGGAGAGACCTTGGTAAATGAAAGAGTCCTACTAAGTGGTGAGATTGAACCAGGACAACAAAGGAGTTTGTTCCATACTAGATGCAAGTGTGAGGATAAATGTTGTGATGTGATCATTGATGGTGGTAGCACTGATAACTTGGTATCAGAAGAGATGGTCTCTAAGCTGAAGTTCAAGAGGGAGAAACATCCCCAACCCTATCGGATTGCTTGGGTAAAAGATGATCATAAGGTCCTGGTAAGTGAACAATGTTTAGTGAAATTCAAAATTGGGAGTTACCATGATGAAGTTCTTTGTGATGTTATTTCTATGGATGTTTGCCATCTATTGTTGGGTAGACCATGGCAGTTTGATAGACATGCAGTACATGATGGACATGCAAACACATACTCTCTGACAAAGGATGGAGTTCGCCACAAATTGAAGCCCATGAAAAAGGAAGGTGAAAAGGTATGTAGCAGTGCTAGGATTTGTCTTCTTGATGGAAGGAAGTTTTTAGATGGCATGAAACATCAGCATATGTGCTATGCTTTGATTCCTAGGAAAGATAAAGAAGGTAGTAGTGAAATACCACTTGAAGTTTCAGATTTACTAGGGGAGTTTGGAGATATTATCTCTGATAATGTTCTAGATGGATTGCCACCAGTAAGGCAAATCAGTCATTAGATAGATCTGATTCCAGGAGCTAGTTTGCCTAACAAGGCTGCTCACAGGATGACTCCTACTGAAATAGAGGAGCTAAATAGATAGGTTCAGGAGCTGTTGAGGAAGGGCTTGATTCGAGAGAGCTTGAGTCCATGTGCAGTACCTGCAGTACTCGCACCAAAGAAGGATGGAGAGTGGAGGATGTGTACAGATTCTCGAGCTATAAATAGGATCACCATCAAGTACTGGTTTCCTTTGCCAAGGATGGATGATCTTATGGACTGCTTGAGTGGAGCTCAGTACTTCACAAAGATATATCTGAAGAGTGGTTATCACCAGATACGGATTCGAGAAGGAGATGAGTGGGAAACAGCCTTCAAGACCAAGGAGGGTCTTTATGAGTGGTTAGTCATGCCCTTTGGATTGACGAACGCCCCAAGCACTTTCATGCGGCTCATGAATGAGGTACTTGAGAAGTTCTTGGGAAAATTTGTTATTGTCTATTTGGATGATATTTTAATTTTCAGCAAGATTTTGGAAGAACATTTACTGCATATTCGTTGTGTCCTTGAAAGGCTAAGGGAAGAGAAACTGTTAATTAATCTAAAGAAGTGTATCTTTGCAAAAAGGGAGTTAGTCTATTTGGGGTTTGTTATATCACCTGAAGGTCTCAAAATGGATCCAGAGAAGGTAAAAGCCATCTTGGAATGGCCTACTCCAAGGTCTGCTACTGAGGTAAGATCATTTCATGGTCTGGTTAGTTTTTACAAGAAGTTTATTAAGAATTTCAGTGGCATATGTGCACCCCTAACTGATACAATAAGAGGGGATAGAAAAGAGTTCAAATGGACTGTAGCAGCTGCGAGAAGTTTTGAATTGCTAAAGAAGAAGGTAACAGAACAACCTGTGTTGGCACTTCCAGATTTTAGAAAGGTTTTCCAGGTGGATTGTGATGCCAGTGGCAGTGCTATTGGGGCTGTATTAAGCCAAGAAGGTAAGCCTATTGCATATTTTAGTGAAAAATTGAATGATGCAAAGAAGAAGTATTCTGTTTATGATCAAGAGTTCTATGCAATAGTTCAGGCCTTAAAGAAATGGAGGCATTATTTATTGCCAAAGGAATTTGTTTTGTATACTGATCATCAGGCATTACAGTACCTAAATAGCCAAGGTAAATTGAATTAGAGGCATATGAAGTGGGTAGAGTTCTTGCAGAGTTATACATTTGTGTTGAAGCATAGAAGTGGAAAATCTAACAGGGTTGCAGATGCACTAAGTAGGAGACAGTTGTTGTTTACAGTAATGCAGGTTGAAGTAGTTGGGTTTGATGAACTCAAGAATTTGTACCCTGAGGATCTTGATTTTGCTGAAGCATGGAAAGCTTGTAAAGAGCCTGTTGCTGTAGATAGAACCAAGTGGTTAGACTATTTGATTCAGGATGGCATGTTGTTCAAGGGTAGTCAATTGTGCATTCCAAGGAGTTCCATGAGGGAAAATCTGATTAAGGAGAAACACAGTGGAGGGATGGCAGGATATTTTGGTCAAGATAAGACCATTGCCATTCTTAGAGAACATTATTTTTGGCCTCAAATTTCACAGGATGTCAAGAAGTTTGTACAGAGTTGCTAGGTTTGTCAAGTTGCCAAGGGTTTAGTCACAATACTGGCCTATATCAGCCGTTGCCTGTTCCATCAAGGCCATGGGAGGACATAAGTATGGATTTTGTTCTTGGATTGCCAAGGACACAAAGGGGTAATGACTCAGTATCGTGGTGGTTGATAGGTTTTCCAAAATGGCACATTTCATTCCATGCCACAAAACTCATGATGCTGTCCATATTGCAGACTTGTTCTTCAGAGAGGTGGTGAGACTACATGGTCTCCCAAGGAGTATAGTTTCTGACAGAGATACTAAATTTGTGGGGTATTTCTGGAGGACATTGTGGAAGAAGTTGAGAACAGACCTAAAATTCAGTTCCACGCATCACCCGCAGACTGATGGCCAAACATAAGTGGTAAATAGAAGTCTGGGCAATTTGTTGAGATGTTTAGTTGGGGATAAGCCCAAGGGATGGGATTTGATTCTACCACAAGCAGAGTTTGCTTACAATAACTCTATAAATAGGAGTATTGGAAAATCACCATTCCAAATTGTATATGGGAATAGCCCAAGGACTGCACCAGAATTGAGGAAGATAGAACAAGGGGAGAGGACAAGTGCTGAAGCGGAAGAATTTGCTGAACATATCAAGCGTCTACATGAGGAGGTTCAGGCACACATTACCAAGATGAATCAAGAGTATAAATCTAGGGCTGATCAAAGGAGAAGACATAAGGAATTCCAAGTAGGGGATCTAGTCATGGTGCACTTATGAAAAGAAAGATTTCCAGCCGGTACTTACAACAAGCTGAAAATGAAGAAATTTGGCCCCTGCAAAATTTTGAAGAAACATGACTCAGGAAATGCATATGAGGTGGAGTTGCCAGATGGTATTCACATTTCTCTCATTTTCAACATTGTAGATTTAACAGAGTACCATGATGATGGTGCAGATGAGGAGCTGGTGTTAGAGCCATGTCCAATTCCTGCTTCTAAGAAGGAGGAGATAGAAGACATTCTAGATCATCGTGTGGGTAGGAGTACCAGAAACAGGCAGTATGAAGAGTATTTGATCAAATGGAAAGGACGACCGATTGAGGACTCAACTTGGATTTTAGCAGCTGAGGTTTCCCATTTGGGATTTCCTCTACCATTCGTAAAGTGACAGGGTCACTTTTCAATCTACCCTGGGTGTCTGATGCAGGAGCATCCAGAGGTATAAGGGCAATCCTGTGTCACCCAAAAAAATGTACTTAGACTTAGTTTCTGTTTCATGTGTTTTCATTTTTGGACACCCATTTGGGTCAAATAAAAGTTCCAACTCTCACAGTTCCATTATCAGTGTGCTAGAATATCCCGAAAAAATAGGAGCATGTAATTGGGCCATCATTTTGGTAAACTAGGTGTGAATTGGCCAGATGAATGTAATTGTGATTCAGAACATTCCAGAAAAAGAATCAGGTCAAAAGGCCCCACGGTTTGAAAGTTAATGCAGTTTTTCGGGTTTTGGAGACCTCTTAAGAATGCTTCAAAGTCAAGTTAGGGGCATTAAATGACCTTGAAAAGGGCCGAAAAATGGGGGACGAGCGAAGCTGTCCATAGGGCTATAGAGTGCTTCGAGAGCTTTCCGAAAATGTAAATGGTTCGTCAATTGGAGCTACGGTTCAAAAGTTATGCCTCCTGGAAGTTCGGTTACCGTTTCTGGATTCTTCTAGATTTGCGCCGACTTCTAACACAGCTTCTGGAGCCTTCTATTTGGTCGGTGGATGCCTACTAGCACCTTCTAGAATGTATTCCTAGTCCTTAACCCTCCGGGGTCTATTTAAGGAGATTCCTGGCATTGTAAAAGGCAGTTCGGAGTGGAGTTTGAGATGAGGTACTGAAAGGAGAAATTATCTCCAGATTTATGCTATTGTAAGCCCTTAGGGCATGTTTTGAAGTTTATTTTTTTTGTACTGTTTGTACTAGCTTATTTTCTCAGTTAATATAATTTCCCCTTTTCTGGTGTGTCCATTCTGTGCTTGGGTGGTGTCCTCATCAGAATGCTGACTTGACATCCATCTGATATACTTTGAATTTCTTATGTGCTACATAGACTAAGAATAACTTTACTGCTTCAATTCTTTCCACAGGAGCATAGGTTTCTTCATAGTCTATCCCTTCTTGTTGTGAGTAATCCTTACATACCAATCTTGCTTTGTTCCTTACAACTTCACCTTGTTCATTCATCTTGTTCCTGAACGCCCATTTTGTTCCTATCACATTCTTGTCTGCTGGTCTATGGACCAATTCCCATGTCTCATTCTTCACTATTTGATCCAATTCTTCTTTCATAGCTTGCTTCCAATAGTCATCTCTGCATGCCTCATCTGCATTCTTTGGTTCTACTTGAGACATCAGACATAGTTCATTGATTCTACTTCTTCTCATCACAACTTTGTCTTTGCTGCTGATGATCTTCTTTGGTGGATGATTCTTTGTCATATTCTTACCTAGAAGTAGGAGTTGTTATCTCAACTCTTGGCTCTGTTCTAGGTTCCAAACTTTGTTCTTGCCTTAGCTCACCTTCATTCTGCAAATCATTGTTAGTCTCAAAGAATACTTCATCATTCCTTTTAGTAAAAACATTCTCATCATCAGAATTGTAGTCGACTATTCTTTCTTGTATCCTAAATTTCTCATCAACTCTTACACTTGCACTTTCAACAATAGTCTTAGTTCTCAGATTATAACATCTATAAGCTCTGCTTTTCAATGAATAACCAAGAAACATATCTTCACTTCTAGCATCAAATTTACCAACATCATCTCTTTTGATATAACATTTGCTGCCTAAAATTTTGAAATGCTTAACTATAGGTGAGTGACCAAACCATAGTTCATAAGGGGTCTTGTTTGTGTCTTTCCTGACCTGCACTTTGTTCATAGTGTAAATTGTTGTATTCACAGCTTCTCTCCAAAACATCTTGGATACATCATTCTTAGCTAACATAGCTCTTGCTGCTTTTATTACTGACTTGTTTCTTCTCTCTACAATGCCATTTTGTTCAGGGGTTCTCGGAGCTGAAAGTTGTCTTTTGATTCCATTAGCTTCACAAAAGATGTTAAACTCATTCATCCTTTATCTGATCTTAAACGTTTAATATTCATACTTGATTCATTTTCAACTCTATTCTTGAATATCTTGAACTTGTCAAATGCCTGAGATTTCTCTTTAAGAAATGCAACCCACATCATTCTAGAAAAGTCATCAACAATAATCATAAAATACCTTTCACCATAGAATCCTTTAGTCTTTGTAGGACTGCTAAGATCTGTGTGTACAATCTCCAATTTTGCTGTAGTAGAAAACTTCTTGCCGAGAAAAGAAGCTTTGTTATGCTTTGCCAATACACATTCCTTGCAAATTGTGTTAGTAGGCTTTACAATTTTAGGAAAATCTGTGACTGTGAACATATTACTAGTTTTCACAATGCTATCAAACTTGATGTGACAAAATCTCTTATGCCATAACCAATTGTCATCTACCTTTGCAACTAAACATGTCATTTTAGTGGGATTCAGTTGAAATACATTACTTCTAGATCTAGTTCCTGTTCCAATTACCTTTCCATCTTTGTCTTTGATCATGTATGTCTTTTCTATGAACTGCAAATGATAACCTTTATCCACTAGTTGTCCAACACTCAAAAGATTGTGTTTCAAACCATCAACAAAGTATACATCCTCAGTGTTAGTCTTACCATCAAGAATTATAGATCCAATACATTTAACATGGCAAGCTGCATTGTTTCCAACTCTGACAATGCCTCCATCATAACTTTTGAAATCAACAAACTTGTTCATATCACCAATCATATGATGTAGACAACCGCTATCAATTATCCAATCAGATTTCTTTTCAACTTGTGATATCAAAGCCATTTTTTTTGGACTTTCTTCTTTAATAGCTACAAATCCTATTTCATCATCATTGGCACTTATTGCTTGTTCATCAGATTCATCTTCTTCATTGGCAAACAAACAATTTCTATCTCTTCTAGATTTGAACTTTCCTTTATACTTTTTCTCTCTTTTAGAACACTTAGATGCATAATGACCAAACTCATTACAAGTCCAACATTTAAAGATTTTCTTACCATCTTTTTCTCTTCTTACAAGAAGGGCTACTCCTCCTATCTTTCTGTCCTCATAAGATCTTCTACTGCTAGCAAAATCTCCTCTAGCACTTGTGCTCCTTGATAGATTAGGTCAAATGTTTAGGGCATTGAAAGCTGTCTCTGTTCTAGACAATTCTCCAGACTGTCTAAGCTCATTCTCAACTGCTTCAAGTCTCCCAAGTAATATTTTCTTGGTGAAATCTTTAGCACAAGGGATTAACAATTGTATCATTTGAGCTACCTGCTTAAATGGTGGTGTTAAACTCTTCAATATCTTCCAGATCACTTCATCATCTTCCTTGGTTCCTCCTTGAGATATGATACCTGCGGCAATTGCTGATATTCTACCTACAAATGTTCTTATAGATTCATCTTCCATCATTTTTGCATCTTGAAATGCACAAATCCAGTTTTGTAGCCTCATTTTCCTAGAATTTACATTACCTTCAAAGCTATTTTCCAAAGCTTTCCGAATCTTATGAGAAGTATCAAGTGTTTTTACTTGGTTGTACTCTGCTTCAGGAAGTGCAGATGGTAGTGCTTCTCTAGCTCTCATGTTGCACATGGAAAGTTCTCTCTGTTCCTCTGTACAAGATTCTAGCTCATCTTCAACAAGAATTGTCTTTTTTGATTTTGTCAAGATTCAATATCCTGAACGCATACACAACAGACGTGTCTTCATCTTTTCTTTCTAGCTGCCATAATTTGTTCCATCAAACTTCAGACTATCCTTTCTGAATATGTTAGCCATGGATCTCTCAAAGTTGTTAAACTTTATCTTCAAGGACTTGATGCTATGATACCAATTGTTAGAAATAATAGTCCACCAAGATAACGGGGGGGGGGGTGTGAATCAGTTATCTAATTAAAACATTTATCAACCTTAAGTAATCTTAACCATTCAATCATAGTAAAAAACAACCATAACAAGATGCACATACACAATTATACCAGATTTGTTAACTAGGGAAACCCTTGATCAGAGGGAAAACCCCGGTGGGAATGATGCCCACAAAGAGATATATATATATATATATATATATATATTCCTTGTTAGAGGATGGACCTTGTTAGGAGTCTATAAACACATTCAGTACATAAGAGTTTCTGTTAGGAGACTTTGAATCCTTGTTAGAAGATTCCAACCCTATTAAGAGTTGTGCCCACCCTGTTAGGAGTTGTAGAAGGCAAAAGGACCCATTGTCCAAACAGCTTTTGGGGTGAGACCACTGAACTTCACTGTCCAACTGATCTCTCAATTATTCCTTGCAGAATAATTGTTCGTATTGTGCTTTATCCTCTTTCCTCTGTTCTGTCAACTGGACCTATCACTGTCAGACCTTGTAGACTAGGGTACAAACCTTAGATCCAAATATCAAACCTCGGATCAGAAAATAAAACCTCGACAGTGAAGTTTTCTTCAACTTCGCTCTGCTCTGCTTATCTTCGCATATCAACCTGATTACTCAACGTTCATATCTTTTCTCCTCTTTTTGCTCTTCTTGCTTCATTCAATCGTTCCATGTATAACAAAGGAAAATGTCCTTCCTTTATACCGAGTCCATAAAACAATTCCCTCGAGTCAGCTATTACACTTTCTCAATTACTTATTATAGGACTTCATTAAGAACACATTTTACTTAACATTAATCTGTCGCCTTGTAACTTGAATAACTTTCCATACGTGTAATATTATGACGAGTGAGATTAGCCACGTCATCTCCAGAATGTCTTCTACACACCTTTAACCTTGCTTCTCAGAATAACAACTCTGCTAAGAGATATAACAGGTTTACCAGAACATGCTTCTATAAACTCTATCTCAAAACAATCATCACCAAAATTTGCATAACTTCTTCCGGACTTAATATCTTTTGCACTCGAGGTTAGCTACATATACTAGACACTTAGTAGTATAATCCATTAACCTCGCTAGTGAAAATACTCAACGATCTGTCCGTTTTAACTCAATCTTTATCACTGTTCTTCTGCCAGAGACCACAGAAAACTACTATGTTGACGTCAATAACAAACATAGTCATGAATGTAACGTATCATCATGATAATGATCTAATCATGTTTCTACAATACTCCCCCATAGGAATATCATCAGCATTCATGCTTCCAACAGAGATAACCATGCATTGTTGTACAAGATGCAAAAAATCATAAAATTGCAGGAAAACCCAATAAAACTCTGATTTATTCTCTTCAAGTTTTAACAAGATGAATCCATTCTTCTTTTTGAAGAATCACAGTTCTGTAACTTCGAAGAAGCTATCAAACTCCTTCCTGTAGTTACATTCGAATACCAACTGTTTTTGAAGATTGCTCATGATGCAAGATTGAAATTTTTACATCTTTTCCCCCATCCCTTGACACATAACAGTTAATTGAATCTTTCTAATTTTCCCTTCCACTACCCAACACACACACTTTTAAATAAAAAATAAACTTCAAACACACAACACATGTTAAAAAGAAAAGCCTAAGTCCTAAGTGGCTAATGTTTGGTAGGCAAATATGGGATGCTACCGGGGCATTGCCACCACATAGAAAGAGACTTTTATAGAAAACTTGGAGACTTACACACACATAATTTTAAATTTAAAACTTAAAACTATTTAATCTGCCTAATATATACTTTGTGCCACTGCACCATACTCCCCAATAGGTTTGATCTCAAGTCCACTTGAGATGAGCTGCTCCAATGGAGTACCATGCTTCTTAATCTGATTTTCATCCATTCAAATGGCATCTGATGCAGGCCTATCTTTCCATTTGATCAAATACTGGGTATACTGTCTCCTCCTTGTCTTCTTTAATTTGGTATCCAAGATGCTTTCAATTTGAGGTGTTGCTGTTTTGGGTAAGTCATGCAAGTCTGGGGCTACTTCTTTTTCCTGCAAGGACTGATATGTTGTTACTGTCCCCTTGTAAGCAGTAAGATCACATACGTTAAATAATGGAGAGATACCAAAATCTGATGGTAATTCTATCTTGTATGCATCCTTCCCATACTTAACCAATACTCGACAAGGTCGTACCTTCTTTGGTAATAGTTTAGTGTGCTTGTATTGAGGTAATCTTTCGTTTCTCAAGCAAGCCCATACTAAATCACCGACCTTGAATTGTAACTCTCTTCTTTTCTAATCAGCAAGTTGTTTGTATTTTTTATTTGCTTTCTCTAGCTGCTTCTTGACTTGATCTTGTACTTCTTTTATAGCTTTAGTAAAAATCTCTCCATCAACACTAATTGGGACTGAATTCGGAAGCTCTCTAAGTTCAAGAACTCCCCTGAGATGTATACGATATACAATCTGAAATGGAGACTTTCCTGTGCTCCTTTTAACTATGTCATTGTAAGTAAACTCAGCTTGTGCTAGTATGATGTCCCACTTTTCTTCAGTTTGCTTTGTAAGACATCTTAGCAAGTTGCCAAGGGACCTATTGACAACCTCTATTTGACCATTTGTTTGAGGATGGTATGTAGATGGAAAAGATAAATTTGTATTGAGTTTCCTCCATAAAATTCTCCAAAAGTGACCTACAAACTTGACATCTCTATCAAAAACAATGCTTAAAGGTAATCCATGTATTCTAACTATTTCTTTGAAAAACAAATCTGCAATATGGGAGACATCATTTGTGGATTTACATGGCAAGAAATGTGCCATTTTGCTGAACTGATCTACAACAACATAAACACTATCATATCTTTTTAAGTTCTTGGTAATCCTATGACAAAGTCCATACTTATGCATTTCTATGGTCTTGAAGGAATGGATAGGGGCTTATGTAATCCTGCATTTGTACTCATCCCTTTTCCTTTTTGACAAATAGTGCATTCTTCCCACAAGCTTTCTTACATCTGCCTGTAGCTTGGGCCAAATATAATGCCTTCTAACCAACTCTAAAGTTTTATCTAGTCCAAAATCACCAGACATTACCCCACTATGTTTTTCTTGTATAATGTTGGCTCTAATTGAGCACTTAGGAATGCAAAGCTGTCCACCTTTGAATAGTAGTCCTTGAATCAGAATATCAGAATATTCATGATTGTACCTATCATCAAGTTAGTACATGCTTGATAAATATCCTTAAAATCATTGTCATCAGCATACATGTTCTTCAAGGCTGAAATACCTACACTTTCCAATTGAATTTCTGAGATGCTTAAAGCCCTTCTACTCAAGGCATCCACAACCTTATTAGTGACTCCCTTTGATGCTTTATGGAAAAAGTGAAAGCTTGCAGTGTTTCTACCCATTTCATGTGCCTATGAATGAGCTTATCTTGGCTTTTGATGAAGCAAAGGGCCTGGTTATCAATGAACACAATAAACTCCTTAGGCAACAAGTAATGCCTCCACTTCTTAAGTGTTTGGACAAGTGCGTACATTTCTAGATCATAAGAGGAATATTTCTGCTTGGCTTCATTAAGTTTTTCATGAAAAAAGGCTATTGGTCTTCCCTCTTGGCTAAGTACACCTCCTATGGCTATATGGATGGCATCACATTCTATATGGAAAACTTTGTTAAAATCTAGAAAAGTGAGGACTGACTATTGTGAAACCTTCTTCTTAAGAAATTGAAAAGCTTCATTGGCTTCTTCTGTCCATACAAATTTACATTTTTGTTGCCTTTTTATAGTATTCATTGTTCAATATAGGTGCACATATCAAGCTAACATTCCTTATAATTTTTTTGTAAAAGGTTGCTAATCCATGAAAACTTCTAACTGCTGCAATAGTTTTAGGAGTTGGCGAAGAAATAATTGCACTTACCTTATCTTGATCCATTTTGAGGGTCCCTTTTGAAATAACAAAGCCAAGGTATGTAAGTTCTTCCTTCATGAAGGTACACTTCTCCAAGTTGATTGTTAGCTCCTCCTCATGCAATCTTTTCAGCACCATATCAAAATGTTTCAAATTCTCCTCTTTGGTGTTGCTAAAAGCCAATATGTCATCCAAATACACAATGAGAAACTTGCCTGCAAACTCTTTAAGGACCTCATTCATAGGCCTCATAAAAGTACTCAGTGCATTAGACAATCCGAATGACATCACCTTCCACTCATATAGTCCTTCATTTATTTTGAAAGTTGTCTTCCATTAATCTCTTGGCCTAATCCTTATCTAATGGTAACCACTTTTTAAATCTACCTTTGAAAAATACTTAGCACCTCCTAAGCAGTCAAGTAAATCTTTAATCCTAGGTATGGGAAATATATACTTTATAGGATTTTGTTTAGGGCTTTCGAATCCATGCAAAGCTTCCATGTTCTTTCTTTCTTAGGTGCTAGTACTGCAGGTACTGCACACGGGCCTGGACTCTTTCCAATCAGACCAGCTTCAAGCAATTCCTGATTTTGTTTTGCCATTTCCTCATTCTGTTGTGGTGTTAGCTTATATGCAGCTTTTTTGGGAAATGTTGAGCGTGGTATGAGATCTATACAATGACTGATTTCCCTCATGGGAGGCAGACTCCTAGGCTTTCCATCAGCAACTATGCCTTTGTGCTTATCAAGTATTGATTTTACTACTTCATTTATAGCTGCTTCCTTCTTTCCTGTAGCTTCTACACCTTCAAGCTGAAATCTTCAATTTCTGATTTATTTTCCTACTTCACACTCTCCTGTAGCTCGTCTTTCAAAACAGGTACTAGTGCAAAATGTGGGCATTTGTTCCCCTCAATCTCCTTTAGGAGGTCTTTCTTATCGATCACTATAATCTTGGCTTCTTTAGCTCTGATTTCATCTTGACTGGATTCAGTCAATGGCAGCAATTCAATGGTTTTCCCATTCTTAGTGATTGTATAAGTGTTCTTGACCTCGTCATGGTGTGTTTTGAGATCATATTGCCATGTCCTACCAAAAAGTAGATGGTAAGCATCCATGTTAACAACATCAAACAACAACTTATCTTTGTATGCTCCAATCTGAAATTCAATCCATGTCTGTTCTACTACAGTTTGTTGCCCCTTGTTGAGCCATGACACTTTGTATGGGTATGGGTGAGTAATTCTTGGTATTTTCAGCTTCTCCATCATTTCAAGAGCCACAAAATTCTCTATTGAACCAACATCAATTAGTACCTTGTAAACCTTTCCTCCACATTTACAATTTGTCCCGAAGATTGCTTTCCTTTGGGGTGGCTCTAATTTTGTAGGCATTTTGAGAAGAACTCTTTTCATCATTAGAGCTTCCCCTTTCTTTGGATAACCAATAGAATCAACCTCATGTTGTGAATCAACTTCTCGTGTTAAATGTTCTCTTCTTTCCCCTTGAGAACTAGAGCTTGCCCTTCCTGGACACTTGTGAGCCATGTGCCCTTCTTGGTTGCAATTATAACATCCTATTGACCCATTTGATCTCCTTAGTGATCTGCCTCTAAAACTTGGTCTTCTACCTCTGAAGTTACCTCTAAAGGAATCAAGTCTATTCCCTTCTTGACTTGTTTTTGGTTGTGACTGAAACTTGGGACTCCTTCCCCTAAATGAACCTCTTCCTCTATAGGGATGCCTACCCCTGCTCCTATTACTGCTTTCTTGTCTTCTTTTAATCTTTTCCTCCACCTTTAACTCCAGTTGGTAACACTTTGCTATTGTATTGGGACTTAGTAACCATAGCTCTTCTTGGATGTTCATTCTCAATCCATTTAAATATCTTGCTACATTGACACATTCCGGTTCTTGGATTTTGGATCTAAGGCTCAGCTTCTGAAACTCTTCTGTATATGTAGTTATGTACTGACATCTATATCTTTTTGCCCCAAATTTTGCCCTCTCTGATGTAGTTGAACTTCATAATCCTCAGGGATATAAGTATTCCTAATCAGGCTAACCATCTTCCAAGAAACAATTTTCTTGTTGTTTTCTTTGACTCTCTCTTCCTGAACAAAATTCCACCAGGTAAGGGTTGCACCCTTCATTTTAGACTTAGACAGTTTAACTTCTTGTGCTTCCAAAATCTTCTCACATTCGAAGGACTTTTCTGACGCTTCAATCTGTTCTAAGACTCCTTCAGCATCCATCTTTCCTGTAAACATAGGTAACTCAGTGGATTTTCCTTCCAAAGCCTTCAAATCTTTAATGAATGGCCTCTCATGTTCAAGCACTTTGTCCTCTTCATCCTCAGGGAATTCTTCCTCATCATCTTCTTATTTCACTTCTTTCTTCTCAACTACACTTTCCATTTGTTCTATCTTATTTACCTATTCTGCCAACTTCTCCTTCAATTCCCTATTCTCTCTCTGATAAAACTCATCTTGATCTTCAACCTTTTTAACTAATTCCACATTGGTCACCATCTTAATTGACTCCACTGAAGACTCTTGATCAGGTACAAACAACATATATCTTCCCACCAATCTGCGCTTTAGGTTCTGATACCAAAAATGATGCAGAGTTGCATTTTGGAATGCCTTTTGTGGGAAAAATTCAATACCAAAGGCCTCATCAAAGGCTCACACTCATCAATTAAGGGTTCCTTGCACTTATCTTTCCATACTACTCTCTCTGCTACAGGAACATACTTGGCTATAGGAGCATGAAACATTAAACACTCTTCTCGGTTTACCTTCACAGTGACAGGAATTAAGAGAAACACTTGTCATGCAACCAACAAAACATAGACCATACTTTAGATCTACAAAACCAATAGTGCACAGTTCTCAAATTCTTCAAGAACCTGGTGAATCAGCATTTTTCCTTTGACAACCTCATCTGTAAATCTGAAATCTAATTTCTGTCATAAAATGACAGGAATACGCAGATTTTTCAAACAACTTTCTGCAGCAATTCCTAGCAAACTGGAACCAAAACTTAATTATCAAAGCTAATGAAATGACAGGAAGACCCTTCTTTAGTAATAATGAATTCACTTCTTCAATATTCCAAGAAACATCAATAAATCTGTAGAATAAACCCACAATTACAGTCACTCTTCAAACATGCAAAATCAACTCATGGCTGTTCTGGCACTTTGGATAGTACCTGAATAGACACCTGCAACTTTTGTTCCTAAACATATTTTCGAAATCCCTCTAGTAGAAGTCTAGAGAATTAGGTTTAAAAGAACATATCCGAAACTCGAGAAAATCCTATGGTGGAAATGGATTTTATGAGCTCTGCACTACGACCTATTTTTTGCTACAAACATGGACGACCTTCACAAGATGGATTCTGTTTAAACAAATCAAACCCTTAGTAAATAGTTGCATCAGATTTCAAAACTGATTGCTCTTTCCTTATTTCATGCTTTGGCAACATGCATGCATAGACTCCAACTCATATTTTTGTTTCAAATATGGATGTCAATGTTCTATGACAGCGGGTAGACACATGAAGATGTCACCCGATCAAAATCTGCACACAAATTTGACCTTCCAGCAGCATACAAAAGAATGACAAAACAAAAATAAAGAACCAACTAACAAGAATCCTCCAATGGTTGACAGAGACCATTGGAGGACCTTCAGAGCTCCTCCATGCAGGACCACTCTTATTAAGACATAGAGCTTCCAGTCTGTAGGAGAGCAGATTGAAAGCAACCTCTAAACTACAGAGATTTAAGATCTCAAATTACTGACAAAGGAAAAACTAAGCACAAATAAGAGCATGCATGTAAAACCCTGCATAGAGACAATAATGCAATGTTGTACAACATGTAAAAAACCCATAAAGTTGTAGGAAAAGCCAATAAAACTCCAATCTATTCTCTTCTTCATCTTTTTACAATATGAATCCATTCTCCTTTTTGAAGAATCATAGTTCTGTAACTTCCAAGAAGCCATCAAATTACTTCTTGTAGTTACATTCGAATACCAACTGTTTCTAAAGATTGCTCATGATGCAATGTTGGAATTTTTGCATCTTTTTCTCAATCTCTTGATACCTAATAGTTATTTGAAACTTTCTAATTTTCCCTTCTACTAACCTACACACACACTTTTAAATTAAAAATAAACTTTAAACACATAACACATTAAAAAGAAAATCCTAAGTTCTAGGTGGCTAATGTTTGGTAGGCTTATATGGGATGCCACCATGGCATTGCCACCAAATAGGAAATGACTTTTTTAAAAACTTGGAGACTCACGCACATAATTTTAAACTTAAAACTTAAAACTATTTAATCGGCCTGATATTTACTTTGTGCACCTGCACCATCGTGATAATGTTAGTACCCAATATGGACATGGTTTTAAAATTTGTAATTTGTGTTTTCGAACCACTTCAAACCTTAGTTCAAAGTAGCTCAAAATGGTTCAATGGCTTAGATGATCCATCCTACAGGTTCAATACAAGCAAAATTCAGACTCATGGTTCAAAGTGCAGAATGGTTGACTCAGAAAAGTTCACAATTCATGATCAGTTTTCGTTAGTTCAGTAGTTGCAAAGGTTCAATGAGTTTGATGTTTCAAAGGTTCAACAGTTCGAACTTCAAGTGTAGAGTCTTGAACCACTTCAAACTGAAGTTTGAAGAAGTTCAGACTAGTTTAAAACAGTTCAATTTGTTCATGTAGGTTTAATGATCTGTTCTGAGAGGTTCACATGTACGTTTCAGTGGCTTGGTTTCAATGATTCATTTCCTAGGTTAGAATTGCAGTTTGTTATCCCATAAAATCGAAGGCTCCGTGATACAAAGTTCATATTAAGGTCAACTTTAGAGGTTCAACATTCAGTTCACTGGTTCAATATGTTCAAAGCACAGGTTCAACCAAAGAGCACTAGAGACAACTATTGGCATGATACATTTAAAATGTATATTGATATTCCATCTAATGTACTCGATGAAGGTTCTGAATGCTTTTCAATTGCATGTTAAACAATGAGAACACAACATTAATGAGGCAACAATCAACCATATGCCAATGGGAGAACATGCATGCAAATGAATAGATTGTAACACTCAGAGCTCGTGGTTGTAGAAGATGAATGCATCTATTTGGAGCCAAGGAAATATATATTTAACATAAATGGTCTAACATTTCTATATGTTATCAGATGGGCTGTGTTTTGAATAAAAGAAAATAAATCAAGATTTGTTGAAATCGAATGTTTGCTGTTCCAGAAAAACAGTCTCAGTTCGAGGGCCATAACTCCCAACTCCACCGTTGGATCTTTCTGAAATTGAAATATTAGACATAATCAAGATATCTAAATTCTGATCAAAGTGATCTCAAAAATTCAGTTTGGTTTGTGAGATATAGGTGACTGCATGCAGGTCTATCAGAATTATCCAGAACAGCCACAAATGCAGAAGACAGAAAAATAGTTGTATTTTGAGGGTCATATCTAATAATCCAACCTTTGGATTGGGCTAAATTTTGGATATGTATGGCCAAACCTAGTTCTTTAAATCCTCTCGAAAGCATTTTTTCAGATTAATTATGGATCAAAAGTTATAGGTGTTTGAGTGCACTACTGTCAGATCAACAATGACAGTCACAAATGCAGATGACAGGAAAATAAGTCTTGTTTCGGGGGCTATATCTTCTAATCCAACCGTTAGATCAAGGTAAATTTTGGATATGTTTTAAAAAACCTAATTCTATAAAACCTCTCCAAGCGGTTTTTCTTGATTATATACGGATCAAAAGTTATAGGTTTTTGAGTGCAACACTATCGGATCAACACTCTGTCACCAGCAAATGCCACCTGTCCATGCATATATCATAGAGGTGTTCACAAAGTGCTTAATTAAATGCAGCCAAAGGGAAATCTTGGAATGTTTTAAAAGCCTTAAAAGCTATTTAACATAGCAGCATATTATAAAGATGAAAGGCCATTGAAAAAAATCAAACTTGCGGTAAAGTTTATCTTATAAAGAAAAACTTTTTAAAAAGTTAAAAGGAAAGGTCATGTTATAAAAGATTGGAGTTGATCTAATACCCCAGGAAGATGAAAAGATGGGTTTTCTTTCAAAGAATCAGTTACTCAAACTGAAAAGAAACCAACAACAGGAAAGATAAAGATGCAGCAGCAGAGACAGCAAAGGGTTCCATCTTTTCTCTCTGATATTGCAGAGTGTGGGCTACAGCAAGAGGGGAGATTTTTCAGAATTTTTCCAATTTTCTTGTGGAAGTTAAAGAGAACAGAGCCAGGGTTTCTTTTCTCTTTCTGAACTGTGTGTTAGAAAGTAGGAGAGTTGTGATTTTTTTTATGTAATGCAGAGGAGGAGTTTTAGCTTTCTGTAACAGTGATTGTAATTGCAAATGCGTAATAAGGTCTTTGCATCTATTATGCTTTAGGGAAGGGAGACTTGAAAGTTGATTGTATATCAAAACTTTGAGTTTGATCGATCCACTTTCCACTAATTGTGGACTTTGTGTCACTTTAGTTTTTTCTAAATGTGCTTTTACTATTGTTGTTTCTGGTAAATATATTCAGATTGCAAGACATCTTCATAACTCTGTTTCTGCACTTTCTCAAGAAGATGGAAAATGCATTTCTTGATTTCGTCCTTTGTAGCATGTTGGGGTGAATGGATTTTGTGCCATTTCCCATTTATTTTCTTGTAGTTGTTTAGTTTTTCCGCGTCTACTCTGTTTTTATGGATAGATGCTTGAAATCCTTTTGTGCTTTCTGGTTAAAAGCATCCACAATTAATTCATTGTAAATCTTGCACGGGGAGCTGTACCCGATAAAATTCACAGAAAGGTTATCAATCCAACGATAACCTGTCCAACTGTTAGTGCCGATTTGTCCTCTCACTTGGGCATTTAGAGTTACATTTGTGTATATTTTCTCGGAGGACAATCTATTCACTAACAGATAACTTCTGCAAATACAAGTGATAATGATTTGGAAGTTGTCACTTCCTCATGATGTACACAAGGGGCAGACCCATACACATGTGAAGTCACCACATATACTATCATGTAGTGTTGTCATGACATCCACCATGAATCATATAAGAGAATAATGTTTTCACCTCAAACTTAACTCTCATAGAGAAGAATGTATTACAATGGATTTCACTTTGAACTTCTTCATTAAGAAACACTAACCTTTTGACCTCCTTGTCAAGATTATTTCCAATAAGGTGGCAAAATTCCCTCTGAATCTGAAACCTATCCTTTATCTGCTCCCTCTCTTTGTCTGAGGTTGCCTCTAATGAACTGTCATGCTCTCTTGTTCAACAAGTATCCATCTATCTAGGAATGTTATAGTCCAAATATCCTTGGTTCACATGGAACTTCATCACATGAATCATTGTCCCTTCAACTGTTGTAATTTTCTGATTAGTAGAGAAATCATCTCAACATAGTCTAATCCTTCTGAACCAATATGACTAAGATTCTCAGAAGCAAACTAAACCATATCATCTATCTACTCCCTCTGTAACGTATGTACCAAACTCCCTCTTGTTATAGAAGGGTACTCTTATTTGGTAACATATGTAATGTACCATTCTTTTTCTTGCAAGAACATCCTCAGTGACAAGGGAAAAGGTCAAGGTGAATAACTCTTATAGTGCATATGGAAATACAATTAAGAGAGAGAATATAATACTCAAAGCTAATGAAAACTTATCTGCACATCTTTGATAGAAGTTTCTCCAATGAAGGTCCATATGCATTAAATCAGAAACTATCTCTATATAAGAGTTTGTCAGACAATGAGAATGAAGCATTGATTATTACTCCCCCCTCAATGTAAAATTCTCATTGATTGCATTTTATAAAGTTTTCAGTATCAACCTCTATATCATTGTATTCTTCTTATCATCAAATTACACAACAATGAGAATATGAACAATGATTTCTTCTTATGAACCTGACAATTATAAATGCTACACCTTAATAAATGTTTGGCCTTGGTCTTTACTATTCGAGCTTATAATACAATACATTGGCTTCATTTGTATTCGAAAATATTTATTATGTTTGTTCCAAAAGTCATTCTTCATTTGCCAATATGAAAATGCGACTATCATGAAAGGCATAGTCTTATAATTTGTAGTTTGAGCCTCACAAATTTTAATTGCCAAGTCCAAAGGAAATGAAATAACCCTTAACAGGATACCATTCAGAAACATTAAAGTGATGCCACAAACATAATCATCGAAACATTAGCTAGGCTAGTAATCAAAGATCTCTGTGCCAAAGGGATGATTAATTCCTACTAAGATTGTTGTTACATTGTGTCAGAAGATGAAATGCCCCTTTAATCTCTATTAGAGACTGGCATTGTTATTTTCTCATGTACAGCTCACTACATCCGAAGGAAACAAACACAAATAGCATGCTTATTTAAAAAAAGAAAAATTTCATCACTCTCTCCATTATGAAGATAATATTTATGTAGCCCATGAATGGATAACTCAAAAATCTTCCAAACTACCACATAATCCTAAAGTCTTGATGAATAATGTCAATTATAATGGCATCTACAAGTAGAATCAAGCTGTATGGATATGAGCCTTGATAAATGATGTTTGTATAGTTCGCTAAACTATATTGCAACCCACGATCTAGTAATTTGCCAATGTATACTATACTATCATTGTCACACAACAATGAACTCGCCTCTGAGACAGTAGTCTTTACGCTCAGTTGTCATTCCTATTCTTCACGATTTGCATAGATGGATGCTTTGTTCATTTGTTGTCAATAATTTATCTTTGTTAGAGCTAATTTGTCAAATGTTTCAGTGGATTGTCGATGCATGTGCACATGTTGACATTCTAATATCCTCTTGTGCTAATTGTATACCAGTCCGTTGCTTTGATTTTGCAGATATCAAACATCCTTTGGTTTTCCTAAGCAAAGACATTGCCTAATACAACTCACCGATCATAGAGACATTGCCCATCTGCAATGCAGTCTTGTTCCTACTTTGATAGTATGTTAATTTAAAGAGGATCACTGCAAATGTAATTGCATTGCATGATTAGTATGTGTGTTCCAAGGGCAGCGATCTCTCTCTCTTTTTATACTATGGATGATGCATGGAGAGACAAGTCCCTTCACGGGACATGCCTATTCATTTTATTTAATTAATATAACAATTAATTATTTAATCACACACAAATATTTATATATATATATTTATCACACACACAAACACACATATATATAACTTCAATTTAGTCTCATCAGTTTATCCAACTGAAGCTACCAAATATTAACAGATTGAATAATAGAAAAGATGAACCTGGAATACAATGTGAAACACATGTGCGATGTCTCCAAATGATAATGGGGTTTCATCCACTACCCAAGCTTGACGGTTTCCGTCCTCTCACCTTCTGAAAGCTGAAGCTTTCGAGAATAACTCTCCAAGAGAGAAAAGTGAAATCCAAATCACAAACCCGAATATGCTGGAAATGAGCTCCATTTTCTGTTTAAGAACAAACAGGTGACTCTTCGCATTCCCATTTTCATTTGTTTATTTCTTTTAAAAAAATTATACTTTCCCCTACTTAAGGAAATAAAGTGCCCATACATAATAAAGTGACATCAACAATATAAACTTAAGTTATAAAGTCACTTTATAATAAATCCGTTGAATCTTCAGGCGTTAGAATCTCTAACTAGATGGACTTGGATGTGCATGTGTGATAGCTTGCCAGAAAGGTCTTGGCAAGAAGCTCCTAGTCCAACCTGTTGATGCGAGTTTTTGTATCACTTACATAACATATTAGTAATTGAATATCCGATACAGAGTATCAAACATAGAATTCCTCTCTTGAAAAGTTATTGCTCATGGGATATGAGAATAACCCCAATGTTCCTTACACTTGTGGATACTCACTCAATTTTATTGATGTGATTCGCTGGTAATCACGTAGGCGGCCTTACGCAAATTGTTGAGGATGACTTGGACTTTGGTGGGATGATGGAGATGGTGATTTGGTGTGAATGCCTGATGGTGTTGATGGGAAGGTGATGGTGGTGGAGGGTGAATGGTTCTTACGACTAGTGTTTTTCTAACTTTCTTCTCCTAAGTTCTAAGCCCTAAACTTCTCGCTATCCTACTCCTACTCCTATGGATGGAAGACTAGCAAATGGACTGGGATCGAACCTAATGAAAGTTAACTAGTGGCCTCACTTCCAGGTGCAATGATTCAAAGAAAAAATAAACTAGTTTGCCATACAAGGCTTCCAAACAAGCCGCTAGGATGCTAGTGGTCTAGTATTGATCCCTATCAAATACTTACTAATGCTAACATACAACTATCCATCTACTTTATTCTTACTTAGCAACTTGAAATGAAATTTGCTTCAACAACTTGAAAAGAAATCTACTCTAACTTTTTGGAAGTAGAAACCATGCAATAATACCAAAGGCCCTTAATCACCATGCAAGTCACAACAATGAGAAAGAAATAGCGAATTTTGGTATTATCTTATGCAACAATTTTCTCCGACCCTTACAAATGAGAGCAAATGGCCTTTTATAGATGCCAAAATTTCAACTGATGATAGAGATCAAAAGCAAACCCGACGATCTAGAATGAATCCTAGGAACTCTAATTAGGGTTGCCGCCCCATTGGCCAACGAGAAGACGCCACCTCATCAATGGAGCAATGAAAAAAGTGTAAAAGTGGCAACCAATGAGAAGGCACCAGACGGCCAATGTGAAATAGACACTTGTCCTATTCTAGAAGAAAGAGAAATTGCCACTTGGGCTTACATTAAATGATCTTCTAATGTGACTCTTGCCTTTTCTTTTGTTCTTTTAGCTAAGGTGATGAACCTAGCTTCCCTTTCGTTCACTTCCTTTATAGGAGGACAAGGTGTGTGCTTCATCTTGAGTTCAATTGATTTCACCATGTTGCTTGCTGCTTGTAGTGTCTTCTCATGATCTTTCTCATATTCTTTTGCGAATCCAATTAAAGCATTTAGGGAGGAAAGGGTGTTCAAATGTTTCTTCTTGATGGCAACCTTTCTTAGCTCATCCAATCTTGATCCAAGTCTTGGCTCATTGATATCTTCTTCTTTGATGTCTTTAAAATCAAACGCCATCTCGACGTCGCTCATCATGGTTGAAATGAAAGTGTCAACATTTGGGCTGTGCTGTGCAACCA
Organism: Cupressus sempervirens; assembly: GCA_028749045.1. Lineage (NCBI taxonomy): Eukaryota > Viridiplantae > Streptophyta > Pinopsida > Cupressales > Cupressaceae > Cupressus > Cupressus sempervirens. Next base: position 457,380,848 of record CM053786.1, on the reverse strand, counting down.
CCTTCTGTATCTCTTCGAGTATTCCCAATCTGGTAGTCAAGGCGACAAACCAAGTTTCGACCGTGCCCAATCCTCTCTCATCAACCAACTTGGCCCTCTGTAAATATGCCTCCGGTAGCCCAATGAACGCCTGTAGCTTGGGAATAGCTAAATCTTTGATGGGAAGGAAATCCTTCCACTCTTCTTTAAATAATCTGAACTTGTCCCTAATAGTCACTAATGACCAAAATGTCGAGATGAAGGAAGGCAAGAAACTTTGCCCATCTTGGATTGTATCATGGATCCAATCCCTAACTTCATGTAGCTGAACTGATATCTCTTCGAGGTTGCTTTTGCTATCTTGAGGAAGGGCTACTTGGTCCAACTGTTGGATGGGTTGACAATCTCTCCAATATTTGTTTTTGGCCTCCAACTTTACGATCCTTTCATTTGCCTTCCTCAACCTTTCTTTGATTGAAGCTATACCCTCCTAAATCTCTTCACATTCCATATCATCTGCGTTTCTTCCCAAGTTGTGTTCCACTATCTCATATTCCTGGGCCGCAATTTCATCCACTGCCTTATTGACTATTGGTATAGCAATTTGAACCTTTCGGTGACCATCATTGTCGCTCCTGATTACCTTTACCACCGTCTTCACCATTTGTTTCTGGTTCTTGCTATCACCCTTTTAATTAATCCTCAGATGTCTTCTGTTGTTTGGGCAGTTACTACCTCGCCTCTTGGCATAAGCATTTTCCTTAACCATAGTAGTGCAATGCATCTCCCCAAATCTGGATTTGGTTCGACTAACAAAGCATTACCAACGGCCTCGGGTGCCTGACTTATTGCCTTGATGTCAATCGACCCATCTTCTTCTCCACTAGTTACTCCCATATCATCTCCTTGTTGGTTTTCTGAGAGAGGGGAATACTCGGTGCTCTCACTGTAACCACTTGATTCTGAATCAGAGCTTACCTCTACTGCGGCCCCTTTATCGCTTGAATTGACCTCTTGGCTTTTAGCCTCAACTATGCTTTCCCTTGATGGAACTGTATGCTGTCTCTTGGCCGGAGGTTCCGAATGTTCTTTGCCCTTCTCTACCTCCAAGGCTCTCTTCTTGTCTCTGGCTGTTTCCTATTGCCGAGTACTTGTTTCACCCTTTTGTCCGACTGATTCTATTGGACCTCCTTTTGGCTTCATCATCTCATAGGTAAGGGGAATCCATTGTCTTTGTAGCTTCCTTAGTCTTTCATTATACCACGACCCAGTATGTAAATCTATTGCCCTTGTGACTGCCTCCAAGGAAGGATCCTGATGGTCATCCCAATCCACTGGATTCAATTCTGTTCCTTCTACCGTATCATAATCTTCTCTCAACACATTTCCATCATCCTCCAGTTGATCGGGAATATCAAGGCCTCTCCATTTGATATCTCTCATCATATTCACTGATAGTCTTGAGAAAGCTAGCTTTCTCACATGAAAGTCATTTTTGGCGTTGGCCCAAAAGTCCTCTATAGTGGGAACATGCTTAAATTCATTTCCATGAGATACCTTGATAAGGCCATTAGGACCAAACCCTTGCCTTGCTCTATCCCATCCTAGATGATACCATTCCAATTCCTTCTCCATAGCTACAAAGGCGACCCGATTGGGGCAACTATCACTGCCAATTGCCAGTGAGAAGGTAATGCCTATTTTACCTTTGTTACTCATTATTCTATCATAGTGCTCAAGTTGTCTAGCCAATTCCATCAAAACTACCTTGTCGGGTGGGTATCTTGGAAGCCTCTTGGGACAAATTGTACTCCTTGCTACTCTAATGTAGGTGAATTGCGGAAATTGGATGAACCAACTTCCAAACTTCTTTATCTTTGCCTTTGCTTCTGATGAAAGTCTCTTAGCAGGTGTCCCCTATAATACCCTTACTGTCTTCATGGCAAAGGCATCACAAAATATTTTGTAATCCTTGTTGTGGTGCAAATGGAGCTGTGGATAGCATTCATGCACCAAATATTGCCCCGACCCCTTGCCAATTTGTCCTAAAGCCTTAAGTCCTGGACTCTTATACAATTGTTGTTCATTTTTCACATACGTTCAAATGAAGTAAAATACATGCTTATTACTTTCAAAGTAATTTTCAGAAAATACATCAAAGAAAAGTATTTTATTCATTTTGAAATAATGTTCAGTATTTGCATGATGAAGCAAACCATAATAGAAATTAAATGCTGAAAGTAAATTTTTCCCACACATCTAACTGTGAGAGTAGTCTCTACATGCTGACATACATCTATACCCTACTAAAATCAATAACTGAATAGAAGGGTAAAAGGAGAAAGGATCATGGGCACCAGTCATTGCCTGTAATGACTGGTGATACGGCGTCCAACTGCATCCATCCTCTCGCTGCTCTAGACATCGCCAGTTCCGTGCTTCCAATCCCTGTATTTAGAAAGAAGAGAATGGGTTAGATCCAATGAATCTAAGCAATGCTGATGACTCACTCAAATCTCGCATTTACCAACCTATAGGTTATTCATCTCAGTAAGATACAGACATACACCAGCAAATAGAGGTCGATCATGAACTACAAAAGTATTAAAGGGACAATTCATTTTGTTTTGAAACCTTTTACCGATAAAAATGGTGAAAAGAAGAAAAGTATAGCAGGCGAGATTGGTTTGCATATAAGTAACAGCAAAGCAAACATTAAAGGGATGAATTGTCCAAAGTTTTGAAACCTTTTGTTTCATTCATACAGCAAGATTGAAAGCTACAGCAGGAGATCTTACAAAAACGTGCTATTGATGCAAACAATACTCAAAAAATCTCGCTAAAATTTTTATGGCGTAGAAATAGGTTTACAACAAAGAGACAAAAAATCATGCATGATACATTAAAAAGTATGACAGTCATATATAACTTTCAGCAATGAAAGTTAGAGCTGATAAAGAAAGATCTGGTTTGACAGCTGAAAGAAAAAACCATAATTTTTGTAATATATTAGTTTATACAACAGCCTAACATGGAGTAAATGCAAACAATGCATCATAAACATTACTTTCAGCAGAGAATTCTTTCTAAAGAAAATATGATGCATGACAGTTTCCGTCAAGGAGCAAGTAACAGACAAGTTTAGAGATGTGGCCACTATCAGCAAAATAATTGTTTATATCAGTTCTTGCAAATTTCAGAGAAGGGTTAACATACAGTGGTAGATCCATCATAAACTAGATATAGCACAGATTGTTTAAAATGATACATCAACAGCAGAGGATCTCATTATAGATTACAGATCTAGGGGATTAATGTGCACTCAGGAATATGCAGCAGACATAAACATCAGATATGACACACATAATGACTTCCATCACAATGAAAAATAAGTGTGAAGAGACATAGAAGAACTGAAGAAGAAAGATGACGAGGTTCAACATTATAGGAAACAACAAGATGAAGCAGAAAGATGTCATAAATTGAAGATGGAGGAAAACAGAAGAAAGTTTGATAAGCTTATGAAAGAGAAATATCTTCGTTATCAACAGCGAGAAACAGAAATCAGAGCTAAGCTGTATGCAAATAAAATGCATTTTGAGAAGGAAACTGAAGAATATATGAAGACTGAAAATGAACTGGAAGAAGGAACAGAGACTTGAAAAAGACTTGCAAAGCTAAAATGGAAAAGAAGTATGCCCAGCTTGAGAAAAAATTACACGAAAAGAAATTAGAGCTGCAAGCAAAGCACCATAAACAAGTCTTAGAGTTCAGAGAAAAATGTTTTCAAAAAAACAATAGCTAAGGTAACCAGGCGGCATGCTACTTTTTACCCATGAAGCAAAGAAGTGTTCACATAAAGAGTACAAGACCACTTACCAAGGCCACGTCGTTTTATCTTTTGTTTCCAAATAGTAGAGATAAGTTTCCAAGCATTCGAGTCTCAAAATCCGCATGGGAGTCCACAGCCAGAGAAAATATCAAATATAGAGTCAGACTCACGGCATCAGGAAAAGAGAAAATTGTAATGACGTCCAAGGAAAAAACCAACTGCAGATAACTAGTATGGCTCACTTTTCCTTAGCAGCCTTGTGTCTCCAGGCTTGTTAAACAACAAAAAATGCGAAAATGGAGTCCAGGTAACAGTAAACACCAGTCGGCTTCTTTCAAATCCACACGTTTTCATGCTAGACAGCAGAAATACACCATAACAGAGGACAAAAAGCATATACATCAGTAAATGGCGAATATAGTAGCAAAAATCGCAATGGGAGTCTGAGTTGGGCAGCTAGGGTTTCATATAACCCCATTACCGTGCTTTACCCACAGCAGAAAATGAGGCAGACGCATTAAAAATAGCAAATAAACCTCTCGCCTTTCCTTTTATCAAATTCCTTAATGCAATTTAAGAGAATTTCGCGTCCGTTGCATGCGTTTTAGGAATGGGGATATTTGCTTTTACATGTATTTGGTATTTGCGTTTTGTATTATAACTTGCAATTTAAAAATTATTATGTTTTAAAGTTGATTCATTTTATGATCAACTTAAAATATATATATATATATATATATATATAAATAATATAATAAATAATGAATTTTAAATTGCAAGTTATAAAATTAATGCAAGAAAATAGGAATAAATCCTTAATTGTAGACTTCCCTTTATTTTATTTTTATTACTTTTAATTGCATTGATATGTAAAAAAATTGTAATTATTATTTTTATAATTGATACTCTTATAAATCAATTATTAAAAATAATAAACTTTCATGCAATTTAAAAGTAATAATAATAAAGTCTACAGTTTTAGATAGGTAAAAGAGAAGTCAGTTTTTTTTAATGCCAAAATTCAAGGGGGAAGCTGCAGTTCTTATTTTTAGAGGCCTAAGTTCAGACTGAAGACTTCAGAGTGCATTATGGGGTGATCAATGACAGTTTGGAGGACTTTTTTACACTTTTCTTATGCATGTTTGGTAAAACTTCAGTTCGGGATTTTTTGAGCATGTTTTTGGACTTTTCAGAGGTGCTTAATAATGAGTTAACTCATTATTTCGACCCAACTTCCTGTTTTGGGACAGTTGTATTGTTGATATATACTCATCTAATTTCAGAGAAGGGGGTTCAGATTTTGAGGGAGGACGCTTATGTGATTTGATCCTTAAGTGTAATTTTTTATGATTTTGATCCATTATGCAGATGTACTGTTTTGAGGACCTTTGATGAAAATAGAATTTTCATTGGAACCAATTTTGGAGTTGACAGATTTAGTTGTGTGCGTTAAGGTGATTGATGTTATTCAAATTGTGTTTTAATTATAGGCCTTTCTGAATGATGTCTTATCTTGTACCTTCTTTATAAATAACTGTTCATAGGTTTTGAGTTGTGTTTAAATTATTGATGTATTCGATTGTGATCAAATTTCTTTTGTATATTTTCAAAGTTCATAGACCGTCTCTTAAATTATTGATGTGAATTAGCAGATTTTCAAATAAGGTTTCTTGTGAATGTCTTGTCAAATCTTTCATTGTGTCTCAAGTATAGCAGTAGTCTGTGTTATCAATTTTGGTGTATCACCTTACTTCTTTAAGTTTTCCATGTTTTAGGTCATCTTTTTACCCTTTTCCATCTGAAAGTTTTTCATATTTCCATTAGTATAAGTAAGGTATAAGATATATTATACAGGAATCGGCCTAGGATCTGGAGGTTCAGCCAAGTTATAAGTTACCCACAACTTTTGGCTGATCCCATGTTTCTCCAAAATTGCTGCAAGTTTTAGGACTTAAAGCAAATTTCAGGGTGCAGATTTTGGAGATAACAACAATCTAACAATTAGGTAAAACAGATAGGATCCCATGTAGAATTGCTTTTGGTTTTGCACGGTTCTGAGTTGCACTTCTAGGTTCTCACTTATGATCCTAGCCCAATCAAATCTTCTGTTCGCCTTTTCAATTTCATCAATGAAGAAGTACATCCAGTTTTCAAATTGCATACCTTGAGCTAGGCCCATGATCCGGTTAAGAAGAACAACAAGATCTCCGTATTTTGATTTGAAGTCCGCCACTGTAAGCCTCGATGATCTGTTGACTCCCTTCTTTCCCTCGTGTAACCAATTTTGTTTTAGATGTGTGAAAGGCCTCTTGGTTACCCTGAAATGATTTAGCTGCTTGATCCATCATCATGACTATCATGCTCTTGTATTGGGGAATGTTAAATGCTTCTTCAATTGCTTGTCCACCAATAGTGGCCAACAATCTCTTCCCTTCATAAAAAATGATGGATGGACTAGTTAGATCAAACCTGGATGCGCATTCCAAAACCAACTCCGGGCAGGGCAATGTAGGAGGAAAAGCTGCTGCGTGCACAATTCCACTTCTGTATATCTTCTTTGCCAAGGGGAATTGTCCTTCTTTTAGTCTGTCCTTTACCCTTATGATGTCTACTGTACCGATATTGGTGTCAGTTATTCGCTTCATTTTTGAGAAGAAAGGTGTTTTGGGCATCATATCCTCTGTCTTTCTTAGTGTTTGTCCCCTTAGGATTCTTTCTTGTACTAACATCCTCCATCTTGTTGCCCTATTATGAGATGGTAAAGTGGTGGACAATTTGAAAGATCCCTGATGGATCTCTTCTACTAATCCGTTGTAAATTTATATTTTTAAATTTGTTTTCTTTGTTTATTAAAATTTTCTTGCAGAGCTAGACAGAAGTTGCAGAAGGGTTTGATTGTTTTGTATTTTTGATGATTTTCAATAAGTAATAGCAGAAGTACAATAACATGAACCACTTCTGAAAATATATTCCAAATATATTTAAAACAAAGTCGCTTCAAGCAGATTTTCCTAAATATACGCCTAATAAGTAACCGGATGAAGATTTATAATCATATCCAGATGAATACAACCAAGGACAAAGCCAACTTGAAGGTGTGAATGAGAAATATGAGCCTAGAGAGAAGTTATGGTCAGATTTTAGCTCTTCAAGTGCTGCACGTGGGAAAGAATATGGCTGCCAGGCGTGGCCGTACAACTGCAAAGTGCCCACACGTGGATAAAATGTCCAAACCGCAGCTAAAACTCTGACTCAATAATGCGTTCCCCTAAAGAAACAATGCACAATCTCCAAGATGCTTCTGATTGCTAAGAATCCAAACCACTGTTTTGGGGGCTACGTCCCAAACAGGCAAAGCAAGAGGGTTTGGTGTCCCAAATGCTGAAAGCTCAATCAAAGCCCAAAACCCAAATCCAAAATGTAATATATCAATAATGAATTAGAACTTTCTCTTTACCTCCTTATAACCCACCATACTTAGCTCGAACCCTAAAAATGTCTCCATGTGGCGTTGGGTTATATAATAATATATTTCTCATTTTTGAAGTGGTCAAGTATCCAAAAATTGACCTTTTTCCCAATAGAAAGAAATCCGTTCACCGAAATGCTCTGAGTCAAAAGAAAAATATTTAGAAAAGTTCAAGACCTTTCCAACGAGCTATTACACCAAGGGATACTCATCCAAATGAGGCCAAAAAAACCCCTTATTACTCCAAAATGGCTATAACTTAGCCTTATTTAAATTATTAAAATGCTAACTTAGGATAATATTTAAATATATTAAAATATTTCCCAAATAACGAACTGATAGCCCAAAACACCTCTACAAGGTGAAACTAATCTCCTCACCTCCTGTGACTGATGCCGGATAATCTGAAATAATTGACAGTCTCATCCCTAAAAAATGGGGATACTCCTAAAAAATAGGAATGTCTCCGAATCTCCCGAAATTGAAACCATAGAATGATCTCGTCGAGACTCAAGAATGTAACCCATCTCCACCTCCTAAAATGTAGGAAACTCCTCCTGCAATTAAGGAGCTGCTCTCAACTGCTCTCCTACTGTCTGAAACTCCAAATCCGAACACTGTGTACCTTGACTGAGTACCAAAACACCACTGCCAGCCTGCAAGACTCTAATGATAGGCCAACTCTATCATCTCTGATGTCCACTGTAGAAAGGCGACATGACAATCCTCCCTTCCCGGAGATTGCTTGTCCACAAGCAATGAACAGACTCTTGTTGCCCCACTCTGATATACACTCTTGGGTGTGTGAAATGAAGCAACACATCTAGGATCGCCCAATCAAATGCACTGCATAGGATAATACTAGGATCCCACACTGGATGAGAGTGTTCCCACAACCAAGCTGGTAACATACTGGAATTCCTGTGAGACAAGGTGTCAAACAAAACAACACTCGGATTCCAACACCATTTGAACCAGCACCCATCCATCAAGTATAAACAGGGATAATTGGAAACCTCTATCATGCCATATCTCTTCGCAACCATTGTGATACCACCACGAAAGTAATAATCGTCCAAAGCATCATGTCTGCTAATACCCACATCATCCTGTAACCATGATCCCGGATGAAGTCTTTGTGATATAGATGTGATAGCCCATGTCAGAAATTGCTTGACATAATGCTGGATCGTTTGCTGGTCCCACCAACCAATCCTCCCAAACTGCTGAGTCAGGTGCCTACAGTCAATAACTCTATCCTCTGAAGATGGGAGCGCACTATCACAACATGGATAGTATAAGTCCTGCTTCAATATCCCCATAGCCTTATGAAGAGCATGGAAATTTGCAATGGAAAATCCTGCACTATCCTGCTCATCAGTCATAAGAGCATTCCAACTGAGTGTAGATAACATCTGTCGAGTGACATCAAAATGCTCAACCACTATGTCTACCCTCTTGTCATCAACCTTAAGTTGTCTAATCAAGCGATGAGGAGTCTGAAAATGATAGTTCTTAGGCATGTGTACTTCCTCTGAATCTGTGCTATGGTAGAATACTGTGTTGGAGTCATGTACATTGTTGTAAGGAGTATTTAGTATGCATTCACAAATGCATGTATCCTCATTTATAGTATTGCAACTTTGTACCTCTGAGACCACCTCCTCTATCAATGATGAAATTGCTGTCACCACACTATGCTCACTCTCATTAGCTCCCCATGTGTCTGCACATACAATCAAATCATGACCTTGGGATTCAGTGTCACTATGAGTACACACTCCTCTAATTTCTAGGGTATGGTCTAAGAAATTAGACTCATCATGACATGAAGTCTCATCACCCACTGCCTCTGAAATGCCTATGTTCGGATTACTCTCTTGTGCAAACTCACTAAAATAATCCTGACCCTCTGTATTACTTGTTCCATCAAAATCAATGCTGGCCTCTTCTTCCGTTGGAAGAAATAAAGATCTAATGGATAATTCCCTTTGTTTCCTTGCATCATCTATCTGATTATGGCATTCTTTGACTCTTTGGAGACGTTGTCTTGCTTGGGCAGCAAGTATCTTTGCTTGCATAGCTCTATCTAACTAATATTTATTCAACCTTTGACAATGTTTTATATCCTCTACCCCAAAGTACACAAAATTAGGCTTATGATGACTTGTACTATTCCCATCATCACGTCCCATTCTTGCACCATGTTTACCCTCAAATATAGAATACAAATCATTGTTCTCTTCTTGACCAAAGGATGCTACATCTTGATTCTTCACATGCTTAGATAGAAGTGGCTCAAAGAAGTCTTCAACTTGGCTTCTATGAGATTCAAAATCAGACTGCCTGCATACTAAACTTGTCATCCCATTCTTAAGTTGAATACCATCATCAACATCATTACCTCCATTTGAAATAAATGTTACCTCATGATTTGAACTGCTGTTGCAAATTTTAGAATAAGCCTCACACCTTGGTGTCACATTTCCAACATCTCTAATGGTTTGTCCCCTGATTGTAATCTCTTTCAATTTGTGACCAATGGCTTTTTTATTATCATTTAATATTTCTTTCTCTTTTTGCTGCTGAAAAAAGCTTGTAGATACCCAGTTATCATCTGCTTCTGGTACACCCACAAATTCTGTAAAGGAAAGGAGGTTGCGTATCTCCTTAGGAAGAGAACAATACTGATGGTAGTTGCTCATAACTGCAACATTGAATGCCTTGGCAATAGGCATCTTACTTGAGCTTGTTAACGAAGATGAAACCTTAGAGCACCCATTTTTATTTCTAGCCATGGTAGGTTCTTGGTCTATTCCAAACCCTTGCCAAAATGAATTATCAAAACTTTCTAGCTAGCACCCAGATGTCAAAATAAATTATCAAAACTTTTTATCCAATACCCAGATGCCAAAATGAATTAATAAAACTTTTTAGCCAGTACCCAGATGCTGAAATGAATTATCAAAACTTTTTATCCAATACACAGATGCCAAAATGAATTATCAAAACTTTTTAGCCAATACCCAAATGCTGAAATGAATTATCAAGATTTCTGCTGAAATTTGTCGTGACAATTTCTCACAAACCCTATAGGTTGGCAGGATGTAAGCTCTGATACCACTGAAAGATCCTTGATGGATCTCTTCTGCTAATCTGTTGTAAATTTATATTTTTAAATTTGTTTTCCCTGTTTATTAAAATTTTCTTGCAGAGGTAGACATAAGTTGCAAAAGGGTTTGATTGTTTTGTATTTTTGATGATTTTCAATGAGTACTAACAGAAGTACAATAACATGAACCAGTTTTGAAAATGTATTCCAAATATATTTAAAATAAAGTCACTTCAAGTAGACTTTCTTGAATATACGCCTAATAAGTAACCGGATGAAGATTTATAATCATATCCAAATGAATACAACCAAGGAAAAAGCCAACCTGAAGGCGTGAATGAGAAATATGAGCCGAAAAAGAAGTTACGGCCAGATTCTAGCTCTTCAAGTGCTGCACGTGGGGAAAGAATATGGCTGCTATGCACGATCGTACAACTGTAAAGTGCCCACACGTGGATAAAATGTCCAAACCCCAGCTAAAACTCTGACTCAATACTGCGTTCCCCTGAAGAAACAATGCACAATCTTCAAGATGCTTCTCACTGCTAAGAATCCAAACCACTGTTTTGGGACTACGTCCCAAACAGGCAAAGCAAGAGGGTTTGGTGTCCCAAATGCTGAAAGCTCAATCAAAGCCCAAAACCCAAATCTAAAATGTAATATGTCAGTAATGAATTAGAACTTTCTCTTTATCTCCTTATAACCCACCATACTTAGCTCAAACCCTAAAAATGTCTCCATGTGGCATTGGGTTATAAAATAATATATTTCTCATTTTTAAAGTGGTCAAGTATCCAAAAATTGACCTTTTTCCCAATAGAAAGAAATCCGTTCATTGAAATGCTCTGAGTCAAAAGAGAAATATTTAGAAAAGTTCAAGACCTTTCCAACGAGTTATTACACCAAGGGATACTCATCCAGATGAGGCCAAAACCCTTTATTATTTCAAAATGGCTATAACTTAGCCTTATTTAAATTATTAAAATGCTAACTTAGGAGAATATTTAAATATATTAAAATATTTTCCAAATAGCGAATTGATAGCCCAAAACACCTCTACAAGGTGAAACTGATCTCATCACCTCCTGTGATTGATGCCAGATAATCTGAAATAATTGACAGTCTCATCCCTCAAAAATAGGGATACTTGTAAAAAATAGGAATGTCTTTGAATCTCCCGAAACTGAAACCATAGAATGATCTCATAGAGACTCAAGAATGTAACCCATCCCCACCTCCTAAAATGTAGGAAACTCCTCCTACAATTAAGGAACTGCTCTCAATTGCTCTTCTACTATCTGAAACTCCAACTTTGAACATTGTGTACCCTGATTGAGTCCCTAAACACCACTGCCAGCCTACGAGACTCTAATGATAGGCCAACTCTATCATCTCTGATGTCCACTCTAGAAAGGGGACATGACACAATTAGACAAGTAGAACCAAGGGAGGCAACCCTTAGACTAGAACGAAAGAAGGAAGTCAGCTTAAGGACCCCTTTCAATTCTAAATGATTAAAACTCACCTCTACCAATAGTCGGATCTTGACTCTTTTGGAATTTAGGAGCAAACCTTGAGAATTTCAAATCCTCTAGCAAATCAGAAATTTAAACACTTGAAATTGTCCACCATTTGTCCACAAAAATCAGACTTTCCTCATGTATCTCCTCCCAAATAAAGTCGTCTAAGTCTAATGTGAAAAATGCAGTCCCCAAATGGAGAAAATTATACCTCCATCGTAGATCGCCTATGGCACAAGAATCAGGTCTGCCCTTAAAACTTGCCAAGAGTGGAAAGTTCTGCCATCAAACGAATCTGCCCAAGCATGGAAAGTCTCCAATTTGCCCTCCAAAGTCACCTAGGGCATAAGTTGTAGCTCTAATAGAAGGAGAAAAATCACCAAATATTGCAAAAATCTGCCCCCAAGAGAAATCGCCAAGCTTTGAAAATGGTTGATTGCAAGCAAAATTGCCCAAAAATGCAAAAAATCTGCCTACCAAAAGAAATCGCCTAGGAAGAGAAGAGCTGCTCCAAGTTTAAATTCGCTCAAAATGGAGAGAGGACTGCTCTTGCTAAAATTGCCAACACCTTGAGGAGGAAAAGTGAGAAGTGAGGAGGAAATGGGAGAGAGGCCTCCTCTTATACCCAACTTTCCTTCTCCCTCCAAGTTGGCCGACTTGGACCCTGGGAGCAAGAAAAACAATAATTAATGCAAAATTATGGCCCACAATTAAATACTTAGCTAAAAATTAACTTTGCCAAAACAAAAATTGCTTTTTTAAATTGCCAAAAGAAATTAAATAATGCCTTGGAGATGTTAAATACTTCCATTTAATGAGGATTTAGTAATTAATATGTTATTAAAATTGGACTTTTGCTAACCAAAAGCCATTTTTTCAATATTAAGTTACCAATTTCATTAAATGGCAAAAAGTTTTCAAGGCAATTTTAATCTATTAAAGCCAATTTTTGCAATTTTTTTTGTCTAAATCGATTTTGCTATGCCCTTTAAATTTTTTTGACAAAAATAAAACCACTTCTAGAGTCTAAAATTGATTTTGCAATTTGGCTTCATCTCCACAAAATTAATTTTTTCATCAAAGAAAAATTTAAGATTTTCCAAAACTTAAATCTAACCAAATTTCCCTTTTGAAAATTATTCAAATTTACACAGTTATATCCCAGTTTTCAAAAGAAAACGTCTAAGTACAAATTTACAATTTTATCCTGCCAAGTGTTGCCTCTTGAATTTTGTCGAGCCTAAGGATGAAATTGGTTGCTCTGGAAAATCAAGTGAAATTGGGTGAAAATAAGCTAAGCCTCTCCCACTAGCCTGAAGGTGTCTAAGACTCTAAATTCTCAAAAAAACCAAAATTGTTTGACAATCCAAAAATTTGTCAAGGTGATTAAAAAGAAGGGGGTCCCCAAAATTTTGGGGCAATGGTGTGAGAACCTCACAACACAACCCTCAACTGCCAAAAACACTGAGCCTACCGACTTACTTATAATAGTATCTAGAAATCCCACTGAAGCAACCCTGATTAGCCCGCAATTGCAGTGGCCTAGGCCAAAAACTATTATGTTCATACATAAAACTTGGTTTGCCCTTGGGACCAAGGAAAAACGGGATAATGGTGCAACGAAATACATTGGCTAGAAAAGGAGACATGACACCTTAACAAATGCATTGACAACAACATTTACCATCTTAAAAATATCATTCGGATTCTAGGACTTTTTCTAAACTGCCCTTTCTTTGTTTTGAAACCTTTCTTATATAATTTATCTCAATACCCGCTGCACAATTCCCTTTAATAGTGAACATACTCTATGTAGTATTATCTCATTACTCATTTTCCATCTCTACATTTATTCAATCTTTTATTTTAACATTACTCATCTTCTTCTTTTTCTCACATAGTTATCTTATTTATCTTTCATTAATTCCTTTGTGCATGTCATACCCAAAAATCTAGGGCAAAAACACACCATTTTTTCTCATGAGAGATGGATTTATGTTGACTCACTACTTATGAAACATAGGTCAATGGTTTTGACTCAAAATCATAGTTAAATCCTGATAGCAATATCACAATTTGACTTGCTGTGGAAATTATCTCCTACTTAACACCAATTATTTTTAAAGCACTTATGTTTACTAAGTTGACAGTTGAAGTATAACAATGTTTTCAATAGTGTTGCAATAGAGTAACATGATAAACCAAGCATACACCTCGAGGGGCATCATGACTAGCATCAACCCTGTAGTTGTCCCACCACCATGATTGATCTAGTCAATCTCCCTCTACAATTTTAAAAGGTTAGGTTCGGTTAATCCTCACTAAACTATCCATTCAACACTTTATTAAAATTATCACGGTCTAAGAGTTTTACTGAACATAATTAATGGGTTAACCCTCAATTTACAATTAGCTTGATTAATCAAGACATTGTCTAGTATGGTAAATCCCTTTATCCATTTAAATTTTTAAATTAATCATCTTATTAACTATAATTAATACTATTTCAGAAAAACAAAATATACTTACCATCCTTAATAAATAATGATTGGATTCTCTTAAAATAACCCTACTTAATTTATAATTTTATTAAAGTCAATATGAGATTAATTATAATCCATAAATCATTCCTCTAGATAATTTACCAGCATCTTTTAAAATCAAACTAAATCGTTTAATTATTTAAACATATCTTTATCCTGCATTAATTTAATTAATCACATTTTATTAACTTTAATGTCTTATTAAAATAATAAAGTTAAATATAATCTCCTAAGGTTCCCTTCAAAGTTCACATTAATATTCTACTTGCAAATTCAGTTGCTAAATCAAACTCATTATGATAACCCTATTTTAAAATTATAATTAAAATAAGGATTTTGTTAGCCTTATTATTAAAATCTAAGTGTAATTCATATTCATAACTACGTTTTCTTAAATTTGTCATTTAATTCATTCATCAGATTTAATCTTAATAACTTAATATAAAAAACAATACCAAGCCTATTACAAATCACTTTTAACAATATGGTTGTATTATTTAAATATTATTTACTTTCACTATAATGTCTATTAATATAAATTTACCTTGCATTTAAATAATAACCTCCTTTTGATATTTTTCTACCACAACAAATTAAAAACAATTTTACCGTTTGATTTAAAACTTAAATTAATGATTTATAATTTACAAGGTAAAAGTCTTTTGAAAACAAATGTACACTAAACTAACTAGTTAATAACTCTAAGTCAATGAAGGGTGAAAGGCCCAAATAGAATTATCTTATTAAAGGTCATATTGAATATCAAAATTCAAAATGCCTTTTCCCTGGCAAGGCAAAAGTCAGCATCCCTAATCCTAGATCGGATTAGAGTTAGTGCTAAAAATCTGAACTCCAAATATGAACCCAAAACCACTTTTATCATTTTCTTTTCTTCTCCCATCAAACCCTAACATCCATTCTTTTCCTTCTTCATTCTTGTTTTCTAAGTTGTAGGTTCTAAGGATAGCAAGGAACAATGAAGGCAACCATGTTTTCTAAGTCACAGCTGTAATGGCATGCTTGTCTGTTACATCCCAATTTTTGACCTAATTAAAAATATAGCCGTTGAGGTTCACATGAAGTCAGTTGATAGTTAATTTGGTTATAATCTTATGAAATGGTAAGATGGTTAGTTGTTATAATTTCAAAATGAAGATAACAAGCTAGTTGATCATTTGTCACGAATTCATGGAATTGAGAAGATGGTTAACCATTATGATTAAATAATTTATTATGATAATATAATTTAACTGTGGAGAACTTCCTTGCAGAAAACAAGTCAAAACGGTAGAAGCATTGTCAAAAAAGAATTAGGCACAAGAGCATCACCATTATTGGGCAGATGGGTTGAGAACCTAGCGACTTGAAATAGGATACATCTGTGGGACCCGCGTGAGCTATTTAAATAAATAAATTGAGAAACATAAAATAATTGAGTTAAAATATAGTTCTTACCTTTAGAGATTGATTAATAACTTTTCTTATTATTATAATAAACACTTAAATACGAACACATAAATATAAAAATGAAATGACACCAATAAATTATAATAATATAATCTAATAATGTCACCTCATCAATAGACTTATGTGAACGTATTATAGTAATAAAATAAAGTTTATAACTCTTCAACTCCTTAATTCTTTTCCCTCTTTATTTCTTTTCTTTTCAAATCGAATTAATGTTTGAATTTGAATGGACAACTTGAGAAACCGATGGAAGCTGAGGAGTCATGGCTAACCTTTAAATGAAGCCATGAACCGACTAAGGAAATCATTCTTTCCTCACTTTTCTATTAGTTGATCCATTTCATATTAAGCCGAGCTTAGATGTTCTCAGCTGAACATTTCCCAATTTTTGTTTTCTCAATTCCAAATTCCTTATTTCCTCTTTATTTTACTGGCGATTGAAGTCTAAGATCTAGTATCAATTAGCGGGTGAGCTAGTAGCCAGCAGGAGTTCCGACCAGGACAAGACGAGCCACATCTTAATCTTAGGTCACGAATTTTAAACAATCGCATGTCATACTTTACCTTTTCTTTTCTAAGTTTTAAGCCTGATTGTAGTCGGCTACTCATTCCAAGGTTGAATGAGATACAATAAAAGCATTTGTAATTTCATAGTTCGATTTCCACTGAGTATAATGTCTGTTGATAGTTAGTATAAAATGATTTACTTGCTTTACATTCCCAATTTATTCCTTCTTCCATGAATATAAGACCAACTGTAGTCGGCTTTTACAACGCTAAGTATATGAACTGTAACATGTGTAATCGATTTATGCTTTCCTTACTGGAGCAAAGGTCTCACTGCAACTGCTCATATATTAATAGGACTGTGAACGAAACATTTCATGTAATTGAATATCATAAGTCTACCTTCATTAGGTAGCAAACCAAATGCATCCAACATATTTATACCTTGCTGATGGTCTTATGCAAATTCTTGGAATCATTGAGATCTTTTAGTTTTACCTTTGTAATTCGTAACATCTTTATGAAATCGAATTGTAGCTGTAGTGAGTATTGAAATCAATATCAATAAACATGCTGTCATAATCTTCAAAACAATGAACAAAATACTCATGGATTCAGAACACCGAGGATTCACCTGGGCATAGAAGCCATAGAATGGTGGAGAGGTGTATCAATAAAATCAGAATGCTCATAATCTTACGAACACCGAGGAATTCACCAGCAAAGAAGCCATGGAATGGTGAAGAGGGGTAAATAAAACAGAATGATCATAATCTTTCAGGCACCTAGGATTCACTGGTAAAGAAGCCATTGAAATGGTGAAGAGGTGGAGATAACCTGCAAGAATTGAGGATGAAATCAGATATGAATAACTATGTAATGAAACACTTAATAGCTCATTCATGATCCTGTTATTGTAATTCCTTGCTGTCGAGTCTAGTGGTGTGGTTAGATACCAGGATGCTCAGTAGATGACAGATGATCCAAGTCCAATTCCGGGTAGGGAGGGCCTTTCTCGTTGGAGATTGTGTGGGGAATAAGTTAAGGTCCGAGGTTGGGTGGTAAAGCCCCTGATAATGTTTCACCTCTCCCCAAGTTGTCGGACGTACAACAGACAAAGATAAGCAATACATTCAATTGTTGTTGGAAAACAGGTATTGTTACTTTTATGATGTATATGCAAGAAGGTAAGATTAATTGAGTTATTTCATTGTTGCAATTATTTTACACATAGATGCGAGAGATAGATTTATGGATTGTTTTTCATTCATATGAATATTGAATATGAGCATATTTTCTAATCTTGAGCTATAGCTACAGTTAAATAATCGGAAGGAAAGGAATGATACAGTGGTATTTGAAGCCCTAATTGATTTAGTGGTAATTGAAACCCTAAATGATACAGTGGTATTGGAAGCCCTAATTGAATCAGTGGTATGGGAAGCCCTAATTGAATCAGTGGTATCAGAAGCCCTAAGTGATACAATCGTATCAGAAGCCCTAAATGATCTAATGGTAATTGATGCCCTAATTGATACACTGGTTTGTGATGCCCTAATTTTATATAGTGGTTTTTAATAGTAATCATCATTTGATTTTGATATAGCGGTATTGGATGGTAGTCGTTATATGATTTTGTTATAGTGGTATTTGTGGACTAATATGGGTGATTGCAGAAGCCTTCTTACAAAGATTTAACAGTTCAAATTCCATGGTATGTGTATTTAAATTTCTATAGTAAATTCTTTGATGGTGTTTTAAGTTCTAGTTAAGAAAATTTTGTCTAATTGATTTTAACGGTAAATCTCATTCACATGAAAATGACTGATATAACTGTCTTCCTATGAAATTGAAGTAATAGCTGTATTTCTTTGAGCATCTTAATTGTTAATTAAGACCTAGGAAATCTGGTTGTTACACTCTCTTTTCTTTTTCTTTTATGTTTTTTTATAAAA
Source organism: Cupressus sempervirens (assembly GCA_028749045.1). Lineage (NCBI taxonomy): Eukaryota > Viridiplantae > Streptophyta > Pinopsida > Cupressales > Cupressaceae > Cupressus > Cupressus sempervirens. The sequence goes on along the minus strand of CM053786.1, from coordinate 457,362,461 downwards.
AAAGTTTGTTTTATAATTAGTTTATATATATATATATATATATATATATATATGTATATTCCCACCATTTTAACAACATAAATACTTTATTTTTATAAGAATTTCATTTACAAATGAATTTATATTAAAACTATATATATAACAGCATAAGGCCTATTAAAATAAGGTTTAACTTGTCTACCTATTTGTTTTTATATATATATATATATATATATATATATATATATATATATATATATATATATATATATATATATATATATATATATATATATATATATATATATATATATATATATATATTTAAAATTATGAATATTTATATATTTGCATATATAAATATATATACCTTCACATTAGTAAATGAACATATGCTTATATTTAAAGAAAAGGAATACATTTATATTCGTTTCTCTAATGAGGGTAGAAACCCCCTTTTTTTTGTATTTAATAGGTTTAACTCAAGTCATGTATATTTGCAATCATTAGTAAATTTCATAATGAGAAACATGAAAAATACAAGTATAAACATTTTGTATTTTCTTTAAAAATTAGCAAGTCATAAGATAAATAATTTTTTTTTTCTTTTTCTTGAAACAAAATTTCAAATGCAATATTTTAAAATATATATTTTTTTCTATCAGCACAAAAGATTATATTACATCATTTATAATCTTTTTCTCATCTACAAAGAACATCTACAATAGGTCTCTATATTGATATCTTTGAAGAAGAAACTTGCAACTTAATATAATCTCTTTTTTTTTACATAACATACAACAAAGAAAAGAGATGACCCAATAGGAGACTCTCCTATTTACATTGCTCATTTTGAGCAAAGTTCAAACACTTACAAACACATTCACAAAACCACCTCAAATAGTTTACACATATTTTTTCCCTTCTTTATTCCAACTTGAGCTTCAAGCAAAGAAAACCTGCAATACTTTTAACATAACCATGGAGTGCTCACCTCTCAACCTAGGCCTCAAGGAGACCACTCCCAAGCTTGGAGAACCAAGGTTCGATGGGTTACACACATTGAATCCACAATTTTACAACAACATAACAACCATAACAAAAACACCCTCAACCATGGCTTGCACAATAGGTCACCAAAGATCCATGAATGGGGTGAAGGTGAACCGAGTACCCGATAGGAGAATGTCAAAATATACATGTATGCAATGCCTTCGCAAGGCTCATATTCAATACAACATACTTCTTCCTCACAACGAAATCTCCTCTTATGACCCCTAAATATGTAAAACAAGAATGACTCTATGCCAGATCTCTCTCCTCCACGAGGAGTTCTATTCTATGAGGAGAGACTCTACACTACATGGGCTTTCCAAAAACCCTTCAACCACAAGACTACTCTTCCCTCCCAAGAGTGAGTATGGCCTTAACCTCCCATAAATATAAACACACACAAGAAAGCTAGAAAACGAGCTTGAAAAGAAATGAATTCAAAACACAAAATACAACATGTAATCTACAGGGCTTCAACACAACACATAAATTCCTTCCATTACAAGAGTGCAACCAACACTGCCCGAAGCTTATGGAAAAATGAACTTGATGAAGAGCTATCCTTCCCTTCTATCTTTTTCTTCCTTAGCCAATTCCTCCTCCAACTCTATCTCTAAAAAACAGGTGTCTTCAAATTGGAGAGTAGGTGAACAACCTACAAGTTTCTCCAAGTTCTTTTAAAAAGGCTTCCTACCAACTCCCCAACCAACTATCATAATGGGAAAAGACTCAAAAGTCTTTCTCTTCCATTCTTTTCCCTTGTCATAAATGTGAGGAAAACCAAAAATGGGGAAAAGGGGATGGGTTTGTTCTCTTCTCAAACTTGTCAATTTTCAAAAAGGGTACTTTATGAGTGTCATAAACAAGTTATGGACACTTATTTGGTTAAAAATTAACCACCAAACCCAAGGTACACATATTGGGTTGGCCAATTTTGACCCAAAATCCACCCTAGGGCCTCATTTAACCCCTTGAAAACTTACCTTGAGTCCACTTATGGGTTTAACATGATTTGAGTCCCCTTATGGCTTCCTACCCAAGTGAGTCTATTAGGGAACCTATAAGGTACCACCCTAGGTTAGATTGCAACTCACCAATCCCTAAATGGACATGTCATCGCCACATAAACACTTCACAAGTGTCAATTGACACCATAAATTCCACATCACATTAACATGCTTGGCATGTCCATTTAGAAGATAACAAATTACAAAAACACATTAATTAACAAACATTTAACCATTTACGGCTATGAATAAAATACAATACTATGAGGTTTTATCTTTTCATTGGACTTAACCTTGGCTTTTACTATTTCACATTGGCCTAACCTTGATTCTCTGATTTATTTCCATGGTTAATTTCCTGCACACTATATCCAAACATTAGTACTCCAAGAGAAACCATACATATAATCAAGATAACTAATTGACAACATTAAACATGTAAAATTGCATTCACATAATCCATTAGTTATCAAAACAATATTTGCAATTCAATTTCATATGAAAGCACATTTGTTCATGAAGAATATGCAGTTAAAACATCATATACTATCCAATTGACATTAATTCCACTTTAGAACATAATTCACTTGTCAAATATAATTAAACTATAAAATCCAAAATACAATTTTCATCATTATAATAATCATCCAAATCCATCAATCATAAAGCATATAGAATATGTCCTAGCATCATCATCATAGATACTAAATCATCAAAATAAAAAATCACCACATAATATCTAATGATATGAAGTCTCTTTCTAATAAGTCTAAATCTATCAAAATACCATGTCATAAGTGAGTAAAAACATGAAAGTAACAACTGAGATATGATGGATCGGGGTAGGACCTCATAGTGCAAATACTCACGCAACCAACCACAATCTTTACAACCAAGAATTGATATAATAGAATTTTCTTCTTCCCAAAACTAGTTTGCGAAAGCATTTCTCTATTAATGCTTTAATAGTTGTGAGCGAAATCATCTTACCTGTGATAATCTGCCATCATGTTTGGGTTGCGTTTTATTTTGATCACTCTGTATCTTATTCACTGCACTCAGAGTGCTTTGAGAAGAATTGTAAATAGCATGATTTGGGATCACATTTCATGGCTCCGCGTGTGTAATGGTTGGAACCACTTTATTTCATGGTTAAGTGGATTGTGCTTAGTCAGTGACATGGTCAAGATGGATAATGATGGTTTATTGGTCATCGGTTCTCATATTAAAGATACTTCAATGAAGGATTGTTCAGCTTTACAGGAGATATATATATATATATATATATATATATATTTGTTTTGTTCATTTGTAATTTATTCATTCATCCGGAATATCACTTTTGGTATCACTGCAATCAGAGTTTTGATGTGAATTTGCTGCAAGGAAATATAAGTGTTGAGAGTTTTCTTTGTTAGCTGTGTGAACAATGGTTTTAGTATTCATTCTCTTTATATATATATATATATATATATATATATATATATATATATATATATATATATATCTGTTTTGTTCATTTGTAATTTATTCATTCATCCGGAATATCACTTTTGGTATCACTGCAATCAGAGTTTTGATGTGAATTTGCTGCAAGGAAATATAAGTGTTGAGAGTTTTCTTTGTTAGCTGTGTGAACAATGGTTTTAGTATTCATTCTCTTTGCTCTGTATCAGTCTTTTTTATCATGTCTTATACACTATAGTGTGTTGCAAGTTCTGGGACTATCACACTAAGTTTATATGTGTTGAGACTCAGTCATCTTGTATTGTCTATTTACATACGACGTGTGTGTGTGTGTGTGTGAGATTGTGGAGTAGTCTATGTGATTTTTTATGTATTGCAACTAATAAAAAGTGTTTCTCATATTGTTAAAAGGCATTCTATGTATGATTGCTAAGTGGAAACTGTAATGTTCTTGATGAGCTCTTGGGAGGAAGAGACTACCATCTTTGTAATATCCTGAACAAACTAGTATATGTATGAAAAAGGAGTGTCTGTACAGTGCTGAAGATGTGTGTACAGTGGCAAGTAATGTCCATATGGTATCTTCCCATACAAAGTTGGCAAGGGGAGTGGCGACTTCCTTCCGTACAATGGATGCTTGTTTCTATACAATGAATGAGGGCAGGGTGTATAGTTGCAACAGTCTATATGGTGGAGCGACAAACGTGACCACACATTTCTAGGTGGAGAGTTGAGTAGCTTGTACCGTGGGGGAGGGAGAAGTCAGTTCGTATGGTGATGGGAAGGATTTGGTGTATGGAGACTTGATGAATGGTGTGCCTGTGAGTTGTAGGGATTAGGCAAGGCAAGGTTGTATGGTGCTGAGGAAATCCCTACAGAAATTATAGAGTTTGTACTTTGGGAAAAAGTGCAATCTTGCGCTGAGAGTGAGTAGGCCGTGCAAATAACAAGCATGCCGTGTATGTTTCCAAAAGCAGTGTGATGTATTGTTTCCAACTAGTAGTGAATATGTAGCGCATACGACTTTCTAGACAATAGGAAGCCAATTATAGATATATATGCGATTATTGCCAAAAATTGTAAACAAAGATGGTGTCCCAATTTGCCAAATCCGAGCAAAGTAATACAAAATGGAATAGGTGAGGGTTGAATCACATTGAAATCGCAAGAGCCAACTAGGGAAGATCTTGCACTTCCAAAATGGTGAGATAAGCAGAACAATAGGAATTCACAGAACAATAAAATAATCCAAATTCACATGACTAAACAACTCAACCTGACAGATAGAAATACCCCATCCAGGAAGAAACTATGTGCTGACAGAAAACACAACAAACACCTATGAAAATAATTAAAAAATAAAATGGGTCCGAGATATGCTAAATCATTCGGCCCAACAAACAAATTTTAATATCTTGTTTATTTTATAACGGGAACATTATAGAAACAATCTCAAATTAAAATTCATTTCTCTAACTGAGCTTGTGAGCTTTGTAATTAGTCTTGATCTTTATTTCAATAAAGGATATTTTCTTTGGCGTGAATGGGTTTTTCCCTAGAGTAGGAGGGTTTTCCCAGGGTATCTCTAGTGTCCTTGTGCTTCGTTCTTTATCTGTTATTTGTTATTTTTGTTATGATTCAAAAATCCAACATGGCATTAGAGTGGGTCTACTAAAGATTTTGAATTAGAACAAGAAGTTTGGGAATTTAAGAAATGCAAGAATTGATGGATTCTTTTGTGATTGTGTAGAAGCAAATGTTGTGGTGTTCAATTTTCTCTTTTTCCTAGCACTATAACTTTGTGATGGAAATTTTTTTTTGACGAAATTCAGACAATAAAGAGATAAGTATTTTATGATTATATCTTTGAATATTGATCATGTTTTTTATGCGGTTAATATTAATTCATGGTATAACACTAAGAATAGTGTATGTTTTTAGCATTTATTTGCAATTTCTTTTCATTAATAGTTTGATCCTATGAACTATTGCTGATCTTTCTAAAATGCTTCCAAGACAGATTAAGAAGCAACAAAATAATGAGAGATAACATGCAAGTCATGCAAGGTGAAGAAATGAACAAATATGAGCACTCTATTTTTTGTCATGAGATTGAGTTGATGAGAGATAACCCTATTGAAGAGGGAGAATCTATACAGAGTGTCATTACAATTAGTTTCTTCAAGAAGAGAAAATGACATTCAGAGGGGGACTATTCAATTGCAAAAATGAGATTCGGTGGGAGCTTGAGTGGCAATTGTAGAATGCTAAGTCCTTTGCAAGGGATCAACAAGCTCATGTAGCAGGTGTGACCATTGAATCTCCTTGTGTGTTCAAACTTGAATTTGATCTTTTTGTGATAATCCAAGATTATGTTGTCCCTGTTGAGAAGGTGTCTTAGTTTTTAGATGATCTTTTATGTGTTAATTAGTTCTCCTCTGAGATAATTTTGAGGTGCAATCCCTTGTTAACGAGTTCTTAGCGAGAGAAGTTTGAGGTGCCATCCCTTGTTAATGAGTTCTTCTGTGCAAGAAGTTCGAGGTGAAAGCCCTTATTAATGAGTTCTGCTTTACAAGGGAAGTCCGAGGTGCAATCCCTTATTAATGAGTTATACTCTGCAAGAGAAGTTTGAGGTGAAATCCCTTCTTAATGAGTTCTTCACAATAGAAGTTCAAGGTGAAATTCCTTGTTGTACCCTCTTGGAGTAGCTATGATGGATCCACCCTTTGGGAGTAACCATGATGGAAGTCTTGTGTGCGACTCCATGACTTTATTTTTCTGTTTTTTTGATTCACCTTCTAGGAGTAGCTGTGGTGAATATTGTTATGATGAGATAACATTTTTCATTGAGAAAATTTGTGATGATATTTTGTTACTGACACTATTTGATTGTAGTAGCATGCACTTGTCATGAGATGACAAACTGATCATTTCTCTCTTGCTAAGAGGGAGTGTTAATGTTTAGTAGCTGCAAAAGAAATCATAATCTACCATCATGTTCATGTTGTGTTTTAGTTTGATCACTCTATCTCTTATCGTGTTTCATTTCTTTGTGTGTGTAATCACTGGGACTGTTTCATTTCATGGTCAAGTGGATTGTGCTTAGTGAGTGATGTGGTCAAGCTGGATAATGTCGGTTCATTGGTCATTAGTTCTCATATTAAAGATGTTGGTGTAATTCCATAACCATCAACCTTTCACCTTTAATAAACTCTTCAGCTTTACGGGGGACATATATTTGTTTTGTTCATTTGTAATATATTCATTCATCTGGAATATCATTTTTGGTATCGTTGTGATCAGAGTTTTGACATCAATATGCTGCAAGGAAATATAATTGTTGAGTCTTCTTTGTTAGCTATGTGAACAATGATTTTAGTTTTCTTTCTCTCTGCTATGTATTAGAGTCTTTGTGATCATATTTTATATGCAACAGTGTGTTGTGAGTTCCGGGACTATTACAGTAAGTGTATACGCACTGAGACTAAATCATCTTGTATTGTCTATTTACATATGATTTGTGTGTGTGATCGTTGAGCAATTTATTTGATTCTTTATGTGTTGCAACTGATAACAAGAGTTGCTCAGATTGTTATAAGGCATTCTATGAGTGATTGCTAAGTGGAAACAATCTCAGAGTAGAATTCAATTCTCTGACTGAGCGTGTGAGCTATTTAATTAGTCTTGATCTTTATTTCAATAAAGGAGAATTTCTTTGGCGTGGCTGGGTTTTTCCCTTGAGTATGATGGTTTTCCTAGGGTATCTCCGGTGCCCTTGTGTTTCTTGCTTTATCTATTATTTGTTTTAGATTAAGGTAAAAACAAGTTTTGAAGGGACCCAAAACCCTTTACAAAAAACTAAAGATAAACATTAAGCACCACCAGGTTTTACAAGGACCTGAAACCTAAAGTTCTAAACAAAGAAACTAGGTTTTACAGGGACTTGAAACCAAAAGTTTAAACCATAAAAAAATAGCTAGGTTTTACAAGGACCTGGAACCTAGAGTTTTAAACAAGCTGGAAAACAAAAAGCAAATCCAGAAAAACCACACAGACCAGCAACCAACACACCAGATCCCACGACCAGCACCTATAGCAACTCTTTAATGATATTCGCCACCTCTTTACGTGCTTTTGCAGTACTTTGGCTAATATCAGCTGAAGCTAAAACAGGAGCCTCAAGAGCCTCAGTGACCTTTTTCCTCATGCTCTGCCTAGTGCTCTTACTAGGTCTTCTTGGACTCCCCATCCCAGCATTACCTAGAGACATTATCTCCTCATTGCTCTTCTTACCTAGATTGGCCGCCGTTGCACACCGACTAGAAGTGACCTGTTCCATTCTTTGACCACTTTCCTTAATTAAGTAACGGAGCTCCTGCTCATATTCCTTGAGCTTTTCAAAGATGTTACCAATTTGTATTTCCATCTGAGCTCTCATGGTGCATTCATAGTCCAACTCTTTCTGCATAATCCCCATTTTCTATTATTTGTTATTTATAGTCTGATTCAAAAAATTCAACATTCTCAATTGGCTCCATAACTGCCACATCATTTTAATCACCGATGACAACTCACAATAAGCTTTGACTTTTCAACGTGTTATTGTTTATTAATTAGCAGTCTTCAACACTTAAAAAAACAATCAAACATCCTTGCTAATGAAAGTTTAAGTATTGAGCTTAGATATGACCTTAGAGATCAAATTAGTTGTTAATGTGATTTCAAATCGATACTCTACTGTTTAATGAATCTTTTAAAGTTCCTGCCACTGTAACTTCTGTTCTGTTCCAGATTTCTGTTGCTGTTACCGCTGTTCTGTTACAGGTTCCTCTCACTGTTGTTCTGTTTCTGTCTCCATCAAGACATGATTGAAATTCTTAGTGACCTGCTCCTGTCACTCTTTTGACAGTATGTAAAGATCATACCACAAGCTCACATTATCAGAACTTCAATGGAATATATTTCTGATAACAAGCAATCCATAATTTCAATGATCAAACACATATATGTGATTGATATACTTTGCTATTCAGAAAACCATCTTTCAATGTTACTCTTGATATCCATGCATAAATCCAACACTCAAATATGTTGCTTCTTTAAAGTCCTCATGAACACATACACATTTTTCTTGCACGGTATCCATCATCTCAAGATATCACTTTAGTTGACATCAATGTATCAACTTGGTTGACATCAATGACAAACCGATGCCAACAAGGGAATCCCCACCTTGGCTCAGTAGATGCCCAATGACAAGGGTATGTTTACACACTCACAAGAATCGGTCCATTCATGCCAGTGTCTTATCATAACTTTCAACTCATTGGAACTCAATAACATTCCTTGGCCTCATTTTTTGAGTTGCCTTCGAGATTCGTGGAGCTTCATGTTTGTGACATGGTCTAGATTTTAATATTGAATTGGACCACAAGGAGGCATTGGAAGATAAATCTATCTTTGTCCACTAGTCTCATGGGCAAGTCACACACCAATTGGCTTGTTTTTCTTGTTCAGGTAGATCTGCAAGCTTTATGTTTTGGGACTGGGTTTTTTCTACGAGCCTCTTTAATTCCTTCAAAGCTCTAAGTATTTCAATATTATCTGAGTTTTTTTTTTTGTGTTAGTAGATGCTCTTCATTTGGTTTAGGAGGTGGTATCAGTACATCATTCATGTCAGGATTGAGCTAATGAATTATTGCATTTCCAAATCCATTAGTAAATGGAGAGGACCATGAGAGATGATTGTAACCAACATCCTCTTGAGCTTGAGAAATTGTTATCCAAGCCTTATTGTTCTAGCCATGTTTTTAAAACTGTGCTCATTTGATTCATCATTTCCTCCCACCCAGAATGGAATTGTGCCTTTTTATTTTTCAAATTTACCTGAGAAAATTCTAGACTTTGTTTGTGTTCAATACAATCTGTAAACAAATCAATCAAAAACCAGGTCAAGGAAAAAAAACATAGAGATGAATAACATGGCCAATATAGGAAGGGTAAATCTTCAAGCCAACAGGAAAGTAGAAAGGAAGAATATAGGACTGAATCCTACCAACACTCAGAAAGAACATAATCTGAAGTCAATGAGTACGTGTTGCAGGTCCAGAGACAAAGAACACAGGTAAATGGAAGAATAGAAGGGACCTCACACCAGGTAAAACAAAACAATAGAGAGGTATTGAAAATGTTGCTTTTAACAGCAGGTTTGTTCCCAGTTCAGAGAAACCCAAAAATTAAATCAATGGAGACTGGTCTGAATAACAAGTCATAAAAAAGACGTGTAATCTCATCCAAACAGTTGTAAAAATTGAGCCAAAAGATCATAAAGTATTTTTGGAAGCTTTCAAGTTCCAGCAACAAATCTCATGAAAAGTTCTCACTCAAGAATGTTAAAGTTGAGTTGCTTGAGTTACATGCACCATTTTTTTCGTTTGCCTTAATGTCAGGGTGTATAGATTTTTATTACTTGTTATCCTTCATGCTATTGCTCTTACCTATATGAAAAATGTTTCAAATTGTAATCTGACTTGTAGCTGGTGGAATGTGTATGTGATGGATTAGTACCAAAGCTCATCAACATATTATTTGGTGTTTTATGAAAAAACACATTTTTTCATGACAGGGAAGGCAAACAAAAGGAGAAATTCTCTTGAAGCTTCATCATTGGGCTCAAAAATGTACGCCTATATGGTGCTCAACAGGATTTTATTTCTTTATCTCCTTTTTCTAATATCTTGTATTTGCTATAGGTGTTTTCCTTTTTGCTCTACATTTATCTTATTGATTTTCTCTGTAATAACTTCTAGTGACATGCATATAAAGAAGTGTGATATGATATTTTGAGGTCTGTATAGTATTAGGTGCAATAATTGAAGGGTTATTTTATGGGTTATACATTGTTTACAATAGTATTTACATTTGCATTATCTTGATTGTGTGTATGTTTGGTTTATGAACATAAGAACAAGAAAGAAACTGACTTAATCTGTAAATATTAAATAATGTTTTATGCATTTTATTTGGTAAGAGAGAGATACACCACCTGCTCTACACATGTAGGAAAAATGAAAATTCTATTAATTTTGGCATCTAATTTGTTAGTTTCATAGACTCTCTTGATCCCATTTGTACAACTAAGGTCTAGGTGTAAAATACATCTCTCCATTGACTCTTTGGAGAGTTATTTCTTCCTTTTTTGTATTCTAGGTCTCTTCAGAATGCAAGACTGAGCATCATAGGCCTTATTTCTCTCCTTTTCCAATTTATAGCTTCAAATGAGTGTTTGGGACCAGGAAACAAGTTTTGATACCTTTTTTTTTTTCCAACTCGATGCTATGTTGTATACATATAATCCTTTTTGCACTAAGACACCTTTAAATTCAAATCTTTGTTTGACCCTCATTTTATCAATCATGGATGAGTCGTTATTTCCCTCAGTCTTGAATGGTGTTTGTTTGGTATGTCTATTTAATGTCTTTGTGAGGCCTACCTAAAGATCTTTAGACCATGTCGTGAGAGGTGAACAATGGAGCTCAAACAAGGGAGGAAAGGCAAAAACAATATGAAATAGAAACAGTAGAACAAATGTACAAGCATGCACTTGTAAAAAGGATCTCCTGTCTTAGTGAAAAAGTTGTCAAAATTCTCTATCCATATAATTGGGATGTGCTTGGCTGAAGAGGAAGTTATATTAAAATATTATTGGAAGGGTGCAATCTAGGGGAGGGGAATGTGTCCCTATGAAAACATGTTTAAGAAATTTTATTTAAAAAGGCACACCTAATGTTTAGGCGTCTGTGCTGGTTCCCTAAACCACAGATTGGAAATCCAAGAGTTCTGCCAATTCTCTAATAGGATTATTCAATTAGTTCTGGCCAATGAACATGAATAACCTCATGGTTCAATTCCCCTGCACTTTAGGCTTCACTAAACTTAGGCGGGTAAACCTTCACCTTAAACCTTGATCACTTGGTTCAAAGCTTTTCTATAGCAAATTTAAGCTTCGCGAGTTCTTGAGTCGGTAAAATCCTTAAAATCAATCAAAATAAAATTTATATGAGTGCTTTGAGATATTTACTTGTTAAATGAATATTATTCAAATGAAAGCAATAGTGTTTATGAGTTATGGATATGGCAGAGTATTGAACTTCAAGGCCTCAGACATCAACCACTCCACAAAATAAATTGCAGACCAGTCCCTTATCTAATCTAGGGTAAATAGAGTCAAACTCTTCAAATTCTTATATACAACCCTGAGAGAAAGTATTATACCATCCTTTACTTTATAGACTAAAGCTTCAATTGACAACGCAAACCCTAGTCTAGTTGAATTTAAATTTTTTGGGAAAACCGATTAGAATAAATTCACATAGACAACATTTCATATGCAAATTTTGATGATTAAAGATTTGTATTGAAATCAACTTCTTCATTGTTAGTAGCAATTGATTTTAAAATAATAAATCACAAGGGATTAATCTGAACAAAATACTTGAACTTCAATTTTCAAGACGAAGAAGAAAAATAGGGTTCTTGCATTAATTTCAAAAATGAGTACAATAAGTCTGTGCTTCAGTTACAATATCCAACCTACCAAAAACTGCAAAAAACATCTATCCCTTTTTAATGTCTCTCTCTCTCTCTGTATTTTTTCTTCCTTCTCCACTTACCTCTCTTGCTTCAAAATTCTTCTACTATATATATATTTTGAATAAGTTGAGTCAAGCTAAGGTTGAATCACAAACATTTGTCTCAAAGAATCCAACATACCAATAATACTTTGCAATGTCAAGAAAATCTTTGCAAACCTTGTGACAACAAGTCTCATCAAATCTCTCCCACAAATATGCTCTCATCAAATGTAGAACCCAAGGGTGATTGTAGATATACTTTGTGATCTGCCTTGCATCTTCCACAATTGGAGTCGCCCAATTAAGTTTTCCTATATCTTCCAAAAGGTCAAAGAGGTGTGTTGCAGAAGGTGTCCAAAAAAGAGTTGAGTGCCCCTCTTGGAGGATTCTACCTAGCTTATTAGTAAAAAAATCAATAATTAGATTCAATATTTTACCTCAAAATTAAATTAAGTATCACTTATTAATGTTTAATCATATGCAATGGAAATTGTTGCCACATATGGTGTCGTATTATTGGTGATGATTTGGACCACATTCTCTACTCCCACCTCCATGAAAAGATCATTCAACATTAATGCTAATGTTTGAGTATTTTTCACCTTGTTGGAGGCATTAACCGATTTTCAAAACACAACACTGTCCTTTGCAAGAAACCAAAAAGTAATAATGGTTTGGTTTTTTCTATCTGTCCACCCATCAAAAAGAATGGTGCAGTCAAATTCACTTCACTCTTTTTTATGTTTCTCCACCACTTCTCTTGCCCTATTAATTGCATTTATGAGCAACATACAAAAACAAAGTGAAATAAAGCCTTAGTACACAATTTTGATTTAATAAACAAGAAAAAATAATTAAAAGTTTAAAATGAAATAGTGAATTTCAATTATTTACTAACCTCCCACCCAAATCCACCCTTTTCCTAAAATTGTCATTGCAGTCACCATACTTAGCCAATAGGGACTCTCAGCCACACACAATGGGAGATTCTTGAAATACGAAGAAACAACACATGCAATGTTTGTTTTCTCATGTGCTTGTTCCATCCAGTGGCCTCTAATGACGGTTGTGCTCTAGGTGAGTCCCTAGGCACAAAACAACCGTCTATTCTTGATGCTGATGGTGGTGTAGAACCAGGCACTCTACTAGAGGAAGCAAAAGCAGTAAAAGAGAAGGCACTCTATTTGCGGACACAGGCCATAGAGAGAACCCACGATGCTCTCAATTGTTGCTTCTTCTTCAATGTCAATTGGAGCACCTTGAGTACATATCAGCTATGGCTTCCCTCATAGCTCATCTTCCCCTCTCTCTTTGCAATTTTTTTCCCTTCCCCAAGGGCATTAAAAAACTTTTTTATCTCTTCTGTAGTTTTCTCACATGGATTTGTTTCATGCTTCCTAATGACTACAAGGTGGTACTTGAGGCAGTTTATGCCTCTAGAAATTACTTTCTCACATTTTATGCAAATCACCTTTCCAAGCTCTTTCGGTTAATCATATGCATATCTCCATGGTTATCTCTAGCATTTTTAGGCTGGGTGCCTATACATCTAGAAGGGCATGGTGTTAGTGGTCTCTCTTCTTGTAAATTTGTCATGCTAAAATCTGCCCTACACATAAAAATGAAAAACACAAAATAAATATCTAGTTAAACAAATAGACAAACTATCTAAATTAGTTTCAATATTTTTAGACATCATTCAAAGTATTATAAAACTAAACAAACTATTAGGGTTTGATCTTTTTTTTAAAACTAGATATTCTTAAAAACAAAATAGTGATAGATTCAACAAAACTTGTCAAATATAGTGTTAAATATTGTTCTAAAATTTCAAAATCATTTCTAACTACTTAGGAATGATTTTGTATTCATTTAGATGCAACAAAAAATGAATAGACTGTTTAAAAAAATATAGAAACAAAGTCAACAAACCTACCTGGGAATGTTATTCTTCTTAAAGAACCAATTGAAATGCACTTAAAATCCACTCAAATCCACTTCTAATCAATAAACACCAGCTAGCAAAGGCTTGGAAGCCTCTTTCCTTCCACCTACCAAACACAAATGTTGAAAACTAAGGAATGAAGCAAAAAGTGCCATTTTTATGCTTACACCGACTGATTTTCGTTCAGCAAGTTTTTTGTTTAGATTTGCTGAGTTTTTGTGAAAAATTTGCCTAATTAATTGGTGAGTTTTTAAAAAAAACTTGGCGGTTCAGATTCAGTTGCATTATTATAATAATATTTATATTATTATAATAATGACTTTAAGAGATATTTTTAAAAAGTGTGTTGGAAAGTTTCAAGTGTTGAGTTCTTTTGGGAAACTTTCACAATTTCTGAAGGGGATTTTTTTAGGAAACTTTGGCCAATGAAATATTATAAATGAGAGCTCATTTCACTAGGAAAGGCAGGCTTGAATATATATTTTCTTTTTATGCCTTTGTGGCTTTTTCCTGAGTTCGGAATTGTGTGCCCTTGCTGAAGTATAAGGGTTATTGAGTTTTTGAAGATTGTTTGAAGTCATTGCTGTTGTATAGTGGTTTCATCGGTTAAATCTTCTATCTGTGATTTTTTGTGACTAGGAGATTGGATTTATAATTATGAGAATTTTGAGTTTTTGGTAATTTCATTGCAAGTTGTGTTGAAGTATGCAATTTGTTCTAATTCCTCCTACTGTATTACTGTGTCTAAGAGGGATTTAGTGCTGAGATTATTGACTAAGCAAGTGGAGGATAGTTATGCTATTGCTAAAGATCTGCATGAGTCATTGACATTGCAAGGAGTCAAAATATGGAAGTGAAGTTGTGAGAATAAAGCCTGAGACTTGCAAGAGACCCATCGAATTTCAATTGAGGGAAAATATCTGCCATTACTCAACCTGCGTCTGCAATATACTTCTGCCGTTTCATATTCTGGACATTGCGGCTGAATACTGGGGCACGTGATTGAATTGTTGAGCCGTGTTGAGGCTTTGTGGGTCACATACTTCACCCAGTCCATTGCATGTGGCGATCCAAGGATTGTAGGAGGCAACTGGGACACCATTAACCACCTGCAGTTAGTATTCTTGCTGTGGTTTAATAACAGAGGCTACGGAATCAGTCAAGGAGTTGCTGTTGGCTTGGGAATTTGATTGGCAATCATAGGAAGCTTGTAACAAATTGTTGTGGCTATGTCGTTTGTGGTTTTGGGGCCAAGAGCACCGATTTGTTTGCATTTATTCACCAGTCTGGGAGTATAGTTTGCAAACCAGTCGGATGTGATTTGTGGTCTATTACCAGGTTCGTCTTAATCTAAAAATTAGTTATTGTTACAACAATAAATTGTAAGTTGGTTCATATATCAGAACTTAGCTTATGAGTGGCAATTGTTTTAAAAAATAAAGGAAAGAGATTCGATATTGTTATTATTGAAAATTTCAGTATTTTCAATTGTGATAAAATATTATGATAACTAAATTTCTTGCCAATTGTTTGACAAAATTTCAAACTTTTGATTAGTTAAGGTAATTGATGTGTTAAGGCTTAATTGCTGAGCTATAACCGGCTAGAGGTTTTTACAGATTCAAGTAGAATAACTAGTAAGGCACAAAGTCTCTAAATAGATACTCTCAAAATTAATAAATACCTACAACTGAAGCCCAAAGTCTTTAGTTCTAAGTAATTGAAACCACTACTAACTACAACAAACTGTCCTCCTGTAATACAAAGTCTTCAAAAGTTCAAATTGGCTCCGAATAGAGTAGGCAGCTCAAAGTTTGCACAATTGAATTCAATTCCCTCTTGAGAAAAGCTCCAAAACTCACAATCAATATCCAAAAAATGTCGTCATATAACAGTTTGAATTGGCACAAAGTCTCAAAACAATCTTCCTCTTTTATTGAACGCAATCTGATTTACATCCAAGAACAAAGTCTTAGAGAGCACATCCAAACTGGCAGAGTTTTCTTTCCTTGCCAAAAGATGATAATTTACAATGAGTTCCCTTCTTTATATAGGAAAAGAGTGAGAGAAAGGTGGGGAAAGAAGGGGAAAACCTTTAACTGCCTTAACTTATTCTCTAACAAACTTTTAGCTAACTTTGACTTATTCAAAGTTTCATACCTAATGCACTTGCAACTAGATTATATATTACAACTTTGCACATAATACTATCACATGCAACTACATGTTGTTTTTCCATTACACATCATCTGTCAATTACAAATAACAAATTTTTGATGAAAATATTCTAAGTGCCCGACAAGACAACTTCTATTACATCATCCTTTGTGGTCTTCATGTTGCTAAAGGAATTCTTTATGAATGATGTGCTTAGGCTTGGTGGAAGCATCTCTAACCGAAATATGAGTATGCATCCTTGATTGTTTCGTTGAGTGTTCATTGACCATTTTTGTCTTGAAATCATTCTATGCTTGTAATCATTCTTTCACCTTGTAGGCTTCATTATCTGATCATTCTTGTCTTGTGTCAGTATGTGAAGTTAAATCATTTAGTTGATCAAATCATTGGAGATAGAAATAACGGTGTATTAACAAGAAGAATGGCAAGATAAAACACATGTTTACTTTCAGAGCTTGAAACTAGAATAGTAAGAGAAGCATTAAAAGATGATGACTGGGTGAAAGAAATAAAAGAGGACTTAGAATCGATAGAAAAGAACAAGACTTGGATACTTGTTTCGAGACCGGTGGATAAGAATGTGATCGGTATTAAGTAGGTTTTCAAGAATAAAATGGATGAATCTAGCACAGTGGTGAAAAAGGTTAGACTTGTTTGCAAAGGTTATGCACATGAAGGATTAGACTATGGTGAAACATTTGCACCTGTAACCAGACTTGAAAGGGTAAGAATACTGCTTGCATATGCTGCATACAAGTAGTTCAAGGTGTATCAAATGGATGTCAAGTCTACATTTCTCAATAGTAGCCTGCAAGAAGTATACATTGAGCAACCTGAAGGGTTTCCTTCATCAAATGGTAAGGATATGATATGTAAGTTGAAGAAAGATTTGTATAGTTTGAAGTAGACACCCAGGGCATGGTATGAGAGACTATATTCCTATCTGATTAAGACCAGTTTCATTGGAACTAGCGAGACACCAATGTGTATCTCAAAGTTGATAAGGAAGACAAACAACTAATTACAGAGAAATTTGGGGATGATATTATAGTTGGAGGTAATGATGAGTGGAGCATTGCATTTGCATAAGAGATGAAGGACTTTGAGATGTCAATGATTAGTGACATCAAGTTCTTCATTGGTTCGCAAGTTTCACAACTCAAAGATGGGATATATATTAGTCAGTCCAACTGTTTCAGAGAAGTGTTGAAGAAATTTGGATTAGAAGATTCAAAATTGGTGGGTACACTTATGGTGACCTGTTGTAAGTTGTCTAAGGAATATGATTCCAAGGAAGTGGATGACACATTATATAGGTCCATGATAGGAAAGTTGCAGTATATTGTGCATAGTAGACCTTGCTGCAATGGCAGATTAGGCAGATGCTACAGGAACTAACAAGGTTAAGTATGCTACATGAAGTTAATGTAATGTTTTATGTGTGCTTTCAATTTTAATGTTTGTAATAAAGTCCTATGTGTGGTGGCATAAATGGAGTAGTAATTCAATGAACTCTCCAAGTATAGCCACTTAAGACAATGTTTGTTTGATTTTCAATTGAGTCAGTTTTCTTTATGTCAGAGTTTTGTGTGTTTAATAATTAAGCCAACTAAACATTGGATAGCTACAGGAAGTTGGCGGCAATTTTGGATTCCTCATGATTTGAAAAAAACATCTATCTGTTCTGTTGTGAGGTTTTCACACCATCGCCCCAAAATTTTTGGGGACCCCCCTTTTTTTTTGGTTGCCTTAGCAAGAATTGGAGTTGTCTAGAGGTTTTCAAATTGGTAATTTTACACCTTGGATGCCTTCGGGCTAGGAGGGGATTTGGTTTGTTTTCACCTGGCACTAACTTGATTTTCCGGAACATGTAATTTTATCCTTCGGCCAAACAAAATTCAACGACAACATTTTTTCGATGGTTAAAACAATATTTGGAAGGATAGATTTGCAAATTTTGCACTTAGATGGATTTTCAAAAATTTGATATAATTGTATAAGCTTGAGCATTTTCAAAATGAATTTGTTGGATTTAGTTGTTTTGGAAAATCTTGAAATTTTTGGTGAAAAGGAATTTATTGATAATGAAATTGAAATTGGAGTTTGAATTTCAACTGCTAGGAAAAGGATTTGTTTTGTTAAAAAAAAAAAATTGAAATTGTATTGCAAGGTTGAAATTGGATTGAATTGCAAAATGACATTAATTTGGTTGAAATTTTGCCTAGAAGATTTTAGAAATATTAAAAGAAATTGGTAAAATCGATTTTGGCTTGCTAGATTTGATTTTAATGATATTTTAATTGCCAAAACATCATTAAATGAAAATTCTGACATCTACTAAGCTTACCTTGTTTCTATTTTTGCAATTTCTGATCAAAACTGACAATTAAATTGACCAATTTCACTATAGGGCTAAGTAATTTTAATGTTGCATTTAAATCTGGGCCATTAATTAAGAGACTAACTTAATTTTGTTTTCCCTCTAGGCAGGTCAACCCACTTGGAGAGGCAAAAAGTTTGGTATAAGAGGGGCTTCCCCTCCTCTTATTTCCTCATTCCTTTTTCCTCCTCCTTGGATGTGCGATTTTCTTCAAAGGGAAGTGAATTTCAGCTTGTGCGATTTTTGGGGCAGATTTTCCATTTCTTGGTGGCATTTTTTTCCTCGCTAGACTGAATTTCTGCCCTAGGACAATTTTTTGGGGCATATCCGATTTTTTGTAGGATTGGGCGATTTTTTGAAGTTTGATTTCTCCATCCTTGGCAGTGATTTCTCCTTCTAGCTTTGGCATTTTTTTTGGTGAAGAGGCAATGTGATTTAAGGTCAAAATTCAGTGGCATGGGCAGATTTTGCAAAGTTGGTGAATTTTGATTTTTGCTAGGGCATCATATTTGCAAGGAGGATTGAAATTTTTGAGATCTGAACTGAACTTAAAGAGGCCCGATTATTGGTAAAGGCAGATTTAAGGTAAAATTCTATTTATTTTTAGAGGTGAAGATTGGTTTTAAAGGCGAATTTTATTCCTTGTTCTTGCTTGGTTCGTTTCCCTTATCTTCTTCTTGCACTATTCATCTACCACTTCATCATTTCCATTGAAAGGCTGAAGATGGTAGATATAATTGTAGATTTTATGATAGGACACTTGGAGAGGCAAAAATAAGCTAGACCACCCTAGGATTGAAGTTTGGAGATTGATAAGTGTAGTCCATCCTAAGGTAATGAAGAGGCAAAAATAAGTGGTAGTCCTATCCCTACGTAAGAAGTTTGGAGATTAATAAGTGTAGAGATAGGACTTGGAGAGGTAGAAATAAGCTAGATTCCATCGATAAAAAGAAGGTTAGAGATTGCTAAGTGTAGTCCATATCATTTAGAACGAAGGGGCAGAAATAAGTGTTTAGGATGGTAGATGTTAGTGCAAGTAAGAACCCAAAGGGAACGAATACCAAAAAAGACAAGGAAGACATGATGCCTAAGACCTTCTTCTTCTTGAAAGTGAGGCGAATAAGTGATACCAATATTGGCACAGTGAACACAGTACAATTGACAGATAGATTGAAGGAAGGACAATCCCCCATGGCAAAGAAGATCTACAAGAGCGGAATTGTACATGCAGTGGCTTTCCCTTCTACCTTGCCTTGTTTGGAATTGGTAATGGAGTGTGCATCCTGGTTTGATATTGTTACCAAGTCCAGCATTTTTGATGAAGGGAAGAGAGTGTTGGCTAACATCAGCGGACAAGTGGTCGAAGAAATATTCAATATTCCCCAGCATAGAGGCATGATGGTGGTAACAATGGATCAAACAACCAAGTTCTTTCAGGGTAACTAAGAGGCCTACTTCATTCATCTAAAGCAGAATTGGTTACACGAACGCAAGAAGGGAGTTGCCAAGTTATCAAAGCTCACCAAGTTAGATTTCAAACCGGAGTATGGCGACCTTATTGTGCTTTTCAGCCGAATCATGGGCTTGACTCAAGGTATGCAATTCAAGAACTGGATGTATTATTTTATTGATGAAATTGAAAATAGAAAGAGAAAATTTGATTGGGCTAGAATCATAAGTGAAAATCTAGAGTTGCAACTTAGGACAGTGCAAAATTAAAAGCAATTCTACATGGGATCCTATCTTTTCTATATGATTGCAAGACTATATGAAAATCCTAGACTTAAGGCCTTACAAGTGATTGGCAATGGGCCGGGGCAATGTCTGGTTCATGAGTGCTCTCTACAGCTTCATTTGCACAACACCAAAGATTATAAGATGTTTTATGATGCCTTTGCCATGAAGACGGTAAGGATATTACAAAGGACACTTGCTAGGAGGCTCTCAATGGAAGCAGAAGTAAAAGTTAAGAAGTATGGGAGTTGGTTCATACAATTTCCGAAATTCACATATATTAGTAGCAGGAAGTACAGTTTGTCCCAAGAGACTTCCAAGGTACCCACCCGACAAGGTAGTTTTGATGGAGTTGGCTAGGCAACTTGAGCATTATGAAAAAATAATGAAACTTAAGGATGAGACAAAGATTACCTTCGCATTTGGAATAGGCAATGATATTTGCCTCAATCCTATCGCCTTTGTAGCTGTGGAGGAGTTAAGAGCGATATCATCTAGGATGGTATAGAGCAAGAAAGGGATTCGATCCTAATGGTCTTATCAAGACATCTCACAGAAACACATTCAAACATATTCCTACTATAGAAGATTTTTGGGCCAATGCACAGGAAGACTTTCATGTGAGAAAGCTAGCTTTCTCAAGATTGTCAGTGGACATGATGAGGGCAATCAGATGGAGAGGCCTTGATATTTCCGATCAACTAGAAGATGATGAAAATGTTCTAAGAGAAGATTATGATATAGCGGATGGAACATAATTGGGTCCAGTGGATTGGGATGATCATTAGGATCCTTCCCTAGAGGTAGTTACATGGATAGTTGATCTATACATTGAATCGTGGTACAATGAGACATTAAGGCAATTACAAAGTCGGAAGGTACGCCTTATGAGAGGATGAAACCGGAAGGAGGTCCAGCGGAGTCAGTTGAACAGAAAGGTGAAGGTAGTAGCCAACAACAAAGAACAATTAAGGGCAAGAAGAGAAATTTGGAGGTTGAGAAAAATAAAGAACATTAGGAGCCTCCAGCAAAGAGACGAAATGTAGCGCTGTCAAGGGAGAGCATAATTGAGGCTAGAAGCCAAGGGGATAGTACAAGTGGACAAGGGGCTGCGATAGAGGTGAGCTCTGATTCATAATCAAGTGGTTACATCAACAGTACTGCGTACTCTCCTCTCTTAGAGAACCAACATGGAGATGATGTGAAAGTCACTAGTGAAGAAGAAGATAGGCCAATTGATATTGAGGAAATAAGCTAGGCGCCTGAGGCTGTTGGCGATTCTTTGCTAGTCGAACCAAATCCAGATTTGGGGAGATGCATTGCACCACTATGGTTAAGGCAAATGCTTATGCCAAGAAGTGAGGTGGTGATTGTCCGAATGGTTGAAGATATTCAAGGGTTAGTGGAAAAGGAAGATAGTGCGAAACAGAAATAAATTGCAAAAACGGTGGCAAACACAATCAGAAGCGATGATGAGGGTCATCGAAAAGTTTAGATTGTTATACCAAAGGTTAGCAAGGTAGTGGATGAAATTACAGCCCAGGAGTATGAAATAGTAGAGCATAAATTGGGAAGAATCACAGATGACATGGAATGTGAGGAGATCTAGGAAGGCATGGTTTCAATAAGAGAAAGATTGAGGAAGGCAAACAAAAGGATTGTAAAGTTGGAAATTGAAAACAAGTATTGGAGAGATTGCTAGCCTATCCAATAGTTGCATTAGGCAACCCTTCCGCAAGACAGCAGGAGCAACATAGAAGAGATATCCGCTCAGCTGCGTGAAGTCAAAGATTGGACCAATTATATAATTTAGGATGGGCAAAATTTATTGCCTTCTTTTATCTCGATATTTAGTTCATTAGTGGCTATTAGAGACAAATTCAGAACATTTGAAGGGGAGTGGAAGGATTTCCTTCCAGTCAAGGACTTAGCCATTCCCAGACTACAAGCATTTATCGAGCTACTGAAGAGATATTTGGAGAGAACCAAGTTGGTAGATGAAGGAGGAAAGAGTACGGTGGAGTCTTGGTATGTTGCCTTGACCATTAGATTGAGAATACTTGAAAAGATACAGAATGAGACTGCACAACATAGCCGAGGTGTTGACACTTCTATTTCAACCATGTTGGGCGATGTTGGGGTTGTACTTGATTTCGAAGATATCAAAGAGGAGAACGTCAATGAGACAGAATTTGGATCAAGAGCTAGGAAGGTTACGATCAAGAAGAAACATTTGGGCACCCTTGCCTCCCTTTATGCCTTTATCGAATATGAGAAGGATCATGAGAAGACACTACAAGCAGCAATCAACATGATGAATTCGGCTGAGCTCAAGATGAAACATTCGCTTTGCCCTCCCATGAAGGAAGTCAATGATAGACTAGCCAAGTTCATTTCCTTGACTAAGAAGATGAAAGAAAAGGGTAGAATTATATTAGAAGATCATTTGATGTAAGCCCAAGTGGCAAATTCTCCTTCTTGGGTAGGATAGGCGTCTGATTCTGATTGGCTACCATTTTGCTGCTGTCTCATTGGTTGCCACTTTTCCTTTTTTTCATTGGTCCATTGATGAGGTAGTATTTTCTCATTGGCCAATGGGGTGACAACCCTAATTAGGGTTTCTAGGATCTAATATGGATCGTTGATTTTGCCTCTTACTCTTTACCATTGGTTGTAATTTTGGCCCCTATATAAGGCCATTTGCTCTCATTTGTAAAGGGTTGAAGAAAATTGTTGCTCAAGATAATACCAAAATTGCTTCTCTTATCATTGTTGTGACTTGCATGGTGATTAAGGACACTTGGTGTTATTGCATGGTTTCTACTTCCAATAGTGAGAGTTAAATTTTATTGAAGTTGTTAAAGTAGATTTTATTTCAAGAAAGTTGTTTAGTAAGAGTAGATGGATAGTTGGATGGTGATATTAGTGGATGTTTGATAGGGATCTAAAAATTAGGCCACTAGCATCCTAGTGGTTGGTTAGGAAGCTTTGCATGGTAATCCAATCTTTTTTTCCTTGAATCATTGCATCTATGGAGGTAGAGCCATTGGTAAGCTTTCATCAGATTTGATCCCCGTCCATTTGCTAATCTTTCCATTCACAGGAGTAGGAGTAAGGCAGCAAGTAGTGTAGTAGTTGGAGATCAATCGAGAAGAAAGTTAGGGGGCATAAATCATTTGAACACGCACTCTCCATCATTACCATCAACATTATTTGGTGCTAGAATACATTGCAAAGCTAGATTCATCACCATCACAGAAAGAGACCAAGTTATCTTCGAATGAATAACGTAAGCCCGCCTACGTGATTAACCAACAAATCACATTAATATGAGTTAGTATCCATAGGTGTAAGGAACATTGGAGTTTTTCTCATGTCTTCATGAGTATTTACTTTTCAAGAGAGGTATTGAGTGTTTGATATTCCGTATCAAGCATTCAATTGCTATATGTTATGTAGTGGTACAAAACTAACATCAACATGTTCTTGATTTATGGATGACGTTTCATCTTCCTGCATCAGAGATAGGAAAGTATTGAAAATCAACCAATTTTTGGAATGTAATTGGAGGTTATCGGATGCATGGTAGAGGAATAGAAAGTTTTGAGTTTTATTTTATTTTTGTGAGTCTATAGTTTTGGATGTGCGATTTTCTTTGTTTTCTTTACTGAAATGATATTTTGAACTCTTGGAACATATCGATGGTTTTGTTTTAGAACAGTAGTATATTGACCGGTTTTGAGTCTAAAGTAAATTTATTGTTTGGAAGCAATCTTAGGAAACACGATTTCTGATTTATTTGCATGTAAATATCTACTATTTTGAGGGTCGTAGAAATCGATGGAAGTCGTTTAAACTCTCCACGATCTAGTTTCTGAGATCGTGGAGGAGTTATGTATTATATTCCTTTTGTTTTCATTATGTTTTCTTGCTCTTTTATTCCTACTCATAGCCGCATGGAAGTCAATTTATGAATTGAGTGAATATGGTCATGTATTCAGCGATCTATTGAAATCACGTAATTGAAATGTGAGAGTAAGGAGGGTTGTTTTATATTTTGGATTTGATAGAAGTTGTGAGTGACTAGGAATGGCATATTCGACAGTCGACTCGGCCTCGAATTTTAAATCTCATTAACGAAACAGTGGTATGAAGTTAAATACAATTTGTTGTTGATGGATAGTCAGTTTATATTTTCTTTGAGATTCAGTTTTACATTCGAAAGCGATCAAGTTGTCCATGTGTTTCGAGTTCAATAAGGAGTCTGGTCAGTATATGTTAATTTGGTGCAAAAAACAAATGTTGCTACATGAGGTCAAGAAAGTTTCTGTCGCATGTCAGTTTATGAATTGTTACTAAGAATGTCAGTGGTATAACAATCTGAGACAAGTTGAAATTGATCCTGGAAGTTGTATGTGCCCCTTGAAGCAACTTAGTCGAGTGATTAATTTCCTCCTAAGTTTTCCAAGGTGAGGCTTTGCATCATTTTTGGTATTAGAGCTAAAGAGTTTGCAGATTGTGTGAAGTTACATGTTGCATACTCCTGATCAAGATTTTTCAGTAGGGTCAAGCAAGATGGTGACCAATGTAGAGTTAGCTAAGAAGGTTAAGCAGCAAGAAGAACTGCTTCAGAAAGAGAATAGAGAAATGAAGGGGATATTGGCAGAATTAGCCAGTGAGTTGGAACACATGAAGAATGTGGTTGAGAAGAAAGAAATGAAAGCAGAAGAAGAAGAGGAGGAAGAAGTGCCAGATGATGATGAGGATGAAGTATTTGAAACTGAGAAACCATTTTTTAAAGCTTTGAAGGCTTTGGGAGGAAAACCCATTGAGTTACTTATGTTTATAGGAAAGATGGATGCTGAATTAGTATTGGAATGGATTGAAGCTCTAGAGAATCATTTTGAATGTGAGAAGATTTCAGAGTCATAGCAAGTCAAGTTGGCTAACTATAGAATGAAGGGAGTAGCTCTTAAATGGTGGAATTTTGTACAAGAAGAAAGAGTAAAGGAAGAGAAGGAAAATTTGTTCATGGAAGAAGATGGTGTCTATGATAAGAGAGACGTATCTCCCTAAGATTATGAGGTACAGTTACATCAGAAAAGGCAGAATCTTAGACAAAGAGATATGGATATCTGCACTTATACAGAGGAATTTCAGAAGTTAAGTCTAAGATCAAAATTTGTAGAACTTGAGCGTATCAAGGTAGCAAGATACCTAAATGGTTTAAGAATGAATATACAAGAGGATTTGCAGTTGTTGAGTCCTAACATAGTAGCTAAATGTTATCAACTAGCTTTGAAAGTGGAGGAGAAAGTCAAGAGGAGACAAGAGAATAACAACAGAGGTAGAGAAAGACAGTCATTCAGAGGAAGAGGCACATTTAGAGGAAGAAGCCCAAATTTTCAGCCATAAACAAAGACATATAATGAAGTGAATAGGTTTGATAATTTCAGAGGAAGTTTCAGAGGTAGAAGACCAAATTTTAGAGGAAGATCACAAGGTAGAACGAATGGAACAATAAGATGTTACAATTGTAATCAAGGTCACATGGCACATAAATGTCCAACAAAGGCAAGCTCTAGTACTCATGGAGAAAGGAGAATACACCTTACACAAGAAGCTGTTTTACAAGACGATTCAAAAACTTATGGTTATCCAAAAAAAGGAGAAGCACTTATGATGAGAAGGACATTGTTGAAGATGCTTGTAAAAATAGAACCACCATAGAGGAAGTCTATTTTTGGAACTACTTGTAAGTCTGGAGGAAAGGTTTGCAAGGTATTAGTAGACTTTGGTTCTACAAAGAATTTCGTAGCCCTTGAAATGGTGGAGAAGTTATAACCAAGAACACCACATCCGTATCCTTACAAAGTATCTTGGCTGAATAAAGGACAACAGACTATAGTGGAAGAGCAAGCTTGGGTTGAATTTCAGATTGGAGCATACAAAGACAGATTATTGTTTGATATTGTTAATATGGATGCATGCCATTTAATTTTTGGCAGACCATGGCAATACGATCTCAAGGTACAACATGATGGAGTGAAGAATACTGTTGATGCGAGTTTTGTATCACTTACATAACATATTAGCAATTGGATATTTGATAGAGAATATCAAACATACAATTCCTCTCTTGAAAAGTTAATGCTCATGAGACATGAGTATAACTCTAATGTTCCTTACACTGTTGGATACTCGCTCAGTTTTATCGATGTGATTTGCTGGTAATCACATAGGCGGCCTTACGCTATTCATTCGAGGATGACTTGGACTTTGGTGGAATGATGGAGATGACAACTCGGTTTGTGAAATGTGCGGAGGCAGATAATGTTGATGGTCGCGATGATGGAGGGTGTGTCTGCCGATGATGATGTTGATGGGAAAGTGATGGTTGTGGAAGGTGAATGGATGAGTTCTATCACTTGATCTACTCTAACTTGCTTCTCTAAGCTTCGACTACCCAGCTACTTACTATTCTACTCCTACTCCTATGAATGGAAGGTTAGCAAATGGACGGGGATCGAACCTAATGAGAGCTAACCAACGGCCTCACTTCCACAGGTGCAATGATTCTAAGGAAAAATAAACTAGTTTACCACACAAAGCTTCCCAACCAGCCGCTAGATGCTAGTGGCCTAGTATTGATCCCTATCAAACATTTACCAATGCTACCATACAACTATCCATCTACTCTACTCTTGCTTAAACAACTTGAAATGAAACAAACTTTAACAATTTGAAAGGAAATCTAACTAAGTGGAAGTAGAAAACATGCAATAACACCCAATGTTCTTGATCAACATGCCAATCGCAACAATGAAAAAGAGAGCATTTTGGTATTATCTTCGCAACAATTTCTCCGACCCCTTTACAAATGAGAGCAAATGGCCTTTTATAGAGGCCAGAAATACAATGGATGGTGGAGATCAAAACAAGATCAACGATCCAGATTGGATCCTCAAAACCCTAATTAGGGTTGCCACCCCATCAGCCAATGAGAAGCTGCCACCTCATCAATGGACCAATGAAAAAAGTGCAAAAAGTGGCAACCAATGAGAAGGCACCAAAATGGTGGCCAATCAGAAATAGACACTTGTCCTATTCTAGAAGAAAGGGAAATTGCCACTTGGGCTTACATCAAATGATCTTCTAATATAAATCTTCCCTTTTCTTTCATTTTCTTAGCTAAGGAAATGAACTTAGCTAGTCTTTCGTTAACTTTTTCCATAGGAGGACAAGGTGTGTGTGCTTTGCCTTGAGTTCCGCTGTCTTTGCCACGCTGTTCGCTGTTTGTAGTATTTTTTTTATGATCCTTGTCATATTCTTTTGCAAATCCAATAAAAACGCTGAGAGAGGGAAGGGTGCCCGAATGTTTTTTCTTGATAGCAACCTTTCCTAACTCATCCAACCTCGATCCAAAATTTGTCTCATTGACATCCTCTTTCTCTGATATCTTCAAAACCAAGGGCTACGCCATTATCGCTCATCATGGTCATAGTGGAAGTGTCAATACCTGGGCCGTGATGTGCAACTGCCTTTTGTATATCCTTTTATTGTACCACCATTGGTATTGGTTATTCGCCTCATTTTCGATAAGAAGGGAGTTTTGGGCATCATATCCTCTTTGTCTTTCTTAGTGTTCGCTCACTTGGGATTCTTACTTGCACTATCATCCTCCATGCTTGTCGCCCTATTACGGGATGGTAGAGTGGTGAACCAAAAGGCAAGAAGAACCAAGCGGAGCAATCCTTAGCCTAGAACGAAAGATGGATATCTCAGCTTAAGCACTCTTTGCAACTCTAAATGATTTGAAATTACCTCTACCTATAGCCAAGGGGGATTGTCCTTCCTTCAGTCTGTCCCTCATCCGTATCATGTCCACTGTACAGATATTGGTGTCGGTTATTCACTTCATTTTCGAGAAGAAGGAAGTATTGGGCGTCATATCCTCTTTGTCTTTCTTAGTGTTCGCCCGCTTGGGATTCTTACTTGCACTATCATCCTCCAAATAAAATTACCCAACCTAGGGCAAAAATCGTAGCCTCTTGAAAAAAAATCAGAATTTTATCTTCCACAAATTTCGGCTACCACAAAATTCGGCCCCCACAAATTTCGCCTTCTACAAAAGTTGGCCTCCACAAATTTCGGCCAAGTCTAGAAAAAATCTGCTCCACAAAATTCGCCCACACGGAGAGGAAGAAATGATTTGTGAAAATGAAATGGGGAGGAGACTCTCTTTATAGCCAATTTTCTTTCTCCATAAAGCTGGCCTACATGGTCTAGGAGAAAACAAAAAACAAAAATTAAATTCAAGTTAAGGCCCACAATTAAATACTTAGCTTAAAAATTGATTTTGCCAAAAGAAAATTGCACTTTTAAATTTAACAATTAGCTCCAATTGCAAAACGAAATTAAATGGTGCCTTGAGGGTGTTAAATATTTCCATTTAATGAGGATTTAGTAATTAATACGTCATTAAAATTGTATTTTGGCTAACCAAAAGTCATTTTTCAATAATAAATTACTAAATTCATTAAAAACTTAAAAGTTTTCAAGGCAATTAATCCAATTAAAGCCATTTTTTTGCAATTTTCTACCAAATCGATTTTGCCAAGCTAAAAAAATAAAAAATTAAAATTAAAATTGCATTTAGAACCAAAAATTGATTTTTTGCAATTTTCCACATTTCAACAAAATTAAAAAAAATTTCACTAAAGAAAAATTTGAGATTTTTCAAAAACTTAAGTCTAATTAAAATTTCTCTTTTGAGAATTATCCAAATTTACAGAGTTAAGACCAAATTTTCAAAAGAAAACGCCTAAGTACAAAATTCACAACTTTATCCTGCCAAGTTGAAGTTAACTTAGAAAATTATTCGGCCTAAGGATAAAATTGATAGCTCTGGAAAATCAAGTTAAGAAAACCGGGTGAAAATAAGCTAAGCCTCCCCATATCTGTCCTGAAGGTACCAAGGCGTGAAATTTTTCAAAACTCAAAATTGTTGGACAATCCAAAAATTTGCCAAGGCGATTAGAAAAAGGGGGTCCCCAAAAATTTTGGGGCGATGGTGTGAAAACCTCACAACAAATACATACACCATTACAAAGAATGGAAAGGTCATTGAATTGATACCTTTTGCTGAACCAAGTCGAGAAGAATCAAAAGCTACAGAAGCTAAGATCATGGTAATGGGTAAGAAAGAATTTATGAAAGAAGTGAAAGGAAAGAAGTGTCCGCTCTTTGCATTAATTCCAGTACTCAAAGATTGTCGTTGGCAGAAACTGTGTCAGCCGACGGAGTGATTGTCGTTGGTGTTTCTATAGCCGACGGGGTGATTGTCGTTGGTGTTTCTGTATTCTGTAGCCGACGGGTAAATAGTTTGTAGCGGACATAATGTTTGTGGCCGACGGACTCCTTCTGGAAGGTTCGGTGGATAGTATTTATATCCCATCTGGGATCATTGTAAATCATCATTGATCTTATCTTATGAAGCATAATGTAATGTTCTGACATATGTGAATAATCTAAAGAGTTCTGCTATTCGTGTTCATTATCTTTGTGCATTTCTTAATTAACCTATGCGGCAAACAAAGATAAATTACAGAATGATGCTGAAAATCAGATTTAGGAAGAAAAATCAGAAATGAAACATTCAAACTTGTAGGTGGAAGTGATAGAAAAGAAGAAACAAAAGGTAGCGAAAGAAGTTAAACCAATTTTGGACAAGTACAAGGAAATCATAGCTGATGGAATACCAAGAAGTCTTCCACCTATGAGAGAAGTCAGTTATTGCATTGATCTCATACCAGGTTCAACATTACTCAGCAAGGGTGCATACAAGCTAACACCACAACAGAATGAAGAAATGGCAAGGCAAATTGAAGAGTTACTTGAAACTGGTTTGATTAGAAAAAGTCTAAGCCCATGTGCAGTACTTGCAGTCTTAGCACCAAAGAAAGAAGAAACATGGAGACTATGCACAAATTCAAGAGCATTGAACAAGATCGTTATAAGGTACAGATTTCCAATGCCTAGAATAGAAGATTTACTTGATTGTTTGGGTAAGGCAAGATATTTTTCAAAAATTGATTTAAAAAGTGGATATCATCAAATAAGAATTAGGCCAGGAGATGATTGGAAAACAACATTCAAGACAATGAGGGATTATATGAATGAAAGGTAATGCCATTTGGATTGTCTAACGCCCCTAGTACATTTATGATACTTATGAATGAAGTTCTCAAAGATGTTACAGGAAAGTTTGTGATAGTATATCTAAATGACATTTTACTTTTCAGCGACACAAAGGAAGAGCATTTGAAACATATATATTTGGTATTGAGGAGGCTACAAGAAGAAAAGTTGATGATTAATTTGGAGAAATGCAGTTTTATGCAAGAGGAGCTGACATACCTTGGATTTGTAATCTCAAATGGAACACTCAAGATGGATCAAGATAAGGTAAGTGCAATTGTTTCATGGCCAATTCCTAAAACTATTGCAGTAGTTAGAAGTTTTCATAGTTTAACCACTTTCTACAGAAAGTTCATTAGAAATTTAAGTTTGATTTGTGCACCTATTTTGAATAACACAAAAAGGAGGGCAGAAATTTAAATTTGTCTGGACAGTAGAAGCTAGTGAAGCCTTTGAACTTCTTAAGCAAAAAGTAGCCCAACAACTAGTCCTCGCATTTCTTGATTTTAGTAAAGTCTTTCAAATAGAATGTGATGCCAACAACATAGCAATAGGAGGTGTACTTAGTCAAGAGGGTAGACCTATAACCTTTTTTAGTGAGAAACTCAATGAAGCTAAACAAAAGTACTCTTCATATGATTTGGAAATGCATGCCCTTGTCCAGTCCCTTAAGAAATGGAGACACTATTTGCTGCCCAAAGAATTCATTGTATACACAGATAACCAGGCCCTTGGTTTCATAAATAGTAAAGAGAAACTGAATCATAGGCATATGAAATAGGTAGAGACATTGCAAGCATTCTCTTTTTCTATTAAGCACAAAAAGGGAGTTGCAAATAAGGTTGCTGATGCGTTAAGTAGAAGGGCTTTGACTACCTCTCAAATTCAGTTGGAAACTACAGGAGTTTCAAGTTTGAAAGATATGTATGTTAATGATGCTGATTTTAAAGAGATTTATCAATCATGTACTAATCTAGATGATAGATACAATCATGAGTATGCTGATTTTCTAATTCAAAAAGGATTATTATTCAAAGGAGGACAACTTTGCATACCAAAATGTTCTATGAGAGATAACATCATACAAGAGAAACATAGTGGAGCATTATCCGGTCAGTTTGGACTAGATAAGACTTTGGAGTTGGTTCGTAAAAATTACTTTTGGCCAAAGTTACAGAAAGATGTGAGAAAATTTGTAGAAGAGTGCACCATTTGTTTGAAAAACAAAGGTAAAAGTACTAATGTAGGATTATATCAGCCCCTACCTATTCCTTCAAGAGCATGGGAAAGTATCATTATGGATTTTGTTATGGGATTACCAAGAACTCAAAAAGGGTATGATAGTGTTTTGTTGTTGTGGATAGGTTTAGTAAAATGACACATTTCTTACAATGTAAATCTACTAAAGATGGTTCATACATAGCAGATTTATTTTTCAAAGAGATAGTTTGAATCCATGGATTAACATTGAATATTGTTTTACATAGAGATGGCAGATTTGTAGGTCATTTTTGGAGGACACTTTGGAAGAAACTTGTCATAAATTTATTTTTTTCATCTGCATATCACCCACAAACTGATCGGCAAATAGAAGTTGTCAACAGATCTTTGGAAAATTTGTTAAAATGTCTTACAAAACAGCATGGAGAAAAATGAGATTCTATACTTGCTCAAGTTGAATTCTCATAAAATGATACAATGAATCGAAGTACAGGAAAATCTCCATTTCAGATTGTGTATGGTACACACCCAAGAGGAATTCTCGAGCTGAGAGAACTTCCAAACACTTTTTCGAGTAGTTCACATGGTGAAGAATTTGCTGAAGCTATTAAAGAGGTCCAAGATCAAGTCAAGTTGCAGCTACAAAATTCAAATCAGAAATACAAAGAATTTGCTAATCAGAAAAGAAGAGAAGTACAGTTCAAGGTTGGTGATTTGGTATGGGCATATTTGAAGAAAGAAAGATTACCTCAAACAAAGCATACAAAGTTATTACCTAAGAAGATTGGTCCTTGTCAAATTCTGGAAAAATATGGGCACAATGCATATAAGATTCAGTTACCTACCTATTGACATTGGTATTTCACCTATATTTAATGTTTGTGATCTCACAGCATACAAAGGTTCTAAAACACAATCAGCACATGAAGATTCAGTAAAAACGGATTTGCAGCAAGTATCTAAACTAGCACAACCTCAATTGGAGAAGATACTTGATACAAAGATAAAGAAGACTCGAAGGAGATAATACACTCAGTATTTAGTCAAATGGAAGAATAGACCAGTGACAGAAGCTATTTGGATGGATGAGAAACAAATCAGCAAGCATGGTTCATCATTACAACATTCCATCTCAAGTGGACTTGAGATTCATTCTATAGGGGAGTATGCTGCAGTGGCAGATCAGATAGATGCTATAGGAACTAACACGGTTAAGTATGCTACAGGAAGTTAAGGTAACGTTTTATGTGTCCTTTCAATTTTAATGTTTGTAATAAAGTTTTGTGTATGATGGCATAAATGGAGTAGTAATTCGATGAACTCTCCAGATATAGCCACTTAGGACAATGTGTGTTTGATTTTCAGTTGAGTCAAGATTCTTTAAGTCAGAGTTTTGTGTGTTTAATAATTAAGCCAACTAAGCATTGGACAACTACATGAAGTTGGCAGCAGTTTTGGATTCCTCATGATTTGAAAAAAATGTCTCTGTTTTTGATTTTTGGATGACATTTCATCTTCCTACATCAGAGATAGGAAGCATTGAAAAACAACCGATTTTTGGAATGTAATTGGAGGTTATTGGATGGATAGCAGAGGAAAAGAAAATTTTGAGTTTTTCCTGATTTTTGTGAGTCTATAGTTTTGGATGTGTGATTTTCTATGTTTTCTTTTATGAATTGATATTTTGAACTCTTGGAACATATCGATGGTTTTGTTTTAGAACAGTAGTATATTGATCGCTTTTGAGTCTAAAGTAAATTTGTTGTTTGGAAGCAATCTTAGGAAACACAATTTCTTATTTATTTGCATGTAAATATCTATTGTTTTAAGGGTCGTAGAAATCGATGGAAGTCTTTTAAACTCTCCACGATCTAGTTTCTGAGATTATGGAGGAGTTATGTAGTATATTCCTTTTGTTTTCATTCTGTTTTCTTGTTCTTTTATTCCTGCTCACAGCCATGCAGAAGTCAATCTATGAATTGGGTGAATATGTTCATGTATTCACTGATCTATTGAAATCACGTAATTGAAATGTGAGAGTAAGGAGGGTTGTTTTATATTTTGGATTTGATGGAAGTTGTGAGTGATTGGGAATAACATATTCGGTAGTTGACTCAGCCCCGAGTTTTAAATTTCATATATGAAATAGTGGTATGAAGTTAAATACGATTTTTTGTTGATGGATAATCAGTTTATATTTTCTTTGAGATTCAGTTTTACATTCGAAAGTGATCAAGTTCTCCATGTGTTTCGAGTTCAATAAGGAGGAGTCCGATCGGTATATGTTAATTTGGTGCAGAAAAAAATGTTGCTATAGGAGATCAAGAAAGTTCTTCTCGCATGTCAGTTTATGAATTGTAATGAAGGATGTCAGTGGAATAACAATTTGAGACAAGTTGAAATTGATTCTGGGAGGTGTATGTGCCCTTTGAAGAAACTTAGTCGAGTGATTAATTTCCTCCTAAGTTTTCCAAGGTGAGGCTTTGCATCAGACTTGACATAGCACAAGTTGTTGGATTAGTTGCAATGTTCTCTGCTAATCCCAAAGAGACACATTTGATGGTAGTTAAGAGAACATTTAGATATATCTGAAGGGGACTGAAGAATATGGTCTTCGGTATGC
Organism: Cupressus sempervirens; assembly: GCA_028749045.1. Lineage (NCBI taxonomy): Eukaryota > Viridiplantae > Streptophyta > Pinopsida > Cupressales > Cupressaceae > Cupressus > Cupressus sempervirens. The sequence continues at coordinate 457,328,041 of CM053786.1, read as the reverse complement.
ACCTACAGGTGATTTCTCACTAAGCATGTTTATAGATGCAGATTGGGCAAGTATTGTGGATGATAGGAAGAGCACAAGTGGTGGTGCATTCTTTCTCGACAATAGACTTGTGTCATGGACAAGTAAAAAGAAGAATTGCATCTCTCAGTCCATAGCTGAAGTTGAGTATGTTGTTGCTACTAGTAATTGTACACAAGTGGTGTGGATCGAGCATATATTGGACGATATTCAGGAGAAGGTAATTGAACTTGTGTTTAACTATTGTGATAACATAAGTGCCATAAGCATATCCAAGAACCCAATGATGCACTCTAAAACTAAGCATATTGCTATTAAGCATCACTTTCTTAGAGAGAAAGTGCAAGAGAAAGAGGTGACGTTGGAATATGTCCAACCAAGGAGCAAGTAGCTTGTTGGTTCTCAAAACCGCAGATTGGAATCCTACGAGCCTTACCTGCTCGATGCTGGGATATCCAACCGGTTAAGGTCAACTTGATGGAACTGAACGACATAGTCCAATTTCCCTGCACTTCCGGCTCTACAAAACCGAGGCGGGTGTACCTAATCTTGGATGAAACACTTAAATCCAAGACACTTAAAACAGATTGATAGAACTCGAACACAATAAACGTTTTCCAAATGGCAAGAAATATAGGAAAACTTTAAACTTGCGATTTATGAACTGAGAACAAAAGAAAATGATGGAGACAACATTTTAAATAAAGTATAGATATAAATTAAAACGATAGATGAATATATTTATTCCTCAAAGGAAAGAAGTAAGACATTTGCCAGCATATGGATTATGAATTAAGAGCAAAAGACCAATGCTTAATTAGATGGGCAATAGAGTCAAAATTATCGATTGAAACATACAACTTTATAAAATCTAATATATTCAAATTATAAACAATTTTAATAATCAGACGCGATGGATCAATTTTTTTAAATGCAATTTTAAATAAGTCTAAAATGCAAGACAAATTAGACATGAATATGGAAACAATGAATTATTTCACAATATTTATGTTTATCGAATTTAAAATGCAATAATGATCCAATCCACTTGTCTGAATATTAAAATATTTATAAAATATAAATAAAAGACATTTATAAAGGACAAAATTTAATAACGAATTAAACTCTAATGCAAATAGAAATAAATGCGCTTACAGATTACGCCGGAAAATTTATAAGTAAAGACACTCCTTAAGGATGATCTATCCACAGCAAATTTATCCGGATCGAATGAAATTAACCCAAAAATCCACCATCCATAGGCTTAGTTCAACAGGTCACTCTTTTGCCGATGAGAAAATATAATATAAAACAGGCTGGACTAAAATTTAAAAGAAATATGAATCTGTCTTCTCTCCTCTTTCAATTTTCACATCTCCTATTTATAAAAACCCGAAAAGGCACTATGCCTTTTCCAAAATAATGCATCCTTTCGTAACAAGTAACTAACCAAAGATTTCAGCAATTTATCATAGTTTAACACGGCTCATTTATATAACTATCGGCATCTTGGTAATCCTTTTCATTTATGCAAATATGCTCGGGCCACGTTATTTCTTTGTGCGCTGGAAAATTCTGAAGGCTAAAGTCGTAGCAATAATATGCGTTATATGATATGTGCACCTCAAACTCCATATCCGCAGATAACATCATCTCTCCTATATGCATATAAATATACATTTTATGCGAATGGTTGATGCCGTTTTTAGATGTTCTGAGTGCCTCTCCCATTGGATCTGATATACTATCTTTTCCATTGCTTATTCATCATTATCTGCCGGTTTTGCTTTTAACAGACCCGTGTGAATATCCTTCCAAAGGTATATATTTTCAACTCGCGAATGGGAGAAAAACGTTGATGGCACAACTTCAGCAAATATATTTATTGAATTGCCGTAACTTCAATCATTTCATTGGATGTATTGCTGGTGCGTCTTCCTACCTCTATCTTCGGAATCCTTCCGCAAAAATCATGGTGCAAATCCATTGTATCTTCCTTGTGTTATATCATAGACTTTCTGGTTACAAAAATGGCTCCAGGACCTGCGTAAAACAAAATCATAACATTAGTGATGAGTAACATGCCTCAATGAAACAAACTTCCTTGCTTGAATGGCTTGATTATTTTATTTTCCTAATAATCGATTACTTCAAACATATGAACCGACCCAAATTATTGTGCAATACAAAGGAATGAGACTTCTCTCTGTTCGTGTTTTCATGCCTCTTATCCGCATAGATAGCATCCTTCTCATTGGTCTCTAGTGTTCAAAATCAATATATTCTCAGACTGATGCTACATTTGCTTCCTTTACATTAAAGATGCTATAAGTCACTGTCTCATGAAATTCCAACTATTTTTGAATATCAAATTAAAAATTTTCAAACATCTGAAACCTACAGCCAATAATCTATATATACGACTCTTGTTACCAAATCAATAACTCCTGATAGTGTACTGCTTTCAAAAAACATCGCAATCTTTTATTGTCTTCATTATGCCTGTCAATGTTATACATGCTGCTCACACATATTATCTTAAAAACTGTTTCAATAACACCATATTTTGTATATTTTCTATTTTGTTGAGTACAACATTTGTGACCCTCTTCGTCTCAGCATATACACAACCATACGCTGGTATGCATAGCTTGCATTTTGGGCAATTCTTTGCACATATAAAGCATACCGAGTCTGGCACTATGCTCTGTATATTCTAATGTGTAATCAAAACTGATTTATTTATTCTCCTTTATGAGATGTTGTACTTATGGAAAATGTGTCCAAATAATTGGAACTATACGCAACTTGAATGAATGATCTTCCATGAATATCTGAACATAGAGGTATGTGAACGGCATGATTAAGAATATATTACAGTCACACGAAAAAGCCTTCCTCAAAATGTTATCAAAGGGCTTCTGGATATTTTCCCTCTACTCTTTCAGACCATTAACAAGTTTTATTCTTTCTCAGCCTTAACAAATTGAATAGGAGTATGTTCTGTAGATGATCTTTAAATCTGCGCATAAAATAACTTGTTTGTTTAGCTAGACCATGATTTTCTTAGCATCAACTCTCTGTTGTTCAGTATCAAATCCTTTTATATCTTTAGAGCTAAGAAATTGTTCATCACCAGCAGAGATTGTGTGGGAACATGAGGACTCCTGTCATTGGTATACATCATTAAAAATGAAAAGATATGAAAATTTATAAGAATGAAGCTTCTAAAAAATGAGTCCTATCAGTGGCTCTTGCCAGGGACGTATGCTCCCTGTGAGCATAGCGAGATTCCAGTTATCTCTGGAGGAGCAGATCTGGCGACAAAATAAAAGAAGTCAATTTACATACTTATATATATAAGAATCTAAACAAACAAACAAATCAAAATAAAAGAAAAGGGGGAACAACAAAAAATAAAGAAAAGCATAATAACTTCCCTGTCGAGCTTATTGAAAAAATGGTTTGAGATATTGTCCATGAACCGGGAAATCCTGAATATGACCATCTGTATCCTGCAAAAAATAAGATTGTTCTCCCGCTTTATTAGAAATAATAAATGGTCCAAGCCATAGTGCTTCAAATTTACCATGCTTTCCTTTGTCCTGATCCCTAGCATTCCATTTTAAAACCCAATCTCCTGCCTTAAAAGATCGGTTAGAACTTTTATTATGAAGAAACTTGACGTGCTGCTGCTTATTTATATTTTGTTCCCGCGCTATCCTTCTTACCTCATCTAGCTCAATCAAAGCATTTAACCTATTTTCCATAAAATTAAGATCTTCTAATTGTTCTTCGGTCACAAATTTGTAAACAGGTAACAAGTTATTTAAGGGAAGCTTGGCCTCTTTACCATAAACAAGATTAAAGGGAGAGAAACCTATTGACTTGTTTACCGTGATTCTGTTTGCCCATAATGCCAAATTTAGCTTTGAATCCCAAGCGCGTTTATTATTTTCTAGCATTCTTCTGATGATCTTCAGAATGTTTTTGTTGCTAGATTCCGCTTGTCCATTACCTTGGGGGTGATATGGAGATGAGTACGAAACTGCAATACCATACTTCCTGCAAAACTCAACAAATTCATTAGACCTAAAACACATACCATTATCTGCTACGATTTTTTGCGGGACTCCAAATCTAGTCAAGATATTTTGCATAAGAAATTTAATAACCACTTTACTTGTTGACTGCCGAGTTGGTATGGCTTCCACCCATTTGGTAAAGTAATCAGTGGCTACTAAAATCCAGCTATGTCCACCACTTGACTTTTCACTGATTTCTCCTATAAAATCAATCCCCCACATTTGGAATGGTTCCTCCGCTTGCATTGTCCTTAATGGGAGAGCACCATCATATTTTAATTTACCGAAGAATTTTTGACAAGCTTCACATTTTCTAATATAAGCATGACAATCTTTGAAGAGCTGAGGCCAATAGTACCTTGCTCGCAATATCTTATGAGCCGTAGTCCTTGCTGAAAAATGACCTCTACAAACCCCCTCATGCATTTCCTTGAGAATAATTTCTGATTGCGCAATATCTAAACAAAACAGTAGAATCCCATCCTGATTTTTCCAATACAAATCACCCTGAATTAAAACATACTTCGCAACTTGTAACTTTATGGTCCTTTTCTTATTCTCATTTAAATCATCTTTACATTTAGTATGCTGCAAGTAATATACTATAGCTGTGTACCAAGGGTATCTCCCAATACTAACTTTAGCATGTTCATCACTAATTTGGTTGACTTGCACAGCCTCCAAATTTAACTCAGCCATAAGCTTAGCTAGACCCTGCCCTCTAACTAATTTGGTAATCTGAATGTCCACATTGAATTCTTGGATTTGATTTATCCAACGACATCGTCTTCTAGTAGTTTCAGATTGTTTGAATATGTCTTTAATGGCAGCATTTGGCACATAGGCGATAACTTCAGCCCCTACTAAATAAGGTCGAAAAGATTTAATTGCTTTAACCAAAGCATAAGCCTGTTTCTCATTTATATCATAATTCAATTCAGCTGCTTGTAAACTCTTGCTAAAGAACGCAATTGGTTGCTCGTATCCCTCATTGTTCTTTTGTAGCATGATTGTGGCTATGGTATGGTAAGAGGCAAATGAAAATAACTGGAAAGGCTTCTTAAAATTAGGGGATTTTAGAACCGGGGCTTCTTTTATAGCTTGTTTTATCTTAGAGAATGCCCCTACAACCTCACTATCCCAAGCAATTTTAGCACCCTTCTTAAGCATCTTAGCAATAGGTTTAACAATTTCAGCAAAATTAGAGACGAACCTTCTCACAAAATTTATTTGCCCAAAGAAAGATTGGATTCCCTTAGTCGTTTTAGGTATCTGAATGTTATCAATGGCTGCTACCCGTTCAGGATCAATTCTAACCCCTTCCTTGGAGACGATATGACCTAACAATTTTCCTTCGGTTACCCCGAATTGACATTTTTTAGGGTTCAAAGAGATTCCAAATTCAAGGGCCCTTATGAAGATCTTTTCTAAATGCTTACAATGGTCTTCTGCTTTCTTTGAATAAGCAGTAAGGTCATCTTGGTAAACAACCATAATCAAGTCAATCAATCCATCGAAAGCAACATCCATTGCCCTTTGAAAGGTAGCGCCTGCATTTGTTAACCCAAAAGGCATCCTAGCATAGACATAGGTACCCCAAGGTGTGGTAAAAGCAGTCTTATACTGTTCGGATTCTTTCACTTTGACTTGATTCTAACCTGAGGACCCATCCATCATAGATTGTAATTCATTACCGGTTACCTTTTGTAATAAAATCTCCATGTTAGGTAATGCATAATTGTCCTTAAGGGAAGATATATTCAAATTTCTAAAATCTATACATAACCGTATATCTCAATTCTTTTTTCTAACTGGGACTAAATTCGAAACCCATGTAGAATGCCTTATAGGTTTTATAATTCTGGTGTCTCTTAATTTGATGAGTTCATCTTTCATTTTTGGAGCTAATGTTGGATTTATCGGACGCTGTCTTTGTCTAAATGGTTTGGTATCGGGTTTCAAAGGTATTTCATGCTGAAACAAATCTTCCCTATACGCTTTAAGCTCATCATAGCTCCAAACGAAGACATGTCTATATTTTCTTAATAAAGCAATTAGGTCAGCCCTTATTATTGTTGACAATTTCTTTCCTATGTAAACCTTTTTAGGAGAACTATCACATCCCAAATTTATTTCCTCAATTTTATTTTGGATCTTGGTAGATTTGCTATTTTGTGGACTTTCCTTTTCATCAAAGATTTGCTCTAAAGAAACAAGACCTTTTGGTATTTTATTGGTTTTTAATTGCATTATTTCCTTTCCAAACAATGTTTCCTTACTGTCTTCTTCTTCTATGTACCCATTCCAATCAATAAGTTGATTTTCATAATCTTCTTGGCAAGTCAAAAATTTAATGATAATCATTATCATCCTCAAAAACTTGCCAGTTTTGAACATTGTCTGGTATAGAAGGTCTATTTTTCATTTCAACCTGAATAACTTCATCAAATGGAATATCCATTTGCCTAATAGCCAGATTAGCCATTATATCAGCTAGATAATTGGTTGATCTATCGACCCATTTGATTGAAAAGGCATCAAAGAATTCTATCAAATCCCATACATAATTCCGATACTGTTTTAATCTTGGGTTTCTAGTTGAAAATTTATGCCTAATTTGCGAAACAATTAAATCTGAATCACCTAAAACAGCGAGCATTTTAATCCTATATGCTTTAGCAATACCAAGACCAATGACTAATGTCTCATACTCAGCAATATTATTAGTGCATTCAAAATTTAGTAAGAAAGAAAATTTAAAAGTCTTACCTGACGGCGAAACAAAAATAATGCCAGCCCCATTTCCTTCCTTACTACATGCGCCATCAAAAAACATTTGCCAAATATCATTACAATTTTCTTTTACATAAATTGAAATTGAATCAACAATCTTAGAAGTAGTTTTGGTTATGCTTACTTGGAAGTTGTCCATGTCCGAATGGCAAAAGTTAACCTCGGGATCCGAAATGTAATCTTCAACCAAATAGTATGACTGGGGTTCCCTTTGTTCTAAATCTGAACTATTTAAAAAAGGATAGCAAGAGTTTTTGTCAAAATTGACAATTTGTAGGCTTATTAAATGAGTTTTAGAAATATCTTCAATCGAGAAATTAATATTTCTACGAATAATAGAATTCAATTTATCAAAGAAATTAGACGATTTATGCAAATCATGAATTAGCACTTTGTCACATAAATATTTATCCAATAATATATTGACTTGTGACTTTATGAGTGAGATAGTTTCTTTCTCTGAGTACATAGCTCTCATTTCGTTAATAGACCAAGAAACCAGATTGTTAGGAATGAAAACTAAATTTAATAATTGTCCATATGTTACATTCTTATTTTTGATATGAATCCTTCCCATGTAAGAAGCCAATCTTTTTTTATAAAAAAGACGAGGACGGTGTAAATAATCTAAAAATTCAAAGGTATATGCTTTGTGAAAAGAAGCTCTCAATGAATTTTGATTAGAGAGTTTTAAAGGATTCAACCAATTGTCTTGATTATCAAATATTTCCGAAAGACCCGCATTATTAAATAGTTCCAATAATTCCATGTAATTTTTTCCATTATCAAAGATGTCAATAATAAATTCAATTATTGTTTTTTTCTCATTTAATGTTTGTTTGGATTCAAGATTAGGAATTGATTTAGATTTTGTGCCATTTTCATTAAGCTTGTCCCAAACATTTTCATTAAGCTTGCCCCAGAGAATCTTCGAACGATTCATATTCTCCGAGATAAACTTATTAATTCCAGTATAATGAAATTCATTGGGATCCCCAACCAACCCCAATGTTGAATAGTCGATAATTCAATTGGATCTAACACTCTCTTTTTAAAATTGTTTTGTTTGGAAATGGACAAGAGATATTCTAATCTTTGTTGAAAGTATTCGATCTTTTTGGATAATACAAAAGTGTTTAAAAAATTTGGATTTCTAATCTGAACAGGTCGAAAAATAGGGCGATCCAAACATTCTTTCTGATACATTATCCAACTTGATGAATGCTGGTTAATTGCATCTTGCGTTACATTATTCAAATTGCGACTTAATGTTTTGAGAAAATAGATGAATTCCAAATAGTATTTATTCTTATTCAATACTTTCTGTAATTCTAAATAGTCTCTTTGTAATTCGTATTTCCTTGCCTCCTACAGGAATAGTAGCATAGGACATATCTAACTGCACATGACCTCCAACTAAATTTGACCATTGCCTAGATAACAACATGCCATAGCTTGCTGATATTTCAACTACTATGATGTCAGTTCTGTATGACATATGTGGAAATGATGGAAAACGAAATTCAACATTTTTAATTATTCCAACTACAGGTACAGATCTGTTATCCATGGCATAACATTTTCCAAAGGGAGTATCAACTTTAAGTCCTATTTCCTTCATTACATCAGCAGACATAATATTGACTGCTGCGCCACAATCAATCATACAATTTTTTACCAATTTATTGTTTATCAACAATGTTAAATAGAACGGGTCTACTTGATTTGCCCTTTTATTTAATGTTGTTCCTAGATATACAATGGGCGTTTCTTCATTACTTTTATCACCATCCTTATTGTTAATATCTTGCACATTAGACAATATCTTCACCGTTTCATGCCTGTAATCAGTAAATTTCATCATATCCATTAGTGGCACAGTATTCTTTAATTGAGATAAAGCATGATTCATAAAACTATGACAATCGGATATTTTCTTACCATGAGTTTGTACAACTGGTTGCTTGGTAATTTTATAAGTTTGATTACCTTCCTTTTGCTTGGTTTGAGTTTGATTTTCAGGCTTCTTAGATGCTTCAATCTGTTGCTGATTCCTTACAAATATACCAGCAGGAGTCCCTTGATCAGCATTATTTTCTTTATTCCTTCTTTGATATGTATGTTTAGCGTGCTCAACTGCTGCGGTAGTATAGGCTCTTCTTTCTTCTGGCGTTAATCTACGAAAGGTAGGATTGTCTTCCTCATCTGAAAAGACTTGTTGAGTACATTGTTGCTGGTTAGAGCCCCTATAATAATAATCAGCATTATGATCTTCATCCTCAGAATCATCTTCATCTATTCCCCATATTGGTTCAGATGATATTGTGTTGACTACGGGTTGTTCCTCACTTTGATTTCTTTCTTCAAAAATAGCTTGCGCAACGATACAATGATTAGTATCGTGGGGCAACCTGCACGCATCACACCATGGGCCATCATCAACAATATTTACTTTCCTCAAAGGGTCAGGGGTATCTTTAGCATGAGTTGGTCTCTCCGGTTTTTCATCCTTCCAGTTTGTGTTATAAGGCATATCATGTAATCTTACTCTGTCATTTCTATTAAAGGGTGGCCTCTCACTTCTACCTTGTTTGACTTTTATCTCTTTTAGCATATCCATTATTTCTTTGAGTTCATCCTTCTTAGGATTTTTTGGATTATACAATTTGGAATCATCCCTCTTATTAATTCTTCCTGCCGCTTTCCTATCATTTTCAATAGTCATGGCAACTTTGAAAGCTTGGGGTAGCGAGGAAGGTCTATGAGGTCTTATTTCATAGTGAGTTTTGCTATCAAAGGCACTTAAATAAAAATCAATCAAGAATGAATCTATGGGCCTAGTTTCTCTTGGAATTTTGTTGAGGACTTTATTAAATCTTTTGTTAAACTCTAACACTGATTCATTTGAGTTCTTCTTAATGCTAGTCAATTCATGTGATGCGAAAGATGTATCAGTGTGATCCCCAAATTGCTCAATAAATTGATTTGCGAAATTACACCAACCAGAAATTGATCTATTTGGCAAACTTCTATACCATTCCGTAGCGTCATCAGTTAATGATTGAACAAACAATTTCATGAACACATCTTCATGTTCTTCTTCAAAATCTTCAATCACATTTTTCAGGTTGATAACATGTCTTTCAGTTGATTCTGTTCCATTTCCTGAAAATTTTGGGATGACATTCCTCAAATCATTTGAAATAGGATTCGGATATCCTTGAATCCCAATGAAATCAAGCTGCCTATAGCGTTCGATTGCCATAGGTTGCCGCATCACTTGGTTTCTATTGCCTTGATTTTGAGCCACATATCCCTGAAGGTTTTGATTATTGTTATTTTGATTTGCACCATAAGGCTGTCTAGTATTCCCACTATTTTGCTGAATTCCCCTATTATTTTGTCCATTGTTCTATGCTCGCTGATTATTATATTTATTAAAATTGTTATCATGATTTCTCTCTCTTCTATTCTCAAATAGCGGATTATCATGATTAGTAGCATATTGTGTCTCCAAATTTTTTCTGTGAGGCGGATTATACCTAGGCGGAGTATTTTGATCTGATTTTTCTTCCCTCCACCTATTTGATCTTTGTTCATTAGAAGTTTTAGGTGGGGAAGTAATAAGGTCTTTAGACATTCCTATTTTCGCTAGGATATCATCTGGCTGCATTTTTAACGCTTTTGCCAATATTGCGCTATTTCCATTCGTAGTTTCAGCCATTTTCCTTATTATCATGCCCCACTACATTATTTGTTCTTGTTCATCATCGTCTTCTATACGAGTTACTTCACATTGAGGCTCTTCATCAATTCTAGGGATATGAAAGAACGGGTTTTCTTCATTTTCTGGGCTATTATGGCTTGATTCACAAACTTTAGGTTGTTTATTAGCTCTTTCCTGAAAATTTATATGTCCTGTATAAAACATCCTTGCCTTCTGATTATTGCCTTTCTTATTCTTTGACTTCTTTTCAAAAGTGAGTTGCACAAGTCTTTTAGGCTGGGGGTTTACCGATCTTCTACCCCACATACACTTGCAAAATTAAACAAATGCTGATCCAAATATACAATAGAGTCGCCAATTCCTTTTAAACAGAAAGAAATAAAAATTTGGGTTCTTTATCCAGCAGAGCTTTATGCTAATAACTTGAAAAACAATTTGCTGAAAGTAAGGAAAGAGATCTCCTTTTAGTTGCTGATTTATAAAATGAAAATTTTAGCCAAAATTTTAAGACTTTTGAGCACAGCTTTGAAATTTTTAGAAAAGATTTGTAGATTTTATCACAATGATGATTAAAAGTCTGAATGTTGGAATCTGAAAATTATAAACGACAAATGGAAACAAAAGAAAACTTATTAATGTATCTATATCTAAGTGAAAGAAGACGAAATCAGAAATCTCACCTCTAGGCTTTTGCCTAAATGAAACTCTAAACTGGTCCTGGAGTAAGTAAACCTTACTTGCGACTTCCCCAGTAGAGTCGCCAATTTGTTGGTTCTCAAAACCGCAGATTGGAATCCTACGAGCCTTACCTGCTCGATGCTGGGATATCCAACCGGTTAAGGTCAACTTGACGGAACTGAACGACACAGTCCAATTTCCTTGCACTTCCGGCTCTGCAAAATCGAGGCGGGTGCACCTAATCTTGGATGAAACACTTAAATCCAAGACACTTAAAACAGATCGATTAGAACGCGAACACAATAAACGTTTTTCAAATGGCAAGAAATATAGGAAAACTTTAAACTTGCGATTTATGAACTGAGAACAAAAGAAAATGATGGAGACAACATTTTAAATAAAGTATAGATATAAATTAAAACGATAGATGAATATATTTATTCCTCAAAGAAAAGAAGTAAGACATTTGCCAGCATATGGATTATGAATTAAGAGCAAAAGACCAGTGCTTAATTAGATGGGCAATAGAGTCAAAATTATCGATTGAAACGTACAACTTTATAAAATCTAATATATTCAAATTATAAACAATTTTAATAATCAGATGCGATGGATCAATTATTTAAATGCAATTTTAAATAAGTCTAAAATGCAAGACAAATTAGACATGAATATGAAAACAATGAATTATTTCACAATATTTATGTTTATTGAATTTAAAATGCAATAATGATCCAATCCACTTGTCTGAATATTAAAATATTTATAAAATGTAAATAAAAGACATTTATAAAGGACACAATTTAATAACAAATTAAACTCTAATGCAAATAGAAATAAATGCGCTTACAGATTACGCCGAAAAATTTATAAGTAAAGACACTCCTTAAGGATGATCTATCCACAGCAAATTTATCCGGATCGAATGAAATTAACCCAAAAATCCACCATCCATAGGCTTAGTTCAACAGGTCACTCTTTTGCCAATGAGAAAATATAATATAAAACAGGCTAGACTAAAATTAAAAGAAATATGAATCTTTCTTCTCTCCTCTTTCAATTTTCACATCTCCTATTTATAAAAACCCGAAAAGGCACTATGCCTTTTCCAAAATAATGCATCGTTTCGTAACAAGTAACTAACCAAAGATTTCAGTAATTTATCATAGTTTAACACGGCTCATTTATATAACTATCGGCATCTTGGTAATCCTTTTCATTTATGCAAATATGCTCGGGCCACATTATTTCTTTGTGCGCTTGAAAATTTTGAAGGCTAAAGTCGTAGCAATAATATGCTTTATATGATATGTGCACCTCAAACTCCATATCCGCAGATAACATCATCTCTCCTATATGCATATAAATATACATTTTATGCGAATGGTTGACGCCGTTTTCAGATGTTCTGAGTGCCTCTCCCATTGGATCTGATATACTATCTTTTCCATCGCTTATTCATCATTATCTGCTGGTTTTGCTTTTAACAGACCCGTGTGAATATCCTTCCAAAAGTATATATTTTCAACTCGCGAATGGGAGAAAAACGTGGATGGCACAACTTCAGCAAATATATTTATTGAATTGCCGTAACTTCAATCATTTCACTGGATGTATTGCTGGTGCGTCTTCCTACCTCAATCTCCGGAATCCTTCCGCAAAAATCATGGTGCAAATCCATTGTATCTTCCTTGTGTTATATCATAGACTTTTTGGTTACAAAAATGGCTCCAGGACCTGCGTAAAACAAAATCATAACATTAGTGATGAGTAACATGCCTCAATGAAACAAACTTCCTTGCTTGAATGGCCTGATTATTTTATTTTCCTAATAATTGATTACTTCAAAGATATGAACCGTCCCAAATTATTGTGCAATACAAAGGAATGAGACTTCTCTCTGTTCATGTTTTCATACCTCTTATCCGCATAGATAGCATCCTTCTCATTGGTCTCTAGTGTTCAAAATCAATATATTCTCAAACTGATGCTACATTTGCTTCCTTTACGTTAAAGATGCTATAAGTCACTGTCTCATGAAATTCCCACTATTTTTGAATATCAAATTAAAAATTTTCAAACATTTGAAACCTACAGCCAATAATCTGTATATACGACTCTTGTTACCAAATCAATAACTCCTGATAGTGTACTGCTTTCAAAAAACATCGCAATCTTTTATTGTCTTCATTATGCCTGTCAATGTTATACATGCTGCTCACACATATTATCTTAAAAACTGTTCCAATAACACCATATTTTGTATATTTTCTATTTTGTTGAGTACAACATCTGTGACTCTCTTCGTCTCAGCATATACACAACCATACGCTGGTATGCATAACTTGCATTCTGGGCAATTCTTTGCACATATAAAGCATACTGAGTCTGGCACTATGCTCTGTATATTCTAATGTGTAATCAAAACTGATTTATTTATTCTCCTTTATGAGATGTTGTACTTATGGAAAATGTGTCCAAATAATTGGAACTATACGCAACTTGAATGAATGATCTTCCATGAATATCTAAACATAGAGGTATGTGAACAGCATGATTAAGAATATATTACAGTCACACGAAAAAGCCTTCCTCAAAATGTTATCAAAAGGCTTCTGGATATTTTCCCTCTACTCTTTCAGACCATTAACAAGTTTTGTTCTTTCTTCTTCATCTTTAAACGAGGCTGCAGCCTTAACAAATTGAATAGGAGTATGTTCTGTCGATGATCTTTAAATCTGCGCATAAAATAGCTTGTTTGTTTAGCTAGACCATGATTTTCTTAGCATCAACTCTCTGTTGTTCAGTATCAAATCCTTTTATATCTTTAGAGCTAAGAAATTGTTCATCACCAGCAGAGATTGTGTGGGAACATGAGGACTCCTGTCATTGGTATACATCATTAAAAATGAAAAGATATGAAAATTTATAAGAATGAAGCTTCTAAAAAATGAGTCCTATCATAGCTGACATATTTACAAATCCATTACCTAAGGATACGTTTGAGTATCTAAGAGGAAGGTTGGGGGTCATTCCCCTACCGGGCCCGAATTAGAAGATGTTGGTGTATCAGTCCATTGAACTTATTGAATATCTTATGTGTGGATTGATGTTATGGGACTACTCCTTAGTAGGAGTAGTCAGTTTGGTGAGTCAGTCAGTCAGGATAGTGAGATAGTGTAGTACAAGGAAGTGAACCATCTTAGAGAAGTCGGTGATTTGCAAGTAATGGTCACAGATGCATTTGGCACATTTGGCATTGTTGTCAAAGGGGGAGAGAATGACTAGCAACAGGCAAAGCAATGAGTATAAAGGAGAGAGAATGAGAAGCAACAGGAAGAGCAGTGAGTACATGAGTAGGAGAAAATTTTCAGTTGCCAAAGGAAGTGAGCATGGAAAGGAATGTGTAGTAAAGGGGATAACAAATAGATACAAAATCAGTGAAAGGGGGAGTTTTCCACAATTGACATAATATAAATATTGTGCTATAAAAAAAGTAGTTGACAAGAAAAAGTATTACTAGTGTTCGTCAATACCAAAGCAGGATATTGTTGGCATAATTGATGTTGTGAAGGTAGGAGATGATTGGATCTATCATTATATAGATTTGGTTGCATGATGATCAATTATTATGTTTTCATTGATGTCAAGTATTGACCAAGTGTTCTTAGCAGGTTTTTGAGTTTGAATGTGATGAATGAGGTGTTTCCTTGAGCGTTAGTAGTTTCTATGCTTATAGGAGACTTAGGGGAGTCTCACCGAGTCAAATGTATGACCACTAATCTTAATGTGAAAGATTGAGTAAGTTATGATCAGTTGCAGGTAGATAGTAAAATTGCTAGAACACTTAGTAACAAACAGTAAATGATTTGATTGTTTCATCAAATCTACAAAGAGTTCAATTGATTGGTCGCATGAGTGAGCATAACATGGATTGTAGATGTTGTGGTGAAAATCACAACTCATTTGGATGATTGGGGATAAGATGTTGAGAAGATTGACATAGTTTCTGGATAAATTATTTGTGTTCTTGAGTTGTCGATGTTATATGGAAGATGGGTGACTAATATAGATGAGTTAGTAAATTTGGTCGAGTTAGACATGATATGGTGACATGTCTAAATGATTGTGTACAATGATCTAGCATTTCAAAGATCGATGCAAGCGTGTCATAAAGATTCTAGTTATTTGGTCCAACTGTGTTTGATTGTTCTTCATGAATTCGAAAGAAAGATTAATTATGCGACGACGCGGCATAGGAAATTCATTTTGTGCATTAAGATATGTGTTTTGGAGTGTAGTGTGTGATCAATGCATTTGAAGATCAAATGCAAATGCATTAGGACAAGTTTGAGGCGGTAGAACATTTACGGCTTCATAGAATGTTATAAAGTTGACGAAGGCAAAAGATTTGTTCTTTGGTCTTGGTGCAATTGAAGTGTGGAGGTGCACTCAACCCAGAGGTTAGTGTGGAATTAATGCACAAGGTAGGAGAATAACAATAACATAGAGATTTTGATCCAAAATAATGCCAATTCTCATAATATAATCATAAGATTTACATCCAACTTGCCCGGTTGTAAGGCCTTTCGGGTTGCAGCCAAATACATAAGCAAATACAACAATAGCTCTGCAAGACCTTGCAAGATCCAAACCCTAGCTAGCCCAAATCTGTAATCTAGTAGAAAACCCCAAGAAGAATCTAAACTTGTGCTCGGAAGCCACCAAGCAAACTTCTTATTTTTCTAAGTCGCAGCTACTAGCTTTGCTAACAAACTTCGCTCTTCTCAACTACTCTCTAACTAAGTTCCTCCATGCTAGATCCATGTCGAATGAATAATGACTCTAGACTCCACAAGACCCTTTACTTATACCAAACCAAGACATAAGCCAACCTAGCAAGTTATATTAAATAAACTCTTACATTAAATAAACCTTCAAGCCACAAGTCGGCTTGGCAACAAACATTAAATACATGAAATAATGCCACCTATAAAATGCCTTTTCCCCTCTTTTCTCTATTATTTATTTATTTATTATTTTTCCTCTAATTTTTCGTCACTTTCTCTCTCCACAATTTATTTTTATTTTTTTATTTAAATTTAAATTATGCCCCATTTTATTTTGTTATGCAAGATGCTCCTCCATCAGGAATGAAGTGAAGTTTTGTGTGCACTACAACGGATATGATCAAGTGGTGGAGGTGCTAATTAGTAGATCATTCTACGTGTTGTTCCCTAATAGTTGTAGCAATAAAATCCCTTAACCAGGTGGATCCTAATAGGTCGTTTCACAGGGTGGCACTTAATTAGTGTTCTAAGTCCACTTAATTAGTGTTCTAAATCCTCTAACAAGGCTACTCTTGACAGGGTAAACCTTTGAACATGGATAGAGGTAAATCCCTTGACCGGGTGGTACTTAATAGTGTTTTTGTAACTCCTAACAGTGTTAAGCTCCTAAAGGGTGCACTTCGGAAGAGTGCAAAATTTGTGGGTACTAATTCCCACAGTGGTTTTCACCCAAGTTGGGTTTTCACAAGACCAATCTGTGTTATGTGTTGCATTATTTTGCGAATGTGTTTTGTTTCATTTTTTGTTATTAAGCTTATGCTGTGCTAAGGGTTTGAGTGGTTGAAAATTTGCATAATAGATAGATTATTGATTCACCTCCACTCTTAGAAATCCGATCTCTTAGGACTAATAGGAAAAACTTAAAACAAGTTTTTCTGGGAGCATTGCATATGAATGGACAACATGTTTAGGTGAGCAAATGAAGCATGGATGGGTCCATTGTATGCTTTTGATATACAAGTATTCGTTTTGGGATTTTCGTATATGGAGTATTGCTGGAAATGGGACGAGTGGATTGCGCCTTCAAAGGGTATTTGAATGATTATTGACAATGTGAAAACTATTCTTGCATCCTTAGAAGATAGCACCCTCCTATGCCTAGTTGACACGGGGAAGCAAGGACTAGTTAGAGGCTCATCCCATCATCAACATTGTCTTACATTCTTAGACGAGATAAAATTTCTCAATTCTTTCCCTTTGCAGTTTTTTTGGTTGGAAGTTGAAGTAGGTGATATCCATTAAATGAATTGCGTAAGTCACTTTGTGATACCTAACATATCACATCATTGTAACCAAATGAAAGTCTATAATAAGAAGGAACCTTGGGGTTGTCTCATTTGATCACACAATCCATGTAACTGTTTACAATAGGAGCATTCTTATTCAAGAGATAATTGGAGATTTGGTGTTTGTCTTGGAATATTTACCTTTCAAATCTCCATGTAATAGTGGCATACAGAACCATAGTATTGAAGGAAGATATGCATCCTACTTTTTCAGCATTGGTATGCAATTTTTTATCAACTTTTAGTGTTTACATCTTGTTATTGTGAATAAAATTGAGTGTGATGAAGATTAGAATGGATTGTTTGCGCATCATGGAGCCATCTACCTAAAAGAAGGTTGTATGAGAGAGTATTTGTTGTGAGGTTTTCACACCATCGCCCCAAAATTTTGGGCACCCCCTTTTTTTCGGTTGCCTTAGCAAGATTTGGAGTTGTCTAGACGATTTTGAATTGGTAATTTTATACCTTGGATGCCTTCGAGCCAGGAGGGATTTGGTTTGGTTTATTTTTCACCCAGTGCGAAACTTGATTTTCCGAAACATGTAATTTTATCCTTACGCCAAACAGGATCCAACAACATTTTTTCTAAGTTACACGGGTACCCCTCCCCTCCCCCCGGACCTCAAACTGGTTCGAACCGGTTCGAGATTCTGGTCCGGTTCGACCAGGGTTCGATTTTCGAATCCTGGTTTGAACTGGTTCGAACCATGGTTCGAACTCGGGCGGACCGGGCTGGGAAAATCGAAACAGGTTCGAACCCAACCAAGAACCCGCCCACGGACGCGGAAATAAAGTGACTTATTTGCATTTTTTTATAATTTTTGGAGTCCACGTACCCTAAAAAGGTGTTATGAATTGGTTTTTTGCTCTCTCATAGTCATTTGATGTTTCTAAATAGGTTGTTTTGCCTTGAAGGAGAGGACATAAGTTTTTGAGCAAGCATCCGGTTGTGCAAGGAGGAGTTTGAAGCAATACTTGTTGGTGTTCTTGAAGTGTTTGTGCATCATTTATACACATTTGCAAGCTTGCAATGGCTGGAAAAGGACCAAGAGGTAAGATCTTATTCTATTTACTATTGTTTTATTCTAGTTTTTCCAAAAAAATTTCATTTCTCTTTCAATCTTCATATGTTCTAAGTTCTTGAATCTTTTCCATTATTTCAAAATTCGTCATTTTCTTGCATATAGATTATGAACATATATCTAATTAGTAATTTCTTGCCATAGGGAAAGGTTCGAAATTAATGTCATCTACCTCTTCATCAATAGGCAACACCGAACAAAGAATGGAAACCAACTCCGATTCTCCTCTATGGAAGTATGTAGACATTATAAAACCCATTCCAGGAGGTGGTGCATTCCGTTGGAGATGTCGAGAATGTGATGTAGAAAGAAATAGTTCTTATTATCGTGTGGTGGGCCATCTATGTGGTTATGCTGGAAGAGGAGTCAAGAAATGCCCTGGCAAAAATGGTGTCCCTATACCAAATCACACCGTGTTAAAATATATTGAAGAGCATGAGGCAACAGAAGAGAGAGAAGGACGCAGGGCAATAGAACTCGGTAGTAGTAGCAATAAAAGTAAAAAAGCTAAGGGAATGCAGGCCCCCTCAGATGTTATTGTACAAGACCACCCCTTCTTCAATACTACAATGGACACTGACACTGAATCTATCCCCATTGTACACAAAAGAAAGGGGCCAATAGAAACTTCTTTTCAAAACAAGGCCCGGAAAATTGCTGACATTAAGGTGGGAAGATGCCTCTATACAAATGGGTTGTCTTTTAATGTTGTCCGCTCTCCGTTTTGGAAGGACATGTTGAGGGGTGCCAATGAAGCTCCAAAAGGGTATTGTGGCCCCAGGTATGAGAAAGTTCGCACCACCTTGTTGGATGATGAGGTCCAACGGGTTGAAAATCAATTGAAGCCCATAAGGGACTAATGGGTTGAGACAGGGGTGACAATTGTTTCAGATGGCTGGAAGGATTCTAGGAACCGTCCTTTGATCAATGTCCTTGCAGTGTCCCCTAAAGGGGCAATGTTTCTGAAAGCGGTGGATTGTGAGGGCAAAGTAAAAGATGGGCCATTTATTGCTGATATCTTAATTGAGGCCATTGAACAAGTGGGAGCAAGAAACGTTGTCCAAGTCATAACGGACAACGCAAAGAATTGTAGAGCAGCAGGTTTGTTGGTTGAATCACGATATCCACATATCTTTTGGACACCTTGTGCAGTCCATTCACTCAATCTTATGCTAAAAAAGATTGGGAACCAAATTGAGTGGATCAAAACAATGTATGAAGAGGCTGAGGACATACAAATGTTTGTCACAAACCACCACATGACTCAATCTCTTTTCAGGAACTACTCAAAATTGGAGCTATTGAAGGTAAATGAACTTGAACTCAAATTAGTAATTTAATTTTTAATATTTGACAATTTCTGATTTTTCATATTTTACTTGTGCAATTGCCAATGTGTATACTTTTCTTAGTTTTCTAAAATATGTATCTAATAGTTGTTTTTTGCTCTAATTTATGTCACAGGTTGCTGAGACCCGTTTTGCATCACATATAATCGTCTTAAGACGACTTGTGCAAGTGAAAGATGCACTTCAAGGTATGGTAATCAGCAACAATTGGGGTGTATGGAAGCAAAAGAACACTGAAAGGGCCAACAAAATAAAGGATAGGCTATTGGCTGACTCATGGTGGGAACGTGTGGAATATCTCCTTAAGATCACCGAGCCCATTATGAGCATGCTTAGGTACACTGACATGGATAGGCCTTGCCTTGGAGAGATCTATGATGGCATAGACTCAATGATTGAGAAGATCAGGCAAGTTATAAATGAGCAGGAGCAAGATCCGCAAGAGACCTTTTTCAAACAAGTGCAAAAAATTATTAATGAAAGATGGAACAAAATGACCACTCCATTACATTTGCTTGCCTATGCCTTGACCCCCAAATACTATAGCTCACAATATTGTGATCTACCAGGATGGTTGCCACCATATAGAGATATGGAAGTGTCTGAGGGGTACCAAGCAGCATTTAGAAGAATATTTCCTGATGATGATATAAGAGATCTAATCATGGATGAGTTCATAGCATTTGTCAATGCTACAGGTCTAAGTAATGATGCTCTTCGTCATCGGTTCAAGAAGCATGCTCATGGTTGGTGGTACCTCCATGGCCAAAAATTCCAAACATTGCAGCCCCTTGCAATCAAAGTTATATCACAAGTAAGTTTTATTTTATTTTTTAATTAGCTCACTTTATCTTCAAAAGAATTTTTTAATAAGATTGAATTAATTCCTTTTTAATTGCCTACCTTATGTTGTCTTTATAGGTTGCTAGTTCTTCTGCATCAGAAAGAAATTGGAGCACCTATTCTTTCATCCACTCGGTGAAGCGCAATAGGTTGCAATCAAAAAGAGCCGAGAACTTGGTATTTGTGCATAACAACTTGCGCCTTCTTTCGCACAAGAGTCAAGAATACAAAGAAGGGGAGACAAAGAAGTGGGATGTAGATGCAGAGATTGCGGACTTGGATGCTTCCACTGCTGCGCTTACAATTGATGATTTTGATGACTTTGATGTCAATACCATTGTTGATTCTGCTGCTGATCCCATTGGCCTTGGTGCAAGTAATAGCATAGGCGAAGGAGGAGATGAAGAAGAAGATGAAGAAGAAGAAGATGAATATGAAGAAGATGAAGATGAAGAATGAAGAACTTAGAACTAGAAATTCAGAATTTTAATAGATTTTCATTCTATTAGTTACTGTTAAACATTGAACGTGAAACAATGACACTTGAACGTGAAACAATGACACCATTTTAAATGTTTTGAATCTTTCATCTTTGATGTTGAAGTTGATTGAACTATGTTACTATATGATGGTATGCTCACCATGATACATTGATATGTTATTGTTTATGCTGTTTTAAAGTTTTAAATGTGTTTATGGTACTATGCTACATTCTAATTTTAACTCATGCTTCATAAAAATGTATATATATATATATATATTTTTAATTTTTACATGTTTTTGTACTAACGAACCCAAACGAACCCAAACCCCTTTCCAAAATTTCGTCGAACCAGCGAACCGGTTCTCGAACCCGAACCTAGAACCAAACCACGAACCGGCAACCTAGCATTTTTTCGATGGACAAAATGAATACCTAGCAAGATAAAGTTGTGATTTTTTGGACTAAGATGAATTTTGAAAATTTGATATAATTGTATAAGCTTGAGCATTTTCAAAATGAAATTTTTAGATTTAGTTGTTTTGGAAATCTTGAAATTTTTTTCGGTGAAAAGAAATCTTGATAGTGAAATTGAAATTGGAGTTTGAATTTTGATGGCCAGGAAAAGGATTAATTTTGTTAAAAAAAATAAATTGCATTGCAAGATTGAAATTGGATTAAATTGCAAAATCTCATGAGTTTGGTTAAAATTTTGTTTAGAGAATTTTAGAAATGTTAAAAGAAATTGGTAATTTGGAATTGAAAATTGATTTTGGCTTGCTAAATTTGATTTGAATGATATTTTAATTGCCAAAACATTATTAAATGAAAATTTTGACATCTCCTAGGCTTACCTTATTTTTATTTTGCAATTTCTGATCAAAACTGGCAATTAAACGGGCCAATTTCACTACAGGTTAAGTAATTTAAATGTTGAATTTAAATCTGGGCCATTAATTAAGGGACTAACTTAATTTTGTTTTGTCTCCAGGCAGGTCGGCCCACTTGGAGAGGCATAAATTTTGGTATAAGAGGGGCTTCCCCCCCCCTTATTTTCTCATTCCTTTTTCATCCTCCTTGGATGTGCAATTTTCTTATAAGGGAAGCGAATTTCAGACTTGGACGATTTTTTGGACAGATTTTTCCATTTCTTGGCGGCATTTTTCTCCTTGTTTGGGCGAATTTCTGAGCAGATTTGATTTTTTCCAGCTTGAGCAATTTTTGTTGAGTCTGATTTCTCCATCCTTGGCAGCGATTTTGTCCTTCTAGAATTTGGCAATTTTATTTGGTGAAGAGGCTATATGGTTTAAGGTCTGATTTTTGGCAAGTGTGGGAAATTTCAAGGAAGTCGAAATTCTGATTTTTTTTTGCTAGGGCATCATTATTTGCAAGAAGGATTGAAATTTTTAAGATCTGATTTGAATTTGAAGAGGCCCGATTATTGGTAAAGGCAGATTTAATGTAAAATTCTATTCATTTTTAGAGGTGAAGATTGGTTTTAAACAAGGTTGCATGGGTACTCGTACCCACACCCCTGGTACTCGTACCCACGTACCCAAGTACCGGGTACACGTATCCCACGTACCGGGTACTTGGTGGAGAGCATCATAGCTAAGGACCTTGATTAAGATTCTGATTTTTTTTTTTGGTTTTTTGTTTTTGTATTAGCTGCTTGTTTATCAAACTTAATTCAATACCAAATCAGTTTGAAACTTTGATACTCATTAACAATAAACTTTATCACTGTTCAAGTCAAAAGTTTATCATTTGCAATATGTGATTGTCATATGGTTTAGGATCTTCTTGTTCATGTTTAAAGTCTGCCTTCTTTGTTATGCATCTAAGCATTTATCATGTATTATTATTTCAAACATATAGCAAATCTGAAACTGAAAACAGTACATTACATTTGCAAACTTTATCACTGTTCTTGTTTTGAAAAACCATTGTCATGACTCATAAAATCAGATTTTTTATAAATATAAAAGTGTAATTTTTAAATAAGTTTGAAATACCCAAGTACCTCCGTCCCCTATTATGAAAAATACTTTAAACATTCAGCAATAGCATATATATATATATTTGACTTATGGCTCATATTTTCAAATTTCTTGTTTTGAATGCTTAATGTCATGACTCATGACAGATATTTTGATTTTTATATTTTCTATAAAATATTAATTATATAGAAAAAATTAGGCATGCACACGTACCCCCGTCCCCTATTTTGAAAATTATGCGTACCCGTACCCGCTCCCGTACCCGTTCCCGTTCCCATACCCACGTACCCATGCAACCTTGGTTTTAAAGGTGGATACCATTCCTTGTTCTTGCTTGGTTCGTTTCCCTTATTTTCTTCTTGCACTCATCATTCACCACTTCATCATTCCATTGATAGGCTGAAATTGAGAGATATAAGTGTAGATTTCATAATAGGACATTTGGAGAGGCAAAAATAAGCTAGACCACCCTAGGATTGAAGTTGGGAGATATAAGTGTAGTCCATCCTAAGGTAACGAAGAGGTAGAAATAAGTGGTAGCTCCAACCCTAGGATTGAAGTTTGGAGATTGATAAGTGTAGACATAGGACTTGGAGAGGCAGAAATAAGCTAGATTCCATTGATAGAAAGAAGGTTGGAGATTGATAAGTGTAGTCCATATCATTTAGAACAAAGGGGCAGAAATAAGTGTTTAGGATGGTAGATGTTAGTGCAAGGAAGAACCCAAAGGGAACAAATACAAAAAAGGACAAGGAAGACATGATGCTTAAGACCACCTTCTTTTTGAGAGGTGAATAAGTGATACCAATATCGGCATGATGAGCATGGTACAGTTGAAGGATAGATTGAAGGACAATCCCTCATGGTGAAGAAGATCTACAATAGTGGAATTGTACACGTGGTGACTTTCCCTCCTACCTTGCCTTGTCCAGAATTGGTAATGGAATGTGCATCCTGGTTTGATATTGTTACCAAGGGCTAACATTAGCGGACAAGTGGTCAAAGAAGTATTCAATATTCCTCAGCATAAAGGCATGACAGTGGTAATGATGGATTAGGCAGCTAAGTTATTTTAGGTCATATAAAACAGAATTGGTTATTGTTGTCACAAAAGTTTGCATCCTTGTCCAAAGTTTTTACCTAAGGACAATCTTGTAAAACATGGAAACGACCTCCAAGTGTGGGACTTGCACTCTGAGGTCGAATCTTCGGATGCACCTAACCACTTTTGGAGAGGAAAAGGGAGAAGGAATGCATAGAAAACAAATCTACCTATTCTAACCTAAGGGGTGATGCACCAAAATAGAGAGTTCAAACTAATCTTTGCCCATATATGCACTATTGAACCATCATAACACCAAAAGATATACACATTCAAACTTGTGTTAATCCAACAATCACATGCAGATCAAAAAACCAAAATGAATGATGTAAGAAAAATGAGATTCACTTATATATCATTCATAGGTCAGAGAGATACAATCATGCAAAATTGTAGATACCCACAATACACCAATGAAAGGTAAATAGTTCTTGCACAATACATCAATGGCTGAAGGAGATAAGGTAGAATGTCATATAGTTAAGAGGAAAAGGGAATTTACACTAGCATGCTAGAGCAATGCCACAGAAACAGAGAGGGTCCGACCTTAACAAAATTTACATCTGCCTCTATAGCTCAGGTATAACTGAGATATTTTCTTCCCTAAACCAAACTCAACCACTGCACCTAGCAGTGACTGTGAATCCGGAAGAAATCTGATCATGGAACAACTCTAGATGCAACAGTAACAAAAAGAAACCAAAAATCAATATATCCAGCTGTAAGAGATCAAATCCAAAAGATTTGATCATTAAATGTAATAAAGAGGCATGGAGATGCATTAATGCCATGGAACAAGGCTCGAAATGTCGATTCAGCATTAAAGATCAATCCTTGCAACGTGCCATGGCCGCAACAAATAAATCTGCACTGCTGTCAAAGAAAACATGGGATGGGATAACACGCAAGTTAACCCGCTGCGAAAATACAGAGTTGACCCGCATGGAATAAATCTGATTTGCCCAGAAAAGTATGACCATTGATGTAGATCTTCATTTGAATATTGATGGCCCAGATGCTGCAAAAAAATATCTCCAACGGATGAATAAACACAACCGTAGATCCAATATCTCCACCTAACCACATAGACAGCTGAGATGCACTCAAAACATCCAAAGAAGCCACAAGATCTAACTACCATTGTATCTTCACAAGAGCAAAAGGAAGCCATGCAAAAATACGACCACCGTTCGATTAAAAGCAACCCAGCATAAGAAGGATCCGCCACATGGCATGCAACAGTTGGTTGGCACATTTCTTGAACATTTGGTTGAAGAGACAACAGTGATTTTGAGATTTCGAAAAGAGCAAAAAAGTCACTCTCTGAAATGGTGAAAATGGTTAATGTGAAATGTTAACCTCCGCAGAAAACACGCGTTAACCCGCAACTCGGCACATGAAGGAAAAATGAGCCAACTCGGCACATGAAGGAAATGAACGAGCTCGACACATGAAGAAAATGAACTAGCTTGGCACATGAAGAACTCGAGTTAACATGAGATGTTAACCCGACTGAAAAGCGTGTTAACCCACATCAAAGAATTCAGCCCATTGAAGATCTCTTAGATCGGTTATCAATGATGGGCTGAATGGAGGCCAAAAATGGCCAACAGTTACACAAAGGCAAGAAGGGAGTCACGAAGTCATCAAAGATCACCAAGTCAAATTTCAAGCCAGAGTATGGTGACCTACTTGTGCTTCTTAGCCGAATCATGGGCGTGTACTACTTTATTGATGAAATTGAAAATGGTAAGAGAAAATTTGATTGGGATATAACTATAAGCGAAAATTTAGAGTTGCAACTTAAGACAGTGCAAAATCAAAAACAATTCTATATGGGATCCTATCTTTTCTCTCTGATCGCGAGACTATATGAAAATCCTGGACTTAAAGCCTTAAGAGTGATTGGCAATGGGCTGAGGCAATGTTTGGTGCATGAGTGCTATCCACAACTTCATTTGCACAACACCAAAGATTATAAGATGTTTATGACGCCTTTTCCATGAGGACGGTAAGGATATTACAAGGGACACCTACTAAGAGGCTCTCATTGGAAGTGGAAGCAAAAGTTAAAAAGTATGGGAGTTGGTTCATTCAATTTCCGCAATTCACATATATTAGAGTAGCAGGAAGTACAGTTTGTCCCAAGAGACTTCCAAGGTACCCATTGGACAAGGTAGTTTTGGAGTTGGCTAGGCAACTTGAGCATTATGACAAGATGATGAAACATAAAGGTGAGACAAGGATTACCTTATCATTTGGAATAGGCAATGATACTTGCCCCAATCTTGTTGCCTTTGCAACTGCAGAGAAATAGTTAGAGCGATATCATCTAGGATGGTATAGAGAAAGACAAGGATTCGATCCTAATGGTCTTATCAAGGCATCTCATGAAAATACATTCAAACATATTCCTACTATAGAAGATTTTTGGACCAATGCATAGGATGATTTTCATGTGAGAAAGTTAGCTTTCTCAAGATTGTCAGTGGGCATGATGAGGGCAATTAGATGGAGAGGCCTTGATATTCCCGATTAACTGGAAGACGATGAAAATGTGCTAAGAGAAGATTATGATACAGTGGATAGAATGGAATTGGGTCTAGTGGATTGGGATGATCATCAGGATCCTTCCTTAGGGGCAGTTACAAGGACAATTGATCTACACACTAAGTCATGGCACAATGGGAAGTTAAGACAATTACAAAGTCGGAAGGTATGCCTTACTTATGAGAAGATGAAATTGGAAGAAGAAGGTCCAACAAAGTCAGTCGAACAGAAAGGTGAAGGTAGTAGCGAGCAACAAAGAATAGTTAAGAGCAAGAAGAGAGGTTTGGATGTTGAGAAAAGTAAAGAACATCAGGAACCTCCAGCAAAGAGTTGAATGCGGCATCGTCAAGGGACAACATAATTGAGGCTAGAAGCCAAGGGGATAATACAAGTGGACAAGGGGTCACGATAGAGGTGAGCTCTGATTCGGAATCAAGTAGTTACAGTAACAGTACCAAGTACTTTCCTCTCTCGGGGACCCAACATAGAGATGATGTGATAGTCACTAGTGAAGAAGAGGATAAGCCAATTGATATTGAGGAAATAAGCCAGGCGCTCGAGGCCGTTGGTGATGCTTTGTTAGTCGAACCAAATCTAGATTTGTGGAGATGCACTGCACCGTTATGGTTAAGGAAAATGCTTATGCCAAGAGGTGAGGTGGTGACTGTCCTAATAGTTTAAGGTATTCAAGGCTTAGTGGAAAAGGAAGATAGTGAAAAATAGAAACAAATTGCAAAAACGGTGGCAAAGGTAATCCAGAGTGATGATGAGGGTCACCGAAAAGTTCATATGGCTATACCAAAGGTTAGCAAGGCAGTGGATGAGATTGTAGCTCAGGAATATTAGATAGTAGAGCATAGCTTGGGAAGAATCATGGATGACATGGAGTGTGAGGAGATCCAGGAATGCATGGTTTTAATTAGAGAAAGGTTGAGGAAAGCAAACGAAAGGATTGTAAAGTTGGAGGCCGAAAACAAGTATTGGAGAGATTGCCAACCTATCCAATAGTTGCACCAGGCAACCCTTCCGGAAGACAATGGGAGCAACATAGAAGAGATATTGGCTCAGTTGCGCAAAGTCAAAGATTGGACCAGTGATATAATTCAAGATGGGCAAAATTTCTTGCCTTCCTTTGTCTCGACATTCAGGTCATTGGTGGCTATTAGAGACAGATTCAGAGCATTTGAAGGGGAGTGGAAGGATTTCCTTCCAGTCAAGGACTTAGCCATTCCCAGGCTACAGGCATTTATCGAGCTGCCAGAGAGATATTTGGAGAGAGCCAAGTTGGTAGATGAAAGAGGAACGAGTATGGTAGAGTCTTGGTTTGTTGCCTTGACTATTAGATTGAGGATACTTGAAGAGATACAAAATGAGATTGCACAGCATAGCTCAGGCATTGACACTTCCATTTCAACTATGATGAGCGATGTTGGGATTGCACTTGATTTTTGAAGATATCAAAGAGGAGAACGTCAATGAGACAAAATTTAGATTGAGATTGGATGAGTTGGGGAAGGTTGCCATCAAGAAGAAGCATTTGGGCACCCTTGCCTCCCTCAGTGCCTTTATCAGATATGCAAAAGTGTATGAGAAGGATTATAAGAAGACATTGCAAGCAGCGAGCAACGTGATGAATTCAACTGAGCTCAAGATGAAACACAAGCTTTGCCCTCCCATGAAGGGAGTCAACAACAAGCTAGTCAAGTTCATTGCCTTGGCTAAAAAGATGAAAGAAAAGGGTAGAATTATATTAGAAGATCATTTGATGTAAGCCCAAGTGGCAATTTCTCCTTTCTTTTGGGTAGGATATGTGTCTGATTCTGATTGGCTAGCATTTTGGTGCCTTCTCATTGGTTTCCACTTTTCCTTTTTTTTCATTGGTCCATTGATGAGGTGGCATCTTCTCATTGGTTGATGGGGTGGCACCCCTAATTAGGGTTTCTGGGATTCACTCTGGATCGTTGATTTTACCTCTTAATCTCTACCGTTGGTTGTAATTTTGGCCTCTATATAAGGCCATTTGCTCTCATTTGTAAAGGGTTGAAGAAAATTGTTGCTTAAGATAATATCAAAATTGCTTCTCTTTATCATTGTTGTGACTTGCATGGTCATTAAGAACATTTGGTGTTATTGCATGGTTTCTACTTCGAATAGTTAGAGTTAAATTTCATTGAAGTTGTTAAAGTAGATTTTATTTTAAGAAAGTTGTTAAGAGTAAGAGTAGATGGATAGTTGTATGGTGATATTAGTGGATTTTGATAAGGATCTATAAACTAGGCCACTAGCATCCTAGCGGCTAGTTAGGAAGCCTGGCTTGGTAATCTAGTCTTTTTTTCCCTTGGATCATTGCATCTATGGAGGTAGAGCCGTTGGTAAGCTTTCATCAGATTTGATCCCTGTCCATTTGCTTATCTTTCCATCCATAGGAGTAGAGGTAAAGTAGCAAGTAGTTGAGTAATTGGAGTTCATTCCTAGAAAGTTAGAAAAGGAGAAACATTATTGGCAGACATACTCTCCATCATCATCGCCATCAACATTATTTGGTGCTCATACACTTTACAAAGCCAGACATCATCATCACCACAACAAGAGTTCAACAATCCTTGAATGAACAACATAAGGCCGCCTACGTGATTAACCAACAAATCACATTAATATAACTGAGTTAGTATCCATAGGCGTAAGGAACATTGGAGTTTTTTCTCATGTCTTCATGAGTATTTACTTTTCAAGAGAGGGATTGAGTGTTTGATATTCCATGTCAAGTATTCAATCACTATATGTTATGCAGTGGTACAAAATTGACATCAACAATATTCAGCTAAGTCATAGGGTTTGCAGATGTTTGGCCATCAAGTTCAAAATTCGAAGAACTTCAAAACCATACTAAAAAATTTGTTAAAATTTGCCCCATATTCGTACAAGTAAAAAGGCACATTTTTAAAATAAAATATGTTGAAACAAACACATATTCTAAGGCTTTTCTAGGTCAAGCAGTGTACGTGTTTTCATTTGCGAATGTTTTTATGAGTGTTTTTTTCATTTGTTAATGTCAAATCTGTAAGAATGTATCTGGTGCCAACTAGGATAATGCTATTTTGAGCCCTTCTCAATGACGAATGGCAGAAATATGACCAATGATGAATGGCAAAAATATGATCGACAACAAACCTCACTTTGCAACTAGTTGAAACATTTAGTAAAATAAATCACTCAATAAGAATATTAGAGAATTAGCATATAAATTTTATGCTTTGTGATCAATAATGCTAGCATACATTGCTAGGCTACAATTTTAATATTAAAAATTGAGATATAATTTTTAAATAAAACATTTAGACTTGATTAATGTTTTTTTTTTTGTAAAATTAATAATTTTGTATTAAAACATGTAGATTTGTTATTTAATTTTTTTGTTAATATATTAAAAAGTAAAATTTTTAAATATTCAAGTTATAATTTAATATATATTAAATTTCTCATCCTAAAATTAAGAAAATAATCTTTATGTATTAGATTTTTATTTGATTCGTGTTTTATTAAATGTATTAAGTTTAATTTATTAATATAATATTAGTACATAAATTTAATATATGTATTATTTAAATGTTATAATTATTTTATTTAAGTTCTAGAATATTAAATTATTAAAAAAGTTTTAAATTTTTAAAATTTATATCTAAATTTAACATAATATTATATCATTTATATATATATATATTATTATTTATAGTTTAAATAAACATAAAATAAATATAAGACAAACTTAATGTTGATTTTTTTTTGAACTTTTTGTCCAAGTCAAACTTCATTCCGAATTTTATTGTTGTCGAACTCAAACTCAAACTCGAACCTTGTGACATAGGTATTGAGCATGACATGAATAAGCATTTATTAGGAAATGTAATTGAACTAACAACACTCTGCCAACATTATCAAATCCATAAATAGAAAGAGAATTGGGTTGAATGAGGGATGTATTCACATTGATTATATGTAACAAGCCTTTGTTGCAAACATTAAGGCCTAAGGCATTATCAAGTAGGATATGTCTTATGGCATTGCCATTGATCAACACAATAATCATGAGGGGATCCTACTGATTTCAAATGTTCATATGCAGCAACTCATGTTGTGAGAATGCAACTTCATCATTGTTTCATGCTTACAATCAAGTGAGGCTGCTACATCATTTGTCTCATAGAATTTTGGACAACTACGTTTTATAAGGCTTCTTGGAGCATCCCGTGGTATGTATGTGTAGTTTGAATCAAAAACTAAAGGGAGATCTTAGAAGAAGTAGCACTAAGCTACTCAATAAGGTCGTACTCCTTACCAACATGTTATGAAAGAAGAGTAGAGTAGGGAAGAAAAGGCTGAGAAGTAGGAAGAACATTTGAATCTTTCTTGTTGTTTCATTTGTAATATGTGTGGGAAACTTCATGATTATGAGGTTGTTGATTTAGATTAGGCCTATTACTTTAAGTGATTTGTTTTGTCAAGTTTGAGAAGTAATGGGAACGTCTATTTGGTTCTTACCACATTTGACAACCATCACTGGATTGTGATGAGGTTGATGAGCATTTTGATGAAAATGGGCAACAATTTTAGGTTTCATGTGATTAGATACATTAATTTCATCAACTTGATTGGGCTCTTTATTTGCTAAAGCTTCATCTTTAGGCGAGAGAGAATTATAAATATTGCTAGTGAAAGCTATATTGTAAACTTAGTTTTCTTTATTAAATACTTAGTTTTCTTTATTAAATATACAATTCTTCACATGGTATCAAAGTGGGTTGATGGGGTTTCTTAGAGTTTGGTGAATTTTTTAAGAAAAAATCATGGCTTTCTTCTTGGTTTTTTTTTCTCAAACAAAACTTAATCGATTTTTTCTGAAAAAAGATTTGTATTTTTTGAAGATTCTCCACACCATGTTTTGAAGGGTATCATATTGTTTTTGGAGTAAAGGGGCTTGTGGCAGACAATTAACCATTTTGCTTGTGCAAATGTTTTTTTTTCCAGTCGCATCAATTTCTCCTATGTCCTTTGGGCCTGCGAAAGCTGGGTGTTTTGGCCTTTTTGTTGCTTGTGTTTTTTTGTTTGTGCACAAAGGGAGTTGCGCAAATTGTCTTTTTGGCTAATATTTTTTCCCTAGTGTTTGCTGCATTTTTTAGTGCACCTTCTAAGGGTCCCAAAAAGGGATGTTGTCTTCAAATTTTCTGGTATTTCTAATGATTTTCTTAAACAAAAAATCATGGTATTTTATGGGTTTTGTGTAATCTTCTCCACAAAAATTGTCCTTTTTTTGACAAGGGTTTTAATGTTTTTCCTCAAAATGATGTTTTGTATTATGAGCA
The DNA here is from genome assembly GCA_028749045.1 of Cupressus sempervirens. NCBI lineage: Eukaryota > Viridiplantae > Streptophyta > Pinopsida > Cupressales > Cupressaceae > Cupressus > Cupressus sempervirens. The sequence goes on along the minus strand of CM053786.1, from coordinate 457,295,837 downwards.
TGTAGACGTGAAGGGTGTTTTGATTTTTTCCACAAAAATATGGTGGCTTGCATCCAAATTTACACAATCCTGGGTTTTCGTTTATTACTCGTGTTTTCACACAAAAGTCATGTGATCTTTCTTTGCAAGAGAATTTTCTGAATTTTTCCACAAATATCATGATTGTTGTTGTAGTTTTTGGGTTTCAATCCATTTTTCTCCTCGAAAATCATTTGGTTTATTCAATTTATTTCCTAAAAAATCCATTTTTGATAGGTAATGGGCCAAAGCCTAGAGTATTTATTATTATTATTTGTGGATATTAATTATTATTATTATGTGTTAAGCTCAAGTAGACTCGAACCCAAGACTTCCCATATGAGAGGCTCACAATTTACTGTTACATTGTAGACTGTTGCCTCTAAAAAATCTTGTTTCCGGTTTTTATAGTTTTTCCTCAAAAAATTACTATTAGGTTTTATAATTTTTTCCCTAAAATATTTTCAGTTAGATTTTTTTGCTAAAAAAATCAGGTAGTCTTTCAAGGGTGTTAATGTTATAATTTTGTCGGATAAATTATATTATATATATGAGATATATAATATATGAAATAATTAACTTATATTAAGAGTGATATATATATATATATATATATATAATCATTATATATTGAGGGTATATTAATTGTGTTATAACTATAACTAATGTAAGTTAATATATTAAAGAGACATGTCTCTTCAAGAGGCATGCCTCTTTATATCACATATATATTCATTCGTATAGTAACTTGAAAAACACATAAAATATCCACAACTGCTATTACAAGTTGCAGATCCAATTTCACTAACATGGTATCAGAGCAGCGTTCGTTTCCTGTATCTTCTCTTTAATGAAAGACAAGTTTCTTCAACTTATCATGACTATTAGATATACAATGAGAAGAATGCATTGATGGATAAAGAGAAAATACAGATTACATGGTGATAAAGAGAAAATACAGAGATGCAAGGTATGGAGCACCTCCAATGATTGTATTTTAGAATCTTCATGATTCGAAGAGCACCCTTCAGAAATCTCCTGCAGACAAATATATTAGTGGTGGAGTATTTTCTATGTCAGTTCAATAAAACAAATATGGTGACTATATGCAACCTCTTAGACAGGGGTGATAGAATAAACATATAAACAGAGACAAACAATTAGTGACTCTTACATCAGCTGCAAATCACAGAAATAAATTTCAATGATAATCAAAGAGGATAGAGGAAAATATGTTAAGGTGGAGACAATATACTTATAAGACAATACTTAGTACATCTGCAAAAGATCCTCATAAAATTTACTTCTTGGTATAAGATCCTAATTGCAGACGGAAATTACAAGAAAGAGCAGGATTTGAACCTGATATTACAGAGCGGAGGTTATTAAAATGTGAAAATAATATACAAGCCTTTGACTGTCAACAACCCAAGGCCACTGGAATGATACAACATGACGGCAGATTGGATTTTAGCCAATTCTATATTCAGATTTGGGACTATTTTAGAATTCATGTTTAATGGATTAATATTGGAAATTTTTTTCTCTACAACAAGTGGTTTTGAATAATAAATGAAATGCATACTTAATTGGAAAGAGTATGCTATTGGCTATCAAATTGCCTCTTCTCTATGGAAGTAGTGATAGTAAATGCAGATTAAGGATTGAATAAACAGGGAGGTGCAAAAAATGAATCGACCAGTCAAACCATTGCTCAACATATCATATGGTTCCTTCATTTCTCATACTTACGCAAGCCTCTCTGTTCCATATTTGGATAGGGACAGGGAGATTATATTAAGAACGTGATTTATATATGTCTGATGGTTTTAATAATTGTGAGTATTATCTTTGTGAATATTAAATCCAGAATGGTGGAAAGTGAGTATGAAGTTTGTCATGTCCCCACTCTAGCAGAGACATGTGAGTCAGCTTATTATGGGGTCTTGTAGGCTGACAGGGTTGGGTAGAGACCCAGTATGGTTATTCAGTGTTGGGGACTTGGTGTTCTGGCGGTTAGTGATCAGTTGGGAGACGTTCCTATATTTATGGGGTTCATTCCTACTTTTTAGGAGGTATGATCATGCACAGGGTTGGGTTTCCATGAGTTTGCTCTTTGGGTTCAGTTTCAGAGGGATAGAGCTTATTTCCTAAAATTTAGGAGCACCCCTAGATTTTAGGGATGAGACTGCTAGTGGATCCTTGATTTTTGACTTCAGTCACAGACAGGTGATAGGATGATTTTATGGTTTGTAATGTCAGTTGGGCATTTTGTAGCTATTTGGGTTATATTTTTAATATTTCCTAAGTTAGTGTTTAATAATTAAATAAGGCTAAGTTAATAGCCATTTTGGAGTAATAAGAGGAATTTTGACCTCATCTGGATGCGTACCCCTTGGTGTGATAGCTCGTTGGAAAGGTCTTGAACTTTTCTAAATCTTTCTCTTTGGTCTCAGGGCGATTCAGTGAACGGATTTATGTCTATGGAGAAAAAGGGTCATTTTTAGTAACATTGCCACTTTAAAATAAGACTTAAATCACTTTGTAACCCAACGCCTTTTGGAGTCACTTTAGGGTTCAATTTGCTTTGGAAGGGTTTATAAGGAGATGGAGGCGCCATTCCTCATTCATATTATGCATTTTAAACTTGTTTACAAATTTGCTCTGCTTGGGCGATTTTATTTTGGGACGCAAACCCCAGGGTATTTACTGGCTGGGACGTAACCCTCAGTTGTATTTGGTCTTGGAATTTTCAGTGGTATCAGCTGTTATCAGGGAAGGAGGACGCCATTTCAGCTTGGGTCTGCAATATTGTTTAGCTGGGCACGATTATTGGTACATGGGAAAGTGAACCTTGCAGCAGTAGCTGCCATTTGCAGCACTTTGAAATATAGAGTCGGATAATCAGCAGTAGACGTTTGCATGTTCACAGTCCTTTTCCATCGGCCAGTTTGGCGTCATTGTTAGGGAAAATGTACTGGATCCTTTATTTGGCTCTATAATTCAGAGATTTGCCTGGTACGATTTGTATCAATTCTGATTTTGCTGCATATTGTTGTTTATTTTCAGACTCTTGTCATATCATTTGCTCCTCATTTCTATGTTGAATAATCATCAAAAATGCAAAAACAAACAAACTCTTCTGCATTTCCGTCTAGTTCTGCAAGAAAACTTTAATAAACAAGAAAAAGAAAATTAAAAAGAAAAAATATAATAAAGCTACAGCAGATTAGCGGCAGAGATCCATCAAGGATCTTTCAAAATTCATTTCTTCAGAATGAAACAATATATCCTTTGCCATGTGCACATAAGGAAGGTGGAGGAGAAGTGCTGCTTGCTTATGAAAAGAGGGTGAAGCCTTAATGAGAGCTCATTATCAGCAGCATCATTTGAGTTGCGAAGGTTGCTCTGTGTGCGAGCAGTAGAGCAAGCCTCTTCTAAATATATAAAATGCTGGAGTCTAATAATGCCTAGGCGTGAGTGTGAAATGACTCCAACAACATTAGCCTCGTGCTAGGCAATAAGATGCTATAACTATTGCCTTCAAGTTGCAGATTTAGAGTCTATTGTAGATAATAGGAAGAAATTACATTGTAGACATTGAGGCCTAATAAGTGAGGGAAATTAAAGACAGGAGTTGTAAAGTCAATATATATACAATAACTCACTCAAGTTATAACCTTTTAATCCGTAGCTTCTATTGTGGAAATATAAAGACACTTCCATCAACCTTGAAGAATTATCATGTACCTACAACGTATTGCATGAACAATATCTTGATTTGAGTATGGAGACATTGCCAGTCCGGTTGATTATTATTGTTCCATAAATTGTTGCAACCATTATAACAGTGTTCATCCTATTCCGGTGATTTAAAGAGTCTACTAAGTGTAAGGCTTGGGTTGTATCAAAATGATTTGGTGATCTATTAAGACTTACTAATTTGGATCTCCGCATGGATTATTAGATTACTTCAATCTGCTTGTAAGGTGGTCGGACCTTCATTGGAGCAGCCCAAGTGTGCCATATTTAATGTGATACAAAATTAATTGATGATATAAAAGTGAGAATTTTACATTGTGAAGGAGAAATACTAAACAATATTTTATTCCCACTTGAACCATCCTTAGTGAGGAGCTGATTCAAAAGAGGAGACGTCTCTAAAACAATCTAAGAAGACATTTTCAAATATGGAGCTTCATGTATCAAGGATGTGTAGACATGAAAGAAGATTGGAACATTAGGCATGCTACCAAATATTGTACAAACTCAATCTTATGATAGTAGCTCCAAAGAAGCTATGATGATTATGTTGGATAATGTGAGGCTCTTGAAGCAAATATCCTTGATGATTGAGAGTCTAACAGTTCATTAAAGGTAGTTGTGGATAAAGAGAGTGAGCAGAAAATAAATGCTTCAATCAAACTTTTGATGATCTTGTTTCAGAAGGAGTAGAGCTTGTTGATGGATTCTCCACTACTCAAAAACTATAACAGCTAAAGGACTATGATTCATGGGATAAAGTCTCATGTATGTAGGTTGGAAGGCCTTATGCTATCAGGATAACCATTGAACTAAGGAAGCATGACATGACTTGCTACCAAGAGGCTAGAAGGATGATAATAGATTCAAAGGAAGTCTGATACTTCATCAGGCAGAACCTTGTGCTAAGAGGTCAGAAAAGTTGATATCAAACTAAGAGGGAGAAACCTTATTCTCTGATATGTTTCATGGTGAATGTTGTGACAACACCACATGACAGTTTTCGTGGAGACTTCATGCGAACTTTTGATGTCATACATGTATGAGCCTGTCCCCTTTGTACATCATGAAGAAGTGACAACTTCTAAATGATTATCACTTGTATTAGGAGAAGTTGTTGTAAAGTGATGTCCTTACAATAACTTGTAGCATGATTCATTTTGTGAAATTGTTTCATGTAAAGGCTTTATCTTATAAATCAATAACTAGGCGTTTGATATCATTAATTTGATAATCTACAAGTTGCTTGTATAGATATATTTTTGGTACTTGGTGAATATTTTGCCTTGATATTCTGATAGGCCAATACCACATTGAGTACTTGGTGATCATTATTCAATTGATGTTTCTGATGGGCCATTACTCTTGAGAGCTTGGTGAGTATCATATTGTTGATATTCTGATAGGCCAATGCTCATGCTACCTAATATGATATCAAATAGTAATTGGTGAATATCATATGTTGATATTCTGATAGGCCAATACTTATATGATATCATATGCTGGAAATCTTCTGATCAAAGATTTCCTATATGTATTATTTTTGAAATATTACCTATGGTGTAATATTTATGTGTTTTATCCTTTTTCATAAAGAGGGAGTATTAATGTTATAATTTTGTCGGATAAATTATATTATATATATGAGATATATAATATATGACAAATATTATATATGAAATAATTAACTTATATTAAGAGTGATATATATATATATATATATATATATATATATATCTTATTATATAATCATTATATATTGAGGGTATATTAACTGTGTTATAACTAATGTAAGTTAATATATTAAAGAGACATGTCTCTTCAAGAGGCATGCCTCTTTATATCACATATATATTCATTCGTATCGTAACTTGGAAAACACATAAAATATCCACTACTGCTATTACAAGTTACAGATCCTATTTCACTAACAAAGGGTGATCTCAATATCACATCAAGGGTTTGGTATTTTTTCTAGAAATTGTGGTTTCTTGCACATTCTATTTCAAGTCATAGTGCTCATCTTCAAAAGTATTTGTCAATTTTTGAAACAAATTGTGGCGGTTTTTCTTATGCTATTCTAGTTTGGTGATTTTCTCCTCAAAATTGTGGTTTTAATTTCAAAAGCTAAACTTGGTGTCTCTAGCTACAAGGAGGGACAATATTTGTTTTCCCAACATCAAGTTGGAAGGATTGTGGTTATCTTGTTCATTTCCAAAACTCCTGGAGATTCGGGGAGTGTTTCAACAACAAACTCATTTTGTAGAGCATTCTATGTATTCGTGACCAAAAGGGGGCAGCCTTCTATGCAAATGTGACCAAAAGGCCTGCAAATTATGCTTTCTCCAAGGTTGTTAGAACGACGACCATTAAGGGAGTGTTCTTTAATGATCATCCCAGTTGAGGTAGTTTCTGTTTCTAACTTCTTTTTAAATTTGTTTCTTTTAGAAACTTCATAATTTAATTTGTTGTATATTGTAAACTTCATTTTTGTTCTTAAACATATAATTACCATTATAGATCTTTAGGAGAGGGATGGAGAGCCATAAGAAGAGCGAAAAAGCTCAAATCCATGAAATGGATTTATTGTGAGCAACAACTACTTAAGAATTCAATGAGATATTCAAAGAACCAAATTTATTTTCAAAGTAATAACAATGAAATGGAAATGATGTGATTATTTAACCAATTGAAGTACATAAGAAACAAATTTTGGAAATGATTAAATCAGAATCTGAAAATTTCATTGAAAAATCAGATTTGAAACTGACAAGCAGAAAAAGTGCAAGATATGTAGGGCTCACCACAATGTAATGTACTGAAATGGGGTCCTAGCCTAGGGAGATAAACTATGATCTTAATTCCCAAATCACTGCCATTCATTGGAGGAAATAGCCAACAAGATCCAATGTTAGTCCCAAAAGAGAGCTAGATGTTATGTATGATTATTTCCTCTTTTGATTTGATTTGATCTGAGGTGAATATGTAATGACTAGGTAAAATGCTAGGAAATTGACAATATTCAGCATAAACAGAAAGATATAGGACTGAGAACCAATACACATAAGTATAGATTTGGAATGAGATGTAATGAGTAACCTGTAACTAAAAGTGTTGATCTACTGAGCTAAGTGCCCTAGACATGAAGACGTTTTCATTAGTTGAGGCATTAGATTCCATATCGGGCTTCTCTATAGATCTTTCCCTCCAAATTCATCCTAAAAGTGTGGGACAATTGAGCTAATCAACATAGTTCAGGGGTTTTTACCTATTGAAAGTTTGGGGCTGTGTCTCAGTCCACTTTGTGCATATTTGCAACTCTTTGTTGTCCAATCTATAACCTTCACAATGGAAGAGGGAAAAATGTTGTTCTATATAGGGCTTTCCTAAGTCAACCCTGTGTTGGTGTTCCCACCTCCACAATGATGATGTAAAAGAGAGCTTATCCTTGGTATGGTAGAGGGTCAATGATAAATGAAATGCTAAATTGATAAGATTATACCTTAGAATCAATAATGGTGCTGATGCCATTCTCTTTAGAAAAATCCTTCATGTGTTGATGCAATAACATGACAAATGTCAATGAAATCCATCACACAAACATACTTGAAGGTAACCTCTTGTAACTTCTTTTAGCTTGATGCTCCTTCTACTTAGATCTGCTGTTGATGAATGGAATAGGAATGCTTGAATTATAACTTGTAACTTGTGGATTCTTAATTATGAGTGATAAATGATTGCCTTATATTGGGTTCTCAAGGAATTTACACATTTAAGTCTGTTGATGTGAGTTTTGTGACCACTTCAGCATGTAGGATGAAACATTTATTCCCAAGATGCTAAACAATGTATATGGTTGTATGATCTACTAAGACAACCTCAAGGTTCCTTCTAATCATGGACTTAGTTTTGGGATGTGATTTGTTAGTAGTCACCTGGGGACTTAAGTTGTCCATTCAATGGATATCAACTTTGCAGACATAAATGATATGTCATGTAGACTCTTCAATTACTTCCAGCAAAACAAATTGTAAATAGATAAAGGTTTAGAAAGCTAGGCTAACTCTACAGTGTAAGAGACTATTGATGGTGTGGTGACAATCTAACTAGTCCTTCATCGAATCAACTATGCAAAGGAGGGTGCTTGCTTCTAAGGATGCATGAATGGTTTTCATATCGTTGAAAAAATACCTAATAATGTTGCAATACAAATAAAATTTTTCTAACTTAAGTTGAATACTTGCAATAAGGCCCAGACTAACCTTTCACTAATACTTGCAATCAACAAGTATCAAAAGGTATAGATGCTAGTTTCACCATGATTCACCAACAACAATATCTTCCTATGCAATATGAAAAGGTGATCACCTAAAATCCTAGTTTTCCCTAATTCATATGACACATTGGAATACGAAACCACCTTGAGACAAATCAGATCAACACCACCTAAAAAGAGGGATGTTAATGCAAGATTTTTGATTTTGGGGTTTCCATTCCTTTACTACTTAGAATTGAGAAAGGGATAGATAAAGACAATTATGTAAATGATTGATTAAGATAATGAATGATTTAATCAAACTGAAAAGTAGATGTAGAAGGAGATTGAAGAGAATTCGTGTGTACCTAGAATTAGAATAGGAGATATGTAGACTCAACTATGAATTTCCGATTGCTAGAATTACAAAAACACCTATAACTGATAATCTGAGATTTCAAAGCTGGTATATGTCTGCACATTGAATATCACTGATTTCTATAGGGAACAAAGTGTCTGCAACGTTCTATATCCAGGGTTTTATGTTAGGACAAATTGTAGAGTGGTTGTCTCAAGGATGAGATGGCATAACACTTTTGACAGTATTCTTGGGTTTTTTGCACTTGCCAATTTAATAATTGTGTGTGCGGGTGGCTATGTAGGGATTTTTCTTGGTCAGCCCTTCATTTTGGTGATTCCCACCTCCACAAATGTCATGTCCCCTCTTTTAGCTCAGTCTAGCAGAGACATGTGAGTCAGCTTATTATGGGGTCTTGTAGGTTGACAGGGTTGGATAGAGACCTAGTATGGTTGTTCAGTGTTGGGAACTTGATGTTCTGGCAGTTATTGATCAGTTGGGAGACACTCCTTGTTTTTAGGAGGCAGTTCCTACTTTTTAGGAGGTATGATCTTGCCCAGGGTTGGGTCTCCATGAGATTACTCTTTGGGTTTAGTTTCAGAGGGTTAGGGCTTTTTTCCTAAATTTTAGGAGCATCCCTAGATTTTAGGGATGAGACTGCCAGTGGATCCTTGATTTCCAACTTTAGTCACAGATAGGTGATAGGATGATTTTATGGTTTGTGATGTCAGTTGGGCATTTTGTGGCTATTTGGGTTATATTGTTAATATTTCCTAAGTTAGCGTTTAATAATTAAATAAGGCTAAGTTATTAGCCATTTTGGAGTAATAAGGGGTTTTTGGCCTCATTTGGATGCGCATCCTATGGTGTGATAGCTTGTTGGAAAGGTCTTGAAATTGTCTAAATCTTTCTCTTCGGTCTCAGGGCAATTCAGTTAACAGATTTTTGTCTATGAGGAAAAAGGTCATTTTCTAGTAAGATGACCACTTTAAAATAAGAAATTATAACACTTTCACTACACAATGCCACATGGAGACATTTTTAGGGTTCGAGCTAAGTATGGTGGGTTATAAGGAGGTAAAGAGAAAGTTCTAATTCATGATTGGCATATTACATTTTGGATTTGGGTTTTGGGCTCTGATTGAGCTTTCAGCATTTGGGACGCCAAACCCTCTTGCTTTGCCTGTTTGGAACGTAGCCCCCAAAACAGTGGTTTGGATTTGTTGCAGTCAAAGGCGTCTTGGAGATTGTGCATTGTTTCTTCTTGGGAACACAGTATTGAATTAGAGTTTCAGCTGGGATTTGGGCATTCTATCCATGTGTGGGCACTTTGCAGCTGTACGACAACACCTGACAGCCATATTCTTTCCCACGTGCAGCATTGGAGAGCTAGAATCTAGTCATATCTTCTTTCTGGGTTCATATTTCTTCTTCACGCCTTCAGGTTGGGTTTATCCTTGGTTGTAATCATCTGGATATTATTGTAAATCTTCATCCAGTTACAAACAAGGTTTTATATTTAAAAATCTGGTTGAAGCGAAATTACTGTGGCTGTATTTGAAATATATTTTCAGAACTGGTTCAGATTATTGTACTTCTGTTATTACTCATTGCAAAATCATCAAAAACTTAAAACACTCAAACCCTTCTGCAACTTCTGTCTAGCTCAGCAAGAAAATATTATTAAACAGGGAAAAAAAATTTAAAAATAATAAAATTACAGCAGATCAGTAGAAGAGATCCATCAGGGATCTTTCAACAAATAGCTCGTATAATAGAGATAGAAGTGTACAGTTCTTTTGAATCTAAAGTATGTCTAAATTTCTACGAGCTAAAGTGCATAAATGCAATGTAAAGATCTACCTTAGTGTGATAGAGTAAACCCTATATGAAATGAAATCAATGTGTGATTGAAAGATATAATAAATACAGATTTGAAGCACAAGTATGTAGATATGAATATAACAAGAAATCATACTGAATTCAAAGAGGAAGAGTACAAGGATGTTGAAAATATTTTGAATGCTTGATAGAAGATTAATGTAGCCTTGATTCACAAGTCCTCACTTCATGGAATTTTTTTGAATTGGGGCTCTAACCTTGCAATTTTCATCCTACCAAAATTAAGTGTGAAGCTTGATTTTATACTAATTTTGGAGATAGAATTGAAAGAGTTGTTTGTAAATCTTACTCCACTAAATCATTGAGATGACATCTCATTTTATATTTGGGCTCAAAACTTGAGTAACATAATGTTTGAAATGTTTTGTTTGTAGGAACATGACATTTCAAATGTTATGTTCCACCCATTTCAAGCCCAAATCGTGACCATGGGTCGCTAGAAATTAGGGATATGGGATTAGAATTAACAACTATTTTGAGGCCGGGATAGAAAACAAAGGCCTGAAATGGTAATATAGGGCATAGGTGATGGAATAAATTATTTGTTTGAAGGTAAAATAAAGGAGCACACTTATTAACAAGGGCTTATCTTTATTTTAAACAAAATTGAATTGATAGAGGGCCCATATTTGAACTTAGGCATTCATTAAGTGGTATTCATACCCTTTAAAACTCTTGATTTCTCCCTTTGCTGCTTGGTTAAAAACTCATCTTCTTAACTTCTTTTCATCTAATTTTCTGTGGTATTCATCCCAGATCTGCATGTCAAAGTTCCCATTTACCATCTTTCCATACTTATATTTCATCTATTTACAACTAGATCCTCATGCCACCTTCTTGATTGTTGAATTCCATGCTTCTTCAATTCATTCACTTCAAGTTTATTATCCTCAAATCAAGTCTTCCTTCATTTATTTCAGACTTGTCTCAAATCAGGTTGGAAGGCTACTCGGAGACTTGTCTCCCCCACTCTAGACACGTCTCGGAGACAAAGATGCGTCTCCGAGATTTTTCGTATCTCCAAAGTCTTTGAGAATGGCTGGAGACTTTATGGCGAAGTCTCCCAAAGTATCAAAGTCTCTAAATCCGAAAAATGAAGTCCTCCACTAATCTCTTGATTTAAAAAAAATCAAATACAACATTGCCATTTTAATTTTGACCCTCATTTTAATGATCACATCCTTGTGGAGTAGATGATACTAGATAGATTTCTGATTTTTGTTTATAGTTCTGTGTGTGTTAGTGAATAGATTGTCCTTCGAGGAAATGTGTACAAATCTGACCCTGAATGCCCAAGCAAGAGGACAAATCAGCACCAACAGTTGGATAGGTTATCATTGGGTTGATAACCTTCCGCTGAATTTTATCGGGTACAGCTCCCCGTATAAAATATACAATGAATTAATTATAGGTACTTTTAACCAGAAAGTACAAAAGGATGCCAAGCATCTATCCGTAAACACAGAGCAGATGCGAAAACCTATACTACTGCATAGAAAGAAAGCAAAGAACAGCAGGTGACACAAAGTTCATTTGCTGAACACTGCATTACATAGCGAAAATGAAAATATGTCTTCCGTTCTCTTGAGAGAATTAAAAATCAGAGCCTTTAAAGATATTTGAACTGATAATGTACAAGGAAACAACGATATTGAAATGTAATTCAGAGAAAACTGAAAATGACACAAAGTTCATAATCAGTGGAAGGAAAATACACCATAATCAAAGTTCTGATAGACTTAACCCTCAGTCTCCCTTCCCTGACTGCAAAAGATCACAAAGTATCTTGGGCACATTACAACCAAACCACTATTTCAAGAAAGACAAAAAACTCCTTTCACAATATTACATCAACTATCAAAATCCTATCTCTATCTTAGGCACACAGTTCTGAAAAAGAAAAAGAAATGCCCATGCTCTGCCTCCCACAGCCTCTCAAGAAAAATGGAATAATTTTGCAAGACCTCCTCCCTGCTTGAAGCACAAAGTCTACAGCCTGGAAAAAGCCAGAATGAAACTCTCCCCCTGCTGACAGCACACAGTCTGCAGTTGCCGGAAGAAAAAGTGGAACCCCCGTTTCCCTTCTGTTTCACATATTTATCTCTTCTTGCTCCGTGAGGACCTTTCAGTTTCTTTAATTGAGTCTTGAAAATCTTTATCGTATTCTTTTAACCTTCAAATCTTTCTATTCTCTTGTGAACACAATATTTTGATGTCTAACATTTGCTTTTAATTTAGAGAAATAATCTTTACGTTGAGAGCCACATAACTAAATTGGGATCAATATAGATCTGAAAGGTGACTCATATTCTTAATGAACCTTTTCAGTTTCCCAAGAGTATTCTAGAATTTGTTACCATCTATCATTTCTTGGCACCTCGGCAACCTCTCTATTTGGACAACACAAACTTAATAGAAGAGAAGATTATGTAAATCAGTTTCTGGATTAGATTGTGTGGAGATTTTTACCATCAACGTTTCGAATCACACTACGTGATCCATCATCAGGATGAGAGAGCAGGAGATGTCACATAAAGTAAGTATTTGACTACCACAAAATTAGGCTGAGAGTCCATAAGTAGATGCGAAGTCGTTATTTATGCCAATTCTATAAAGAATTCATAATTGACTAAGCTTTCTGCGGGAGCAACAACAAGAGTTGATGACACATCATGGGCTATAATGTCCGCCAATCAATTCATATTTCCATGTGTTTGCATTTTCTCGATTTTTCACATTCACTACCTTCGCATCTAAATCATTTCCTTGCTTCATTTCCCATGTTATTCCTCAGTCTACAGGAACCGCGAGCCGTCCTCCAATCCTTGTGCATCTTGTGCTATGCAGCCTTAACAATTGACGATGACAACTTTGCATGTTCATATATTGTTGGCTTTTCACTTTTATGTTTGGAATGTCGTGTTCACCACAAGTGTAACAGTATCTTGTCAAATAGTTCTCAAACATTTGTGAATACCTTAGGTTTCTATGTTTAATCATGGGCTATTTTTATCCCTTTCAACTTCTTGTCAACACTAGGTGAGGCTCGGGCCAACTTCAATATGTTTTCACTGATTGTGCTCTAAGTGCCTTTCATAGCTATTATATGACTTGCGCAAACTTCAAAATCATGAGATATAATTGCAGCATCAGCGTTCTATTTCATTACTCTGCGATTCAGTTATTCATCGTAGGCAAAAGCTAGAGCTTGATGGTAATATATACTTACAATTGTTGGCTGCACAGGTATGACTAGTGGCAAGCAACCTGAGCTCTTTAAATTGCAGAGAGAACACTATATGGAACCTTGGTGCCGCTGTCAAAAGCATTGGCTTTGATAACCATTTCCACAAGGGTTTAACCATCGACCGCGTAAGAAGGAATATCTCCTCTATATGTATCAACGACAATGTGAATACATAGTAGGGTGGTTTCTTTAAATCTAGGACACGTTCCCCATGCTCCATTCTTTTTGCCATGAGACCTCGATGACTCTTTTCTCTAAATGCTACTGCGTTTTACATCATAAGTTGGTTTTCATGCTTGAAATGCCACCCATACTGCACCTCAAGCATAATATCAAACAGCTCGAGAACATCCTCACAAGAGCACCCACCGTGGGTTTCAATAACATAACAAAAATAAAAATGAATGTGCTTAATTCCAATAGCAGTAGCATCTGTCTGATCACTTTATGGAATGATTGGACTCACCAACTCGATATCAGAAAAGGGATCCGATCCTATAGTTTACATTGCTCTTCCAATCACAACGAGGAGTTATGATGACATGCCCCTATTTCTCTCCTTTCAAATCAAGAAGTCTTGCTGATTGATAAAGGAATCTTTATTTGATCACTAGGCTACTCTTAGTATGGGAATGCAATTCTATACGATTCCATTGCTCCAGTAAGAAAGTTACATGCACTTCAATGCATGGAGCTCATCAATGTTTTGCATAGGCTGCAAGCTGTCACCATTATGCAAACTTATCTGGTTAATCCTTGTGGCCTTGGGCAATTTTGCATTTGGACTTGGATCTAACTATTTAAGTTAGCACCCTCAAACATTGTGAACTCTAGTCTTCGAGTCTTCCAACTTGTAGATCACCCTTAACTATTGAATCGGGATTCTGAACTTCATTCACACATTTCAATCCTTATAATTTTAGACCACTGAATTATGAACTGAGGTTGGATTTTAAACTTTCCTGAATTTACAAATTTGCATTTTCGAACCTAGAGTATGAACTTCGCTTGTATTGAAACTGCAGTTTGGGTTATTTGAACCATTTCGAACTATGTCAAATTTCAAACTTGAATTCTGAACTCTGAACTGTTGAACTGCTTTGAACCAATTTAAACCCCAAACCCTGAAGTATGGCAATGCTGAAATCGTTGAGCTGAGATAGATTAGGATGAACCATCGAACCTTCTGAACCCATAGAACCATTCCAGATGTTGTTTATGTTGAACCTGCAGGATGACTCATTTGAACCATCGAACCACTTTGAACTACTTTGAACTGAGGTTCAAAGTGGTTCAAAAACATGAATTACAAGTTTTAAATTTGTGACCACATCGGGTACTAACAGTGTGATATACGATGGAGACACATGTTGATGGAGTTGCTGCTGAAGAATGAAGTATACCCTAAGAGGGAGAAATTGAGAAAATGTAAAGATGAAGCTGCTATAGATACAAACCGAGTGAAATCTATTGCAGAGAACTAGAATAATAACAAAGAGCTGAAAAGTTGTATTATTGTCAATGCATACATTTGATTATCTTATGTGTAATGTTTCGTAAAGTAAAATCTTATGTTTATGTGTTGTCATCAATGCCAAAGAGGGAGATTGTTAGCCCCAACTGATAATGTAACCGAGAATGCTATTATTGTATGTAAAAGCATCATATGAAGTTGTTATGTTGTCATTGATGTCAAGCCTTGGTTAGACATTATGTTAATTCAGTAGAGTACCATATCATTTGATTGATGAAGAGGATTTGATGAAAGTATGATTATGACAGAGTTGATAAGTATTGGTATTCAATGGGTACTTGAATGAATTGAACTATGATAGTATAATGTTGGTTTGATTGTTTTGCAATCATGTTATGTTGTGATTAAGTTCATAACTAGTGAGTTGGTGAAAGAAGGACCACAGTATTAAATGAATGATTATAGTTGTCACCGAGCACCTAGCTAAGCAAAGTTAAAGTTCAGTGTTAACTGAGTAATTCTAGTGTTAACCAAGTGATGTGTTGTCCGAGTGAAGTTGCAATGTTCAAAGTGAAGAACAAAAGAAAAGATTAATTTGAGGCCGACAAATGATGAAAATTGAGAATGTTCGAGTAAAGGATACAGATGAAGTTTGTTACAAGATCAACAGCTAGAATAATTCAAAGATGATCGTACGGAGAAGATTTGCTATTTTTAGAATGAGCACAAACTTTGAGGTGAACCAACATTGATTGAATGACTAGATACAATGAATCTGAGAACTATGATTGTAATTAAGTGGCAAAATTTGGAAGAATTTGGAAGGTAGAAGTTAAGTATTCAAGGAGATGAACAAGACCTCTTTTGGTTGCTGATTATTTGCCGATATTGCTGATAAAGTGTGAACTATTGAAGGTGAAGAAGGAGAAAGAAGAACAAGGTGAACCAAGCATAACAGAAGAAGAAAGACCAAGCATAGAAAGTGCAAGGTGAAAGAGAAAGAGTGTGAATTAGCCTTAAAGAGACCAGAAGGGGGAAATTGAGCGAAGCAGAGATCTGAACAAGCAAGGTATTGCCAAACCTAGCAGATCATTTTGACTGTTACTTTCTTAGCATTGTAGCAGAAAAAATCTCTTAACCAAGTGGACTTAACAAGTCTGTGAAATCCTATATGGTAACATTGATTAGTGATGTTTGTAAGTCCTTTAGAGTAGGACACTCTTTTGTAATAACAAGGAGTGATAAGGTCTAGATGATCTTTGGTGAAGATCCTCTAACTAGGCCACACTAAAAATGTGCACATAAACCTTTAACAAGGTTGGCTCTTAACAGAGCTTACTTCAGAAGAGTGAAATTTTTGGGTTGCCTATTATCAGGTGGTTTTTCCCTTTTCAGTGTTTCCATGTTAAATATCTATTTCAAAATGTGAGAATGCTTATGTGTTGCAAGTTGATTTTCATGCTATTTACTTATTGTTGTAGCTCAATATAAGATAAGCTAATACTTTGATACTCGGTAAAGTAAAGAACAATGAGATAAGAGGTTGAAGTAAAAAAATTATAAGTTTGATATGAGACGTTGAATGTGGTTACCGAGTTATTGTTGTGACAGGTTACAAAGTTTGAATTGGTACTCAATTGTCTTAAAGGCATGTCAGATAACTCGATATAACTGATTCATGCCCCCTCTCACTTATCTAACAATTGGTATCAGAGCTGAGTGCTTGAAGGAAGACTTTGAAGGAACTTGAGCTAAAGAGCCAAAGATGTATAAGAGAGGTACCGAAGTTGAAGAAGGAGAACTTCTTCTTGTGGAAAAACACAATGAGGCTACATGTATCTCGTATTGGAGGCAATACTCTACACTGGCTAGACAATGCATATGTTGCTCCTATCCCTCCTATGACTATGGAAGAGATGGCACAGAAGAAATAGCATAATATTTTGATGATTGAGATTGCATCTGCCTTGAATGATGTTGAGTTTTATGATATCAAGAACTGTATTAGTGAAAAAGAAATGTGGGACAAGTTGGCACTTGTACATGGTGGTGATGAGAATGTGCTGAGAGCAAGAGCAGAATATCTAAGAAGCAAATATGATGACATGAGAATGAAGGAAAGTGAAAATGTTGTGCAGTATATGAACCGAATCAAGGAAGTTGTGAGTGTAATCAAAGCTATTGGAGGAGTTATTAGTGATTCTAAAGTTGTAAATAAAGTTCTTAGAACTCTCTTACCTATCTATCCTATTAAAGTTTTTGCAATTCAAGAAGTCAGAGCTATGCCTTGTAATAATCTTACACTTGATGGTCTAGTTGGTTGGTTGATTGCATTTGAATTGAGCAATTTTGATAATAGTGTACCTACACTTGGAAATGCTTTCAAGACTTCACTAACCATTAATAGTTCAAAAAACGAGAAGAGTAGTAAAATGAAAGTGAGTCAAAATTAGAAGATGACATAGATGACATTGAAGCATTGCTTGCAAGGAAGTTAGCGAGAGGTAAAGGTAAATTCAAAGGTAATATGTTTCAAATGTAACGAAGTTGGTCACTTTTCTGCAAAATATTCTAACAAGTACAAGGATGACAAGAAAGAAAAATGATAAGAAGGATCACAAGTATAGTAAGAACAGAGACTACAAGGACAAAGGGAAGAAATCATGCTACATTGCTGAGGAAGAGCACACCGAGTCGGATACTGAAGATGAAAAGATGGAGAAGTCATGTATGTTGTTGTCAAAGAAGATCTTGATAAAGCTCTTATTTCAAATATTAGTAAGAATGGTAAATGGATCATTGATAGTGGATGCTCACATCATATGACAGGAGATCTTAGTAGGTTTGATAAATTCGAGGAATGTGATGTGGAACTGTTAAATTAGGAAATGACATTCCATGTCTAGTAAAATGTAAAGGTTTATTGATGTTGAATGATAAGATCAGACGTGATGATGCATATTGGGTGTAAGGATCAAGATATAGTCTGTTGAGTGTTGCTTAGTTGAATGATATAGGTCACAAGCTCAAATTTCAGAACAGGAAGGTCAAGATCTATGATGATGATGGAAGTTTGATTGGCACTGTTGATCAAACTGAAGGTAATATGTTTCAACTTGATCCTATAGTTAATACATGCTTGTTTGCAAAACTTGAAGATGTATGGTTGCGGCGCCAAAGGTTATGTCATGTCAACTATGAGAATATGGTTAAGGTCAGTAGAAAGAGAAGAGTTAGAGGCTTACCGAATTTGCATAAAACTGAGATTGCTATGTGCAAACAATTTCAACTCGGTAAGATGACAAAGTCAAGTTTTTAAAGTAAGATACATACTTCTAATGACATTCTAGAATTAGTGCATATTGATTTGTGTGGACCAACGAGAGTAGAAAGTTATTATAGTGACAAATATTTCATATTATTTGTTGATGGCTATTCTAGGATGATGACAATTATGTTCATGAAGTTGAAGTCACATGCTTTTGATATTTTCAAATGGTATAAAGCTAGAGTTGGAAAAGAGACTAGCAAGCAATTGAAATTTTTAAGATCTGATAGAGGTGGTGAGTTATGTCTATTGATTTAACTAACTTTTGTGTTGAGCATGGTATAAAGAGACAATTGTCAGCATTGAGGACACCACAACAAAATGGGATTGCTGAAAGGAGGAATAGATCAATTGTTGATTGTGCAAGAACACTGCTGATTGAAAAAGGAGTTGCTCAAATGTTTTGGAGATAATCTATTAGCACTGCATTCTACACTCTCAACCAAGCTCAACTAAAGAAAGGAATAAACAAGACACCTTATGAAATCTAGTATGGTCATACCTAATTTGAGTGATTTCAAGATATTTGCAGGTAGATGCTACATGCATAAAGATGAAAGGAATGGTAAATTTGATTCTAAAGGCGACGAAGGTATTTTTTTGGATATTCTTCTAAGAGCAAGGCCTATAAATTTTTGAACAAGGATACTAACACAATGATAGAGAGTGCAAATGTAAGAATTGATGAGTTCGCAGATAAGAACAATGAGGAAAGCAAAATGGAACCAGATGATTATTACAAGTTTGTCTCTATCACTGTGAAGATGTTCCTGACATAATGACCAAACCACAACAAAGAGCCACCGAGCATCAACATGCAGTAACTGAGTTACAAATAGTACAACCCAAGCAAGATTTCAAGCAGCAACCGAGTGAAGATAATGTTGGTAATCAATGAACTGAACCTGTGCTAGGACAATATGTGAGAAATAATCATTCACATGAACAAATCATTGGAGATAAAAGTGTTGGAGTTATGACAATAAGTAAGTTGAAGGATAGTATTTGTTTAATTGCTAAATTTGAACCAAGAACTGTAAAAGCTGCACTTGACAATGAAGACTGGATTAATGCTATGAATGAAGAGATTGATGAGATTGAGAAGAACAATACATGGACACTAGTATTGAGACAAGTTGAGAAGAATGTGATTGGCACAAAGTAGATTTTCATAAACAAATTGAATAAAAATGGTGAGCTTGTGAGGAATAAGGTAAGATTAGTTTGCAAAGGTTATGCCCAAGAAGGAATTGTCTATGGTGAGACATTTGCCCCTATTGCAAGATTGGAAGGAGTCAAAACTTTGCTGGCCTATGCTACCTATAAGAAATTCAAAGTGTATCAAATGGATGTTAAGTCAACATTTTTGAATGGGATACTTTAAGAAGAAGTCACATAAAACAACCAAAAGAATTTGTTGAACTTGATCAAAGACACATGGTTTGCAAATTGAACAAAGCTTTGTATGGACTGAAGCAAACACCAAGAGCTTGGTATGAAAGGTTACATTCATATTTGATTAAGATTGGATTTGTTAGAATAAGTGAAAACAATAATCTATAGTAAAGCCGAAAACATTTTGTAGATGATATTATATTTGGTGGTAATGACTTATTATGCAAATCATTTGCTGATAAACGAGTAAAGAATTCGAAATGTCTATGTTTGGTGAGATCAAATTTTTCATTGGCTTACAAGTTCATCAAACAAAAAATGGTATTTATGTGACCCAGTTTAAGTATGTGAAGGAAATCATGGAAACATTTGGAATGGATGAGTAAGGCTAGTTAGTACACCTCTAAGAACACCACTGCTAAGGTAAATGAGACATAGTATAGATCAATGATTGGTAAATTACAATATATTGTACACAATATACCTAATATTGCTCATGTAGTTGGAATAGTTGCAAGGTTTTCTTCTAATCTTAAGGAAACTCATATGACTCCTACGAAAAGGATATTTAGATATCTGAAAGGAACTTGAAGATTTTGGATTGTGGTACGAATAAGATGGTGACTTTACACTTGATGCAAACTGGGTTGCTAATGTGGATGACATAAAAAATACAAGTGGTGGATCTTTCTCTTAAGAGAAAGATTGATAACATGGTTGAGCAAGAAACAAAGCTGCATTTCACAATCTATTGCTGAAGCTGAATATGTTGTTGCAACAATTAATTGTTCTAATATTGTTGGAAGGAATGCAAGAACTAACTAAGCTTGTTACTATTTACTGTAATAATACTAGTGCAATAAATATATCAAAGAATCTATTAATGCATGCAAAAACCAAGCATATATCTATCAAGTATCATTAATTGAGAGAGCAAGTACAAGAAAAGCAAGTGAGGCTTGAATATGTGAAATGGAAAGAACAAATTGCTAACATATTTACCAAGCCAAGAGGTAAACTAGGGGTGCTTTCCCTATCCAAGATTCACTAAGTGAAGATGTATGTTGCTCAATTTATGGATGACGAGATATATCTTTGTGGAGTTGATGCAAGAGTTCACTCTTTAGGGATGTTTCCTGAAGATGTGTAAGTAATTGTAATGAAATTGATGTAAACAATACATGCAAGGTACAAGTTATTACTACAAGATTTTATAAGTTTCACATTGAAACTTATATTTACCTTTGGCATTGTTGTCAAGAAGGGAGAAGATGAATAAAAGGGGGAGAGAATGACTAGGGGAGAGAAGTACATAAAGGTGAGAATGACTAAAGGGAGAGTGATATACTATAGAGACACATGTTAATGGAGTTGTTGCTAAAGAATGAAGTATACTCTAAGGGGGATAAATTGAGAAAATGTGAAGATGAGGCTATTAAAGATACAAACTGAGTGAAATTTGTTGCAAAGAAAGGTAGAGAGATGAAAAGTTGTATTGTTGTCAATGCATTCGTTTAATTATCTTATGTATAATATTTTGTAATGCAAAATCTTATGTTTATGTGTTGCCATCAATGCCAAAGGGGGAGATTGTTAGCCCCAACTCATAATGTAACTGAGAATGTTATTATTGTATGCAAAAGAATCTATCAAGTTGTTATGTTGTCACTTAGTTGATTAGACATTATGCTAATTCAATAGAGTACCATATCATTTGATTGATGAAGAGGATTATGACAGAGTTGACAAGTATTGGTATTAAACGGGTACTTGAATGAATTGGACTATGACAGTCTAATGTTGGTTTGATTGTTTTGCAATCATGTTATGTTGTGATTAAGTTCATAATTGGTGAGTCAATGAAAGGAGCACAATATTAACCAAATGATTACAGTTGTCACTGAGCGCCTGCCAAAGAAAAGTTAAAGTTCAATGTTAATTGAGTGATTCTAGTGTTGACTGAGTGATGTGTTGTTCAAGTGAAGTTGCAATGTTCACTGAGTCAAGATCAAAAGAAATGATTAATTTGAGGCTAACAAATGATGAAAATTGAGAATGTTCGAGAAGCATGAAGGATAATGATGAAGTTTGTTACAAGATCAACGGTTGGAATAATTCTAAGGTGATCGTATGGAGAAGATTTTCTATTTTTAGAATGAGCACAAACTTTGAGGTGAACTAGTATTGACTGAATGACTAGATACAATGTATCTGAAATCTAGGATTGTAATTAAGCTAAAATCTGGAAGACAAAAGTTAACTATTAAAGTAGATGAACGAGACCATTTTTGCTTGCTGATCGTTTGTTGGTATTGTTCATAGTGTGAACTATTGAAGGTGAAGAAGGAAAAAGAAGAACAAGGTGAACCGCGCAAATAGAAGAAGAAAGATCAAATAGAGGAAGTGCAAGGTGAAAGAAGAGTGTGAATCAGCCAGAAAGAGATCAGAAGGTAGAAACCAAGCGAAGCAAAGATTTGAACAAGCATGGTAGTGCTAAACCTAGCAAATCATTTGAATGTTACTTTCTTATCATTGTAGCAGATTAAATCTCTTAATTGAGTGAACCTAACAAATCTGTGAAATCCTATATGGTAACATCAATTAGCAACGTTTATAAGTCCTTTAGAGCAGGCCACTCTATAGTAATGACAAGGAGTGGTAAGGTCTAGATAATCTTTGGTTAAACTCCTCTAACCAGGTCACACTAAAAATGTGCATGCAAACCTTTAACAAGGTTGGCTCCTAGCAAAACTCACTTCAAAAGAGTGAATTTTTTGGGTTTCCGGTTACCAGGTGGTTTTTTACTTTACAAGGTTTCCACGTTAAAATATTTGTGTCAAAATGTGTGAATGCTTATGTGTTGCAAATTAATTTACATGCTATTTACTTATTGTTGCAACTTGATATAAGCTAAGCTAATACACCGGTACTCGGTAAAGTAAAGAACAGTGAGATAATAGTTTAAAGTAAAAAAATTATAAGTTTGATATGAGATGTTGAATGTGGTTACCAAGTTATTGCTGGGAAAGGTTATGAAGTTTGAATCTATAGTTTTTGGTTTTCTAAGGTGGTCAAGTCTTAGTGATGAGACTTGTTGGACTCAGCTAGAGTGACTAGATTCATTGGGTATCTATGTTCCATGTCTTTGGGAGTTTTTTTCCCTTGCTCACTCAAGCTTTGTTGGGTCTGGGCAAGTCTTGTATCTCTGATGTGGACATTTCTGTTTTCACTATATGGATTGTAGACTTTTACTCTTTAGATATTCTGATGATACACCTTTGCTATTTCCTCTATATGAAATCAAGGATAATGACAGAACCACTTTTGATGTCCATTTAAATTCAAATCACTAACCAGTTTGTTTTGTTATACAGTACATAGAATCAATTAGAATATAAACATAGTAGTTTATATTTAAAAAAATGCAGCTTGATGGGATTTTCCAATATAGATACTAATGAGTTCATAACCTTCACAAGTATTGTAATGTATGGGTCACTTGAATAGTTTATACTCTTGAAACCATGAAAGATTGTCTACAATGATGGCACTCTATTCTTTCTACTTGACCATGGAGATGTAGAATGTGATCAACATTTGCCTCTCTTATTAAGTACCTTTTAGATCTTTTCTTTAGAAGCTTGTATTGTACTATTTGCTAGCTTTTGTTCTCTGTTTTGTTCTCATCTTTTTAGCAAAATAGTTTAAAGTTTTATTAAAAATAATTTAATTGCATATCTAGCTTATCTACGTTGTGATAAAGATAAGGTTGTTTAAGATGTGAAATCCCTATGCTTTTTTTTTACTATCCCCTGGAAGGCTGCACAGGAGTGATGACTTTTGTTTTATACAGGTGCGTGCAATTTACAGAGAAGGATGTGCTTCTACAGCTGAATGCTCAGATGAAGTTACATGAACTTGTCGAGGTTTGAAACCTTTCTATTGGATATCTACCATGAGTATATATTATTAGTGAGCTTGTAATCCCAAACCTTTTTGTATTGTTGCAGAGTCAAAGGAATCTTCAATTACAGATGGTAAAAATTCTACAGGAGATGGAAGGAAAGTTAAATGGCCAGCCGAAGGACAAGATCCCCTCTGCTCATGATTGTGGGAACCCATCAGTTCAGCTTCCAACTGACCACACTTCTAGTGTTTTAAATAATCCAGAGCCTTTGACTTCACATCGGGAGATAACAGCAAAAGCTAGTGACGAGTGCATAACATCTCACGGTTCAGTTGGAAATATTCAATGTAGATCACATGAGGGAAACAATGAGGAAAATTCTTATGTTGGAAGCTCTGCCAGAGATTCCTAGCAAATGAACTTCAAAGGAAAAAACGTAATTGGCATACATATGTAATGGGTTGCATTGCTGATTTGAAGTTTTGGATGAAGAGAATCAGCAGTAGTCTCATTCACAATATATTTCCTATGTGTTTTGAGTCTTGCCAAATAAATGTGAGCCATTTCTTTTGATGGCTGTAATGATGCATTCAAAAAGCTTTTTTCAGAATTAGCGTTTAGTGTAATTTCACTGGTTGTGGATTGCTCCAACTACAATACTGATCTTGGTGTATGACAGTGCAAAACTTCAGAGATTTCACAAACATTCTGCAAGCATTTAGAGAAGCAACCTATGAGACTTGGTAAAAGGAAAAAACTTCGACTCTCTGGGGATTGTTTTTTCAAGCATTATTTTGAATTTTTGCTGTTTTATCCTGTTTGTTTCTTGTTTTCCAGCACAAGTTTATTCTGTGGAGACATCCAACGTCTGGACAGGATGGACCTTACAATGTTTGTATCTATTGTTTAGCATTGTTTGCTTCAAGAAATTTTCATTTAATCAAACCCAAGCTGGTACTTAATTATGTGTACTTAAGGTTTGGAATTGAGGGTGCTATCTTGAAGTTCTTTATGATTTTGATCACTTTAAAGTGATCTGAATTGTAATTAATTGCATATGAACTTGAGACGGAAGATATTTCAGCAGTTTTTCCTGATTGAATCTCAATGTTCTTGTGTTCCAAACTTCCAAAATTGCTGGTCTTCATTGTGCATATTAAACTTAGATTGGAATAATGGGTCTGACAAAAGGAATAAGGATGCAAAACATGACTACCTCTGAGGTCTTCAAATACCAATATTCCCTCAAATACTTCAAAAAAAGATTTGGAAGATTATGCTCGAAGCAATTAGGATTTGATTTGGCAAGTAGCACAGAGAGTAAGTCAGAAATGTTCTGTATGTGGCATCTGACAGTATCAAGATCGTGGTAAGAAATGTTTTTACTCTAAATCAATGAAACAAAATTATTTATATTTTAAGCATTTAGTAGGAAGAATAAGATTATTATTCAAACAAGAGAATTAGTATGTCTGGTCTAGGTACAGTGAGAAAGTGGTATATACGTTGTCATGTATCAGATGCCTTGTACTATTTTATTTGATTGAAGATTCTGATCAATATATACCTTTTCATGTATCAGGTGCCTTCTACGAATTTATTCTATTGAATATTCTGATCAGATAATTTGATGCTTTTTATGGCATAAAATTAGTATGTTGCAATGTTCTATAAATGGACAAGGTTTGCAATCATATCACTATAGAGACATACATAAACATGTGTGGCAAATAGTTTTCATCTTGAGGGATTGAATTGACCACACAAAAACGTTTGCAACCACAAAATATGCTTTGGAATGAATTTCTGAATGGAAGAAGAATTTGAGAAGCTAAGCTTTTCTTCATTTGATCAAAGTACAGATATCAATTGAACTTTGCTTGGGTTTGAATGTCCTTTACTCTCCTTCTAATCCTGTTGCCTTGATACATTTAGGCTGGGTCCCATGGGCACCCGCTTTCTTAAAAACAGAGCGGGTGCTGCTGAGATTTTTTAGGAATATTTAGAGGGAAGTGTTCCCATGAATTTTTTAATTGAATCCTCTTTAAAAGATCAGCTTCTAAAATGAAGGCATTCAGTTGTTTTTTAAATTTAAAAATAAAAAGATTAATTCACTTTGGTGGGAAGTTCAAGACTTTTTTGACAAATGGCAAAATCCTTCCCTAAGCTCGTGGGGCTAATTCTAGCCCCACCCTATTTTCACCCCTTTACACTGAGAGAGCTAAAAAGTCAGGGGTCCTATTTTATAAGAAAATATTCTAAATAAACCTTTAGCCCCCCTTTAAATGTTATCATGGGGTCACCCGCTCCACAAAAATAGAGCCCAAGCCCCTCCCATGGGACCCTTGCCTTAGTGTGTTCTTTTCGGCCTTGGTTTAATGTCATTGAGGCTGATTGATCTTTAACAAACGGTGAGATTTGGAGCTATTTTAGACTGATTTTAGCCGGGGCTATTGCCCTTGAGGTTGGTTTGATCTTTGAATGATAGGATAGCAGGATTTTGTAGCTAAGAGCTCCCCAAAAATGGTTTGAACGTGAGTTGTATCGCTAGTGAAATAAATTATGTACAAATGAACAAACAAATGAATTGATAATACAATGTATAAGGAAATAGATTACTTCACATTATTCAATAATAGTGCCAATTGATGTACTATAAATAAACCAACCAAGAGGTTCACTACTTCTTTACTTAACCATTAATTAGCTAAAAGCTTTTTTTCTCTTCATGTTAGCATTTTAATCTGTCACACTTGTGACAACACAAAACAAAATACTATGTGAGGATAAAGGGAAATTTCTAAATTTAATCTTTCAAAATTAATCAAATGAATTAGATTATTGTTTGTATATGTTAAATAATTATTCTTTGTTGGGTTTTGCATGTAAACAAATTGTTTGAAAAATGTGTAAAGTTACTTTTTTTTCCTCAAAGATAAGAACATAAAGTTTGGTTCTACTATTGAATAAAAAACACTATTCTATGTTTAAAGTTAAAATCAATGATTGACATTCCCAATAGAATTGGTTTGGCGAAAGAAACATTCTACTAACAATAAACAAAGACATTAAATCATGACTAAGTTTAGTTGGGGAGCTTTTTTGATTAATAATGACAACTCTTTGTTGAGTGGGCTATGTTGTCTTGCATTTTGTCACCACAAAATGTTGCTAACATCACAAAAAAATTTCAAGCTAGTTTTATGTTTCTCTAAGCTTGAATTTGATATTCAATTACTTAATGTTGATTGATAGAATAGTTTCAATTCGTATATCAAATCAATTGATTGAAAGCTTTTGTCAAGTATTTTTTGTTTTGCTTTCTCTCGAGCTTTCGCTTGATTTTTGAAGCTTTCATTGTCCTTTTCTTTTCTGTTGAGTTTGCTTTTGTTGGTTTTTAGTCCTTTGGTTTTGCTCATGTCATGCCTTTCGTTTTTCCCTTCGATTCAGTCTAACTTAAAGCTTAATTGAAGTTGTTAGTCAAGAGATATGCTTGTTTTCGTGCTTCAAAAGTGGACCTTTTTGGTGCAACATCATGAATTAAAAATATGATGTTATATTTTTAATTTAACTTTCACTTTTTGATAAATATAACTTATATTCACATTTTGTTATGTTTTTGAGTTACTTTAATTTTTAATTTTTAACTTAAAGTGACTATATAACTATATAGTTCCAGTTTAATTTTTGATTTTTAAACCAAATGTTTACTTAAATGTTACTTTTTAAATGATGTTTATGATAGAAAAATATTGTTTATGACTTATTTAGTAACAATTTTATATATTTAAGTGGATTAAACGACTTTAAGTTATCAAAAGTGGACATTTTATATGCAATTACATGTAAAATTCATCAAAAGTGGACATTTTATATGCCACTGCATATAAAGTTCAATTTGGTGGACCTTTTTGATGTAATTACATCAAAAGGCTATCATAACTGGACCTTTTTGATGTCACTGCATCAAAACTTAAGTTTTAAAGTCTTTACATCCAAAATGTGAGATGTAACTTAAAATGTGCATCCTCCTCCAAAAGGTGCGATTTTGCTTGTTTGCACATTTTAAAATATGTTATTGACCCAAAAAGCTCTGATTTGCCTTGTATGCACATTTTAAATCATGCCATTGACTCCAAAAGGTCCGATTTTAAGCTAAAGCATGATTAATATGTGTATTGGCCTCCAAAAAGTTCGATTTTGAAGAAATGCATGTCTTTTACCTCCAAGACCTTGATTTTGATCATAAAAGAAGATTTTCTTGATGGATTTGCATAGGATTTCTTTTTCCATTGGAGGCGTTTTTACTTGGAAATGAGTTTTCTTGCATTCAAAATGGATTCAATATGCTTAAAAACATTTTTGGAAGCCCAAAACTAAGACATGTTTTTGAAGAAATTAGCAAATAACTCCATTTTTATCCATGTTTTTGCTTCAATCCAAATTGATTTGGATTTATTTGGTGATTGAATTGCATGTTGATGCATGATTTAAGGTTTAAACACCAAATCGATTTTCTCATGCACCATGGTGAAAAACATTTTTTGCTAAAAATGTCCCAAGCACATGCATCTTCAAAATGTTAGATCTTGGAGCAACCTTAGGGCACGTTTTGGCATCTTTCAACAATTGTTCCTTATTTGCTGCCCTTTCCTATTCGAATTTGCAAAAGGTTGAAAGGTTCAAATGTTTTTGGAGAATTTTTTAACATCGGAGCATCTTTCTCCTTCATTTTTGATACTTAATCTTCATAAGTGGACTCTTTCTTTCTTGCTATTTAATTTGTGCTTATCTTGCTAATTTTATGCACATAATTGATTGATGATAACCACTTGTTGAAATCTATGTCATGGAAAGTGCATTTTTCCTTTAAAAATGAAGAATTTGTTCATTTTCATGTTTTTGGTTCTTTCCCAAATTCCAATTTTGAATTTGAGTGTTGAAGTGTTTTGCATCTTGGCATGTTTGAGACACTTTTCAAAGGTGCATTTTTCTTTGTGTTTTTATGTTTTGTGTTTGCTTGCCAATTTTCTCCACTTTGGAAAAGTCACAAGTTCTTTCCCAAGAACTTGTTGTTGCTTCATTTCATGCGAAAGCATCATAATGTTCCACATTCCGTTTCCGTGTCACAACACCTCACCTCTCATTCAACGAATGTGATTACATGTTTTCTATCTCATTCATCATCTGCACATGCATGTAATCTCATTTTCTATTTCCATTTTCACTCATCTTACTTTTTTCATCTATTCACATGACACAATTACACAAAATGTCTTACATGTAATTGCATCCAAAAGGTCTGATTTTGATTAAAAGTCACTTTTTGAAAAGTAAAAAAGATGTCATTTTTATCTCCCATGACTTTGACTTCCCCTTTTCACCAAAAGTGACTATAAAACTCATTATCCCTCTTCCATTTCCCATTTCCATCCCTCCATATGCATTTGTGTTTCCATGAGAAAATACATGTTTCCGCATCTTTCCATACTTTCTATCTCATCCTCTATTTGCACTTGCATGTAAAGTGCATCCTCCATCCGAATTCACATCTCATTTGACCATCCATCTCTTGTTACATGTTGTACTTACATGTATTCACTTTTTACGCAATAATGCTTTGAAAATCCCAAGTCATGTTTGAAAATCAATAATCTTTATTCCCACGCATTCCCATGCGCTCTACCTTCATGCATTCTCATTTCATTCCATCTTCCATGTTTTCACCTTCATATCACTTCACTCTGCTTTCTGTTCATTTCATTTTCATCCATTGCATATGCATATGATTTCTTTGAGATCATTCTGTTGAATCTACCAAGTCTCCAATTTGTTTCCAAAACTTTGTTGATCACAAATCAACTTGTATGACGATTCCATGTAATGATGTATTTATGTTTTGGGATTTTTTTGTTGCAGTACAAGTACAAGAAATGTCTGCACCATCAAAATCCAAAGACAAAATGAAATATCAATATGATAAAGAATTGACTCATGCAACTCCCTCATAAGTTATATCTATTCTTGATAATGTGATGGACACGAAGATTGGTCATGTGGATGTGGTTGATATTCTGCAGAAAGTTGAAACTCCAGTTGGCCATGAAATGAAGCATATCAAAAGAAGTAACATTCACTTAGTGTCTAATTTCACTATGGTGGCCATAGAACTTGATTTCATTCTCAAATGCATGTGGCATATTTTTACTCCAAAAATAAAGATTATCAAGGACGTTGACGGCAAAGTCGTCATTACCCTTGATCTCGAGGTGATTGAATAAATCTTCAGGGTTCCACATAAAATAGAATGTGCAGATTTGACCAAGGAATCATCTTTGGCATGCTGGAATGGGCAAACAAGTGATTATCAAAAGTATGTCAACCTATATAGGTTAGACAATAAAAGAAGCAACTTCTCCAGATGGCTAAAGATCGTTCATCGGTCTAACTTCAAACAAGAATATAAGGATCTTATCATCCTTCTCAATAGAATATATGGCCTTAAAGTTTCTAATAATTACAAGCCATGGATGTATGAGTTCATGTTTCAAATCACAGAGAATAAAGAACACATCTTTTGGGGAGAACACATCAGCACTGCACTTTGCCAATAGATACTCAATGTGGGAACTTTGGTACCATTCTACATGAATTCTTACCTTGTTTACATTGTTACTGCTATGGGATCTTTCTCTAGTCTTTCAACCAAGGGAGATTGTCTTCAAGTTCCTATTTGGGATTACTATGACTAAATCACTTTGACAAATAGTAAATTCCATTACAGAAGAGTTAGAGATGCCTTCTTTAGAAATTTTCGGTGTTTGTTCAATAAACATTTATCTATTAGAAGGTGAAGCAATATGATTGTATTTTCATTTAGTTTTCAACTTTCACATACTTGAGAGTTGGATATTTCAAAGGCGAGCTGTATACCTTACCTAGGTACACTATAGATCAAATCATCTTGATGGAGCTAGCTAGACAACTCATGGACATGCAGAGTGATCAACATGCTATGCATAGGCTTGGTTTTGGCATTACCTCAACTAAACCTTTGTCTATTGATAATTATTCAAACATTTCTGTGCCTAAACCAAAGAACATGGAAGCAAAGTTGCAGTTGATCACCTTAAAGAAGTTCAAAGCTAGATTTGACTTTGACTACTGAGAAATGAATTCTCAAATGAAAAGAGCTTATACTCATGTTCCTTGCATTGAGGACATCTAGATTGATATGAGGATAGAACTTGATATCATAAAGATGGACTACTGTAGATTAACCTTGCAACAGATAATTAATTTTAACATCTTGGAGATTCCTTTAGGTTTTTAAGTTGAAGATGATGGTGACATTCTTGATTCGGAGTTTCATCAAGCCGATTTTGATAAGAAGTGCCCTTTTCCTATCTAGTGGGAACAAAAGGAAGGGATGTCTATCATGGACAAATTTGAATCTATCTTGATAAACACCAACAAATGGTTGAAAAGTAAAGGCCTTAAAAGAGTAAACTCTAAGATGGGCTTGGATTGTGAAAGTTTTGGTCCTCTTGGCAGGAAGTCACAACTAGAAATCATAGGGAAAGATGGTACCTCATTGATGCTAAGGTTTCCCTCAAATTCAAATTGAAAGGTGGAAAAGGAAATAAATCATCTCAAATCTATTAACCAACTCAAGAATCAGTGGAAGAATTAGAAGAAGAATTGGAAACAAAATTTGATAAAGAAGATTTAGATAAAGAAGGGGAAATCATGATCATATCTCCCCCAAAGCTTGCACAAGCTTCTGCACCTTCTATAGATGAAGAGCCTTTTTTGCATGAAGTTGATGATGATGTGGATTCATTCTCCACTTATTTCACTCCTTCTATTCCAGTTTCAAAAGTCAACACAATTGCTCTTCCTATTTCCTCTACTGCTCCTTGCATTCCTACGAATGAACAATATGAACATTTAGTAAACGTGTTTGAAGATTTTCCAACTCTTGCAAGTGGTCAAGTTATCCAACTTGATAAATCTTTGACAAAGTTTGAGTTTTTCATGACGGAGTCTTCTTAGCATGTTCCTATGCCTTTAGGTGTGCAGGATGAGTCTTGTTCTGTTACGACAAAAATACACTCAGGATCAATGCCAATGGTCTCCATTGTACCTATTTCTATAGATGAAGGTTTCAACCTTCCTGCATGGTTAAGCAAAATAACATCAAAGAGAAGAAAAGTGGTTGTTCCTTTAGACAATCTCCTTGTTAAGAAGACCAAATCCAAATCTTTGAAAGACAAGATTGTTTCAAGAATTTTTGTTGATTTAGATAAAACCAAATTTATTGAAGTTGTTGAGCCCTTGGTGGATAAACATGTTGAGGAACTTACTCGTTCTAATTACAAGTTTACTAAGGTTGAAATTAGGAAGCAATCACATTTGAATTATTTGCAATATGCTCAAGATGCATTAGCTAATATATCAAAGAGCAATCATGAGCTATGGGAAAAGAAAAATAAACTAAAATAGGAGGTCTCTCATCTAAATGAGGCCATTCAGCAACAATCTTCTCAGAGTGTTATTTTTATGTCTCAAACATCTAAGAAGAGAAAGTTGATTGAAGCCGCCAAGTCTTGGATACAGGAAATAATTTCTGAAGGATTTTGAGCCATCACAAAGACATTTTCAGTTCTTAGGCGTGTCCAAGAGATGAATGAAATGGAGCAAAACTTAATTTCTTCTTTGACTCAGGAAGCAAATAACTTGAAGGAAATCCTTGATGGTTGGGATGAAATGGTAAGATTTGATCTGGATTCCTTAATCTTATGTGACATTCTTCTGTCATGTGAAATGTTCTTCAGATATCAAGTCTCATTGGTTGAAAAGAGGAGACATTGAGGAAGCTGATCACAAAGTTGTAGTTGGCCTTTGGAGATTCTCAAGTAGTTGAATCAAGTGTTACTTGTAATTTGGAATAGATGGGATGCCATTTTATTGATGAATCTGGTAATCTCATTGTAGTAGAAAGAGTAAAATCAGAATATACAATCAGGATCAATACGAATGTAGATTCTGAAGATATTAGTTCACACACAATGAACAAGTTTGTCTTGTATAAATCCTCAACGAAACACTTGTTGGATAATATGGTAATAAATTCCAAAGTTGTACAATTATCATATGCAAAAATTGAAGCCATATCAAAGACCATGGAAATTGTTGATCTCCCCACAGTGCATGACATCATTATCGAATTCAAGGCACTGAGAAATAATCTTTGAGATTATTATTTTTGTTTTATATTAGTAGTCGTAAAAGGATGCATTATATGAAAAGTGTAATTACATGTAGTGTGAGTTACATGTATGTAAAAGGATGTAATGTGAGTTGCATATGCAGTTGCATGTAACCTTTTATTTTCTTTTGTAGTTAGACTATGTCAAAGTTGGTTGAGTTGCTCCCACTTTTTTCTCCACCTTTTTCTCAACTCCTGTGCCTATATAAAGGAGTGCCCCCTCATTGTAAAATCATCATTATCTTTTATTGAAGAGAGCTTTGGAGAAATTGTAATAGAATAATTTTTTTTGTGTAAGCACTATTTTTAGAGAAAGTGAATACAAAGTAGCATTTGAGACCTAACTTTGATTTAAGTGAGATTGTTATTTGTGTGAGTTGTAAGCTTTGTCTATTATTCATCCAAGTTATCTTTGAATCATGTTATCTTGTGTTATTGGTAATTGTATCTCGTAAATTGAATAGAAAAGAGTTAAGAAGCAATTGGAGCTAGAGCTTTGATCAAGAGCAATTGTGGAAGTGTATAGCTAGAAGTTTAGTTTGTAGTTTATATTTTCTTCTTAATTCATAAAATAGTTAAGTTATTCTTACTTTTAGGAGTCTTTGTGCCCTAATTGTAAAGTTTTTTCATAGAAGTACAACCAAACTTAGAGCCAAACTAGTACATTTTCAGCTAGCCTTTGAGTTAGTGAGGCTTTATTGGTATCACTATTTCTAGCTCTTGATAGAAGTGTAGTTAGAGATTCACCCTCCCCATTACTCACTCCACGAGTGAGTGGATTCTTTCTTGAAAGATAAAAATAAAGGCTATTGGTAACACCCATTTTATAAAATCTCTTGACTTCTTGCTTACCTTGAGTTGATCCAAGGAATGGTGAGAAGGGAGAGCCTCCCCTTTAAGGGAGGAGAGACTTCGTCTCACACGCTATGGCTGGTCATCCTATTTTGTGACTAGATTTTTACCCAAAACTGTCAGTTGTAAAATATCCATGCACCAATTTTTTTGGTGACTCTACTGGGGATTACGAACACATTCGAAAGCCTCTTTCTTTCGTTTGAAGTTGAGTTCCTTATTCTGATTGGCACTATTGGTTATCACACTAGCAAGTTTTGAGCATGTGTATTATTGGAGAAAGAAGGGTGATAGGTCTTTAGGTTCTACCAAAGCATTTTGGGCACAACAAGCTTGTTTTGGTTTACTTACCAAAATTCTCTCTTTCTCCCATACTACAAGTTATCCTCCTTATAAAAGGAAGACTCCTGTGCCCAGTGAAGATTCCCTATTTTTCCTTAAACCCCTTGTATCTACTACACAATTACATCTTGCTACTACTAACCTTCTATTAGAATTACAATAGGAAAGGTAAACTTCTGGGGGGGCGTGAATTAGTAGTTTAAACTTTGTCCCATAAAAAAATTCACCAAACATCCATTACATACATTCACTAAGTAAATTGAAATACCATGTAAAGAATGTACATCTAAATCATGTAAACATATAAGCATTCACACACATATGACACCATATATGATTACCCAAAAACCCTCCAATGAGAAGGTAAAACTAGGGTGGGGATGACACCCACAAATCTTCATTACTGTAGTAATAAAGTGTATCCAATGAAGCTTATAATGTTTGATCATGAGACATGATCTACCCTATGAAAGGTCTACCCTGTTAAAGGCATACAAAGACTGTCAGGTCTCACTCTGTTAAAGGATTTTAACACCATGTTAGAAGTGTGCCTTGCTAAAGTACTTTAACTCACAATTAAGTAAGCACCTTGTTAGAGGATTTCAATACAACCTGTTGGGACTACCCTATTAAGAGATTTGACTAATTCACCTACTAGAATGACTCAAAATTGATCCTGTGGTTAGCACTTGGTTGCTTGATAAAAGATCACCTCTAAACTAATGCATTGTCAATCCTTCTTGATCATATGTCTCTTTGTTGTATGCTCTTCTCTTCCTCTTTTCTCCTTTAACTGATTCTGCAATGTAATCTCAGATCATAACTCTTTAGTCACCATGAATGCTTTGTTTGTGCATACAAACTTCTATATTTTATCCTTCATACACCTTAGAAAGCTTAGGGTTTGTCCTCCTTAAGAAGACATAGGTGACTTAGGGTTAGGTATGAATCAATGGTTGTGATTCATCTATTTTGCCGCTTAAACCTTCCCTTTTCCTGATTGGCTACATGTACTACATTGGGAATCCAACTTAAGATTCATCCTTATCTCAAAAATATCAAATTCAATCTTTAAGTCAGCTCAAAAATAATTTACATAGTTGTTTGTGCCATTACAAACAATTATGTCAAAATTGTCTCACTCGGCATTTGAAGCCTTTGATGCTCAACATTTACTAATTTCTATTTTGTGACTTGGTATCTATATCACTTAGCATGCACTACTTGCTCAACTCTTGAATCACTCAGCATACACTATCTACTCGGCACTTGAGTGACTCGGCACATGAGTGGCTCGACACTCACTAGGGACTCAACATGCTCTATCATATACATGTTGTGCTCGACATGTATTACTTGTTCGACATGAACTAAGTAAATGATTTAAGTGTGTAGACACTCATTAGTCAAAACCAATCTGAGATCAACAATCTCCCTCTTTGACATGAGTGTCAAAGACACTTGGTCATGCATTAATATCCTTTATCTTTACGAGCATAACATATCTCTTATTTGGCTTATGTACAAAACTTTGAAACTTCAAAATTTTGTAACAACTTTATACATCAAAATGTGATAACTCCCCCTAAGTTGATAGGTCTATTCTACACTCAAAATTCTATACACATGTTGAGTAATGTGTCTCAATTAATACTTCTTTCATTTTGATGCTTGCTCCCCTTTGTTTATTCTCCTCCTGTCTCTCTATCTCCTTTTTATCTCCCCCAAATTCTATATCTCCCCCTTTTTCACTTTGAGTTGGATTCATAGGCAATTTTGCACTTGATGAATTAATTTAACTTTCCAAAATCAAAATGTGACTTTTTGCCTCTTGTGCAAAGAGCATTGGATTGCATAGTTTAGTGTATACTGAGAAAATGTTCTCAAGTACCTTCTTTACACTTTCTACCTTAGTTGCCAATACAACTTGTGCGAGTGCTATATCACCTAATAATTTCTTATTCACTTCATTCTAAAATTTCTTTTTTGACCACTCTAATAGTTTAGCATTTATATCAAGGTCTACATCACTAACCTTTTCCACTATGTTTGTTAGTTGTTCAATCAATGGTTTGGTCTCATTTGGAGTAGGTAGACTGAATACATCTAAAAATATGTCCTTGATGTCCAACATTTCTTGCTTCTACCTATGCTCATTTATTAGTAGTTCGTAATGCTTCTTTCTAGCTAGGGCTTCTTGCAATATGACCATCTACTCAATTGTCATTGTGTTATAATTATACTTTGGTAACACAATCTCTTCATTAAGGCTTACATCTCCATATTGTATTAATTCTTTAGCCTTTGATGATCTTGGACTCAGCACTGAGATCTACAATGGTGTTGCATCTATGCTTGGCTTCTGAAGAGTGTGGCTGGAAGGAGTGCCAAATTCTGGTAAAGTTATCAAAACTTGAATTTCTACTTACTGCTTCACCTTTGGTGTCAACTCGGTCTCTTTAGGCTTGTCCTTATTATCCACAATATTTTGAATTACACCTTGTACTTGTGCTGGAGGTGCATATAAGATTATCTGACCTATTTAACTCTATTCTTTAGTAGTGGCTGGAGTTTCTATTGTATCCTTTCCAACTGTATCAACCTTTTCTGATGCAAATTCATGTGTTTTATCCAAAGGTTGTACATTAGTGACTTGAGGGGGCATTGTAGGTGGTTCTTGTGTATTCACCTCTTCCCTTGGAGTTTCAGTCACTGATTTCTTTAGTTAATCTACACTCACCAAAATAAGATTATCACATAATTTTCCCTACAATGTAGACTAATCAAGTATCTTTTTCAGATCTTCCTCTATAAGGAGATTGATGTTCTGAGCTGTGAGATCAGAAACATCCTTTATTGTAATTATATTAGTATTTACACTTGTTACATGTTGAGGGTTGACATTAGGCAATTGTGTATCTTGTACACTCTATTCTTCTTGCTACTCATTTCTGTATCTCCCCTAGTAGTTTCTTCATTGTTATCATCTTCTTCATCATCTTTTACCTCAATGGGTTCTTGTTCACCTTCCTTTACTATTGCTAGTCCATATGTGACTTTCCACATGTGAGTAGACTTCTTCACAACATCTTCAATATTATTTTGCAGTATGCTAAAGGCGCTATATTTAGGTAAAAACCTAATTGCATATTTCTTCATAGCCTTAGAAATTTGTGCCTTACTGAGTTCAAGCATGACTTGTGCAAGTGATGTTTCCCTTATCTATCTTTCCAAGTTCAAACAATAGTGCGATTTTTTCTCAACTCTCTCATATAAAATTTTAGGCATAGAGTTAGTAATTTCTAGTGGGGCTTTCTTAAAATTTGCCATCATGGCATTTATAGCTTCCTCCACTTGATTCTTTTCTACTTTACCAAGATTATCAAAATCAACATGAGTAAATCCTAACAAATCTACACTATTCTTAACATTTTTACATAGGTTTTCAAGATTTGATAGTGGATTGTGACTCACCACTTTGAATTGGGTATTGTCATATGATTTTGTTTTCTCCTCATCAGATTTGGCTTGTGCAATGTATTTCATCCTTGGCTTTTTTTTATCTCCTCCTTCCTGCTCTGTTGGTTTGGCTTTCTCCTTAACCTTTTGTGCACTGACATGTGCATTGGCCCTTGTAGTAGGTGTTGTAGGTTTTGGCTAGCTTGGTTTAGTAGTTTTCTTATCCCTTATCATAGGTTGTGCCTTAGCCTTTCTTTTCTTTTGATTAGTAGGAGTAGGTGCTTCCATGGCTTCTTCTTTCTCGACATCTTCAACAATTTCTATCTCCTCCTTTGGTTGATCTTCTCCCATTCCTTGAGTTAGTGCAAGTGGTGCTTGTGTTTGGATGTCTTCTTCCTCTTCATCCTCTTCTTCCTCATCTTCTTCCTGCTTGGCACCTTCACCAAATTCAGCTTTCAATTTCTTTACCAACTTTTCTTTCTTCTTTATGATAGAAGCAATCTTTAGTTCCATAGATTTTGGATTTTGCCATCTCATAGTTTCCAAATGCCTTTGCATATTTATTTATATCTTCTACTAGTAAAGAAGTTATTTCTATAGAGGCCTCATCTACATTTATTTCATATCCTAATGGCCTCAATCATCTTACCCTTGGGGTTGTTTCTTGAACAAAATCATAGTCAACATCCATTAGGAAACAAACATCATCATAATGTTTTTCCACTAGTGACACTGGAATTCTTAATCTTTTCTTCATAGACTACTAAAAGTACTCAAAGTAGCTAGTCATAACTAACTCAAAATTCTCACCCAATTGTTCAATGAACTCACCAATCTGTACTGCCACTGACCTATTTATTTTTCATGCAACTGTGGAAAATGTAGGAAAAGTGTTTTGAATATAAAAGAATATACATATAAGGATAGAACCAAATTTGCATTGAGAACTCTTTGACTTTCTTATTGCTCCTAGATTCTCTGTCAATTTCTATAATTGTAGCTCTACAAGATCATATGTGTGATCTTTCTTCACAATCTTATAACCAACATCTACTCTAATATAGGGCACACAATTTAATCTGCTTGATTGGTAAAACTTATGTGAAATAACCCGTACTACAAAATCTATTAGAGGATTTGTGATGGTGTTAATAGTCATTTCTCTCTTATTCCACATGGCTCCTATATTCTTCTCAATAACCTTGTTTGAATTACTCCTCAAAGTCTTAGGTTGATCTAGGGTTGAATACCCTATTACCCAATGGATTATTCTTTTGGTGATTCTGATAGGCCCATTATCTAACCAAAGTGAACTATCATGAATTTTGCTCAACAAAATTCTAATCCATTCTGTTTAAATTTTTTTTGGTAAATCTAGGGCTCGTATTAACCCTTTCTTCTCCACAATTTTGAATTCTTCCCTTAATACACCATTCTCACAAAGTTTTTCATATGCTTTCCTAATCTCCATATCACCAATACTTCCAATCTTATAGTTATAACATTTCTTGACATCCTGAACCATTAAAATATTCAGTGGTATCATAAATAATGCACCAAAGAGGTCTTGTTTGTAAGCACTCCATAATTGCTAAACCTCTTTACCAACCAATTGAAAATTCAAAACATCCTTACCCTCTACATTCTTTGAACTAGATGCCATTATGTGAAACTAGGGTTTTACAAAAATATAAATAGCATAGCTTGGCACTTGATAAACACCTTGGAAGATTTGACAAATGGTGATGAATCATTGCTCAAATCTTCTACAATCGGTTTGGATGAATTTCCAGATCGCCTCTTGCTCTCCTTGCTCTTTCTTGATTTTGAAATGATGAAAAATGAGTTGAAATTGATCGAATACCCTTATGAAGCACTGCAATTAATGTTGAGTGCCTACAAAGTTTTAAAGTTGGCATCCACTAGCATTTTCAATCATTCGACAATCATTATGAGCTCAACATCAACTAGCAAGTCTATTAGCTCGGCATCCTCTGGCATTTCACTTGGCAATCATAGGAAACTTTTCATGCTTGGAACCAACATGAAAAATGTAAAGATTCTTCTTGGATTCCTAATAAAATCTTGCATCTTTGTTCAATCTTATGTAATATTTTCAGTACTAAATCCTTTAGAACTAATGTATGATATAACATTTGAATATTAGTCCCACATACCTCTTGATTTCTTAGTTTGATGAGGTGTGATCACCAGACCAATCGATCCATTCTCCATTTGATGTGCTACAATAATATTTCTTCTTCCATGTCTTGTTCATTTCATTTTGGACATTTTCAACATCTGCCTTGCCTTTGCCTTTGCCTTTATCAAACTCACAACTTGGTTCCTTTGACTTTGTTGGACAATATTGATTGATGTGACCAGTCTTCAAATAACTAAAACATGTGGTTTGACTCAACCACCTTTTGTAGTCCCTTCTGAAGTGTGTTCTAATACAATGCCATGAACATGACCATATTCTTGACAATAATGACAATTGTATCTTGTATTATAATCCCAGTTATAAGAGTTTCCACTATTTCTTACCTTTGTTTGCCTATTTGATGATGACATAGGTTTGGATCTACACTCAAAAGCTCTATGTCCATACTTTTGACAGTTATAGATATATCCTTCAAATCTTTGAGTATGCATGGTCTTAGTTTTACATTCATCTGGCTGATGACCTTGTTTGTTGCACTTATGGCAGTGAACTATGCTCTTATATTTGATATTCTAATCTACAGTCTTGCTCCTACACACATTAGTAGTATGTCCTTTCTTGCCACAATTATGACAAGTAGGTTTAGAATTCTTACCTTTGTTGCTTCTTTTTTCAACACTTTTGAATGATTCTCCTTCTTCAGTACTTGTGTATCCTAGGCCAAATGTATCATTATTTGATCTAGGGGTTCTCAATAATTTCTCAAAGTATTTGATGGCTTCACTTAGTTTATTGAAGATTTTAGAAAATTCTTTTTCCCTTTTTAGGTCATTGCTCAATTGCTCATTCTGCAACTTCAATGTTGTTATCTCAATGTCCTTAACATTCAGCTCATAGTTGGCATTCATCATTTGAATCAAAGTATCCAATTGCATGTAGAAATCTTGGTTAGTTCTGATGATTTCTCTTCTGGTTTGTTGCTCAAAACTCTTTTGTCTTCTTTAATCATGGCTTTGTCTTCCACAACTTTCTTCTTCTGTTTAGTCATCTCACATAGTAGTATGGATTGTGATTCTTGCTCTAACTTGAGATTTCTAATTTCCTTAGCTTGGACTCTATTCTTTTCCATTAGAACTACAACTGCTACATCAAATACATTGGAGTCTCCATCACCAAATAACTCAGTAGTGCCCATCTCTCTGTATTGTATGTCATTCTCCTCATTAGCAATTTATTTCCTTCCTTTTAAAGATTTTTTTAAATCTTCTCTTTCTTGGTTTAGTTGATGTAGAATGAGATGTATTTCAATCTCTTGGTTCTCAATAATCTTTCCCAACTTGTAGACTTCCATTTTCAAGATCTTTCCTCAAAGCTGCAAAACTTCTCTTTTAGAGAACAATGCTTTGATATCAATTGTTGGAATTACAATAGGAAAGGTAAACTTCTGGTTGGGGGGGAGGTGAATCTATAGTTTAAACTTTGACCCATAAAAACATTCACCACACATCCATCACATACATTCACTAAATAAACTAAAATACCATGTAAAACATGCACATCTAAATCAAGTAAATATATAAGCATTCACACATGTATGACACCAGATAAGATTAGCCAGAAACCCTCCAATGAGAAGGTAAAATTGGGGTGGGGATGACACCCACAAATCTTCACTACTGCAGTAATAAAGTGTATCCAATGAAGGTTAAAATGTTTGATCATGAGACATGATCTACCCTATGAAAGGTCTAACCTGTTAAAGGCTTACGAAGACTGTTAGGTCTCACTCTATTAAAAGATTTCAACACCCTGTTAGAAGTGTGCTTTGCTAATGTACTTCAACTCAAAATTAAGTAAGCACCTTGTTAGACAAATAGATTTGATTGATTCACCTGCTAGAATGACTCAACATTGATCCTATGGTTAACACTTGGTTGCTTGATGATAGATCACCTCTAAACTAATATATTCTTGATCCTTCTTGATCAGATGTCTCTTTTTTGTATGCTCTTCTCTTCCTCTATTATCCTTTAACTGATTCTACAATGTAATCTAAATTCATAACTCCTTAGTCACCATGAATGCTCTATTTTCTCATGCAAACTTTTCTATTCGCTCCTTTATACACCTTACAAAGCTTAGGGTTTGTCCTCCTTAAGAAGACATAGGTGACTTAGGGTTAGGTATGAATCAATGACTGTGATTCATCCATTTTGTTGCTTAAACCTTCCATTTTCTTGATTGGCTACATGTAATGCATTGGGAATCCAACTTAAGATTCGTCCTTATCTAATAAATATTGTAATTCAGTCTTTAATTTAGCTAAAAAATGGTTTACATAGTTTTTTGTGCCATTACAAACAATTATGTCAAAATTGTCTCACTTGACATCTAAATTCTTTGATGCCCAAAATATACTAATTTCTATTCTATGACTCGACATCTATATCACTTGGCATGCATTGCTTGCTCTGCTCCTAAATCACTTGGCATACACTATCTACTTGGCACTTGAGTGACTCAGCACATGAGTGGCTTGACACTCATTGTAGACTTGGCATGCTCTATCATATACATATTGTGTTAAGCACGTATTACTTGTTTGTCATGAACTAAGTTAATGACTTAAGTGTGTAGACACTCATTAGTCAAAATCAATCTGAGATCAACATCCAGTCATCAATATGGCTACTAGTCCATGGGGAGTAGCATTTGTTTCATTAAATCTTGCAACACCATTTCATGCATTACCTCAAGGTTCTTGTAAAAATTTTCCCAAATTCTACAGA
This sequence comes from Cupressus sempervirens, assembly GCA_028749045.1. Classification (NCBI taxonomy): domain Eukaryota; kingdom Viridiplantae; phylum Streptophyta; class Pinopsida; order Cupressales; family Cupressaceae; genus Cupressus; species Cupressus sempervirens. The sequence goes on along the minus strand of CM053786.1, from coordinate 457,253,314 downwards.
GATCATAAGCAACAACCAGATGAACATATTAAAGCTTTCTACATTGCTTTTAGGGTCTTTGGTTTTGAACATGAAGACATATCTTTAAGGCTATTTATTGAGACTTTACAAGGTATATCAGCTAATTGGTTCTATAATCTAGAACCTAATTCCATCACATATTGGGTATATCTACATACTAAGTTCCTTGAAAGATTTAAGCCTATAGAAGATGAGCATGCTCTCCTAGCACAACTCATGCAAATGAACGAGGAAAATGATAGAATGTAGGAATTTATTGCTAAGTTCAATAAATTAGCTAATAGAATTCCTACTGCTTCTCAGCCCACTGCCACAAATTTTTAGTGTTTCTTCATCAACACTCAACTTCCTGAAGTCATCTTTTTATTGAGAATGGTTGCCCCTATAACATTAGCTCTTACAAAATCTTTGGGAATTAAGATTGAAGATGATTTGATACTTGCAGGAAGATTTGTAAAGATGCTGGCTGATTTAAGAACAATTCCTTCCTAAAATCTTCTTCATCAGATACATCTAATTCACTAGTTCAGAAGCTGGAAAATGAACTTCTTTTTCTTAAGAAGCAAATATCTCAAGGTTCATAAGCAACACCATATAATGATATTCCAAGGTGACCTTATCCTAATGCTACAAATAATTATGCATCCAAGAATTAGAATAAGCTTCCTTCTCCTCTAGAGAGGCTTGCGCTGAAAGCACCACCAAGCAACACAACTACTGGTTACTTCAAAGTTCATCCCATGAATGATAATCAAGAAGAATATCCTTCTAAGGATAATGCTACTCTGTATCATGATGATTCTCAAGTAGATGGTGAATCTACTATTGGTTACATATAGTACAATGATGAAGACCATGAAATTGATTTTGCACAAGCGTATATGGTGATGACATGTTTACATACTAAGTTGGCTCAACAACAAGAGGAGGCTAAAAAGAAGTTGGAGATTCCTCAAATGCCTATCACCATTTCAAAGATGGGAACACCACTACGCAACCTACCTAATGATCCAACTAACAATAAGTAAGTACTGATGAAACTACTTTTACATCTAATGTTTCAAAGTCTAGTCTTCCTAATACTAGTGCTAAACACATGCTGAAAATTTCAATTCTTCCTTAGAAAATTCTTTCCAAGCTTTTGATATCATAGATCATGCTAAGAAGAATAAAATTCAGATGTCTAAGGTAGAATACCTACAAGCCTATCTGGATCAGCTAGATAGACTTGCTAAATTTTTCAAAGAATCCTAGCCTACCCAAACTCATTTGGTTACTCCTAAAGTCAAAAGTATGCCAAATAATTTAGTTACCATTCCATCCTTAGTTCTAGGGAAGATTGAGCCTTTCTATCTTTTTCTTTTGATAAATGGTTTCAAGTTAAGCAACTACACTATAGATTTTGGTGCCTCTGACAATGTCATCCCTACCAAGGTTGCTAATGCATTAGGTTTGAATTTAAATAAGTATTTTGGTAGCTATTATTCTATGGAGAAAAAAAAAGTGCCTCTGAAAGGGAAAATAAAAGATGCTCAGTTTGCCTTTGCATCTTTCCTAGACAAAAAGATCAAAATGATGATCTTAGTTGCTAATGTACCAAGCTCCTATGGTATGTTACTTGGTCACAATTTCTACAAGGATGTAGAAGGAGAACTCAATATGGATATGACTGAAGCTAGGATCCCTATTAAAGGTGCTATGCATAAGTTGTATCCTAAAAGAGAAACAAAGTATGTAGTAGTCAAGTCCAATGATTCCCATGCTTAGATTCATTTTGAATTAGTAGGGATGGGTAATTACTACCTACATGCTGATGAAGTGTTTAAATTCACTAAAGACTAGATAGATTCTGAAAGTTCATCATTACTATCAGATACTGAAAGATTTATTGATGCCATAGAGGAAGATGTCATTCCTAAGAAAAAAGCTATTCTTGAAGACGATCCTATTAATTGTTTTAAAGACGAAGAAATACATTTTGAAAGTGATTCCACTGATTGTCTTGAAGGAAGAATTATTCTGAATGATTTTGGTGTAAGTACAAGTAGCTCTACTACTATTTGGATTATGTAATTTGATGGTAGTTGTGCTTCTATGGGATCTAGTGCTGGAGTTGTGTTCATATTTCCTAATTGTGAATTCTTCCCTTTATCTTACAAGTTGCATTTTCCTAACACCAATAACATGACTAAATATGAAGCCTTGATATTGGGACTGAACATGGTCCAGGCTAGAGGAATTCAAAACTTGCATGTTAAAGAAGATGTCAATTTGGTAGTGTGTCAAGTCAAGGGTCAATATCAAGCAAGAAATGACCGACTTAGGCATTACAGTGATTTAGCTTGGGATTACATGAAGCTATTTGATGCCTTCAATATTTTAGTGATTCCTAGAGAATTGAATGAGAAAGTTGATACACTTGCTATTTTAGCCACTTTGCTACTTCCACATCAAGATTTTGAAGACAACATATATGAAAAATAGTTGGTCTATCAACCAAGTATTCTAGATAATTGTGAACATTGGAAAGTATTCAAAAATGATACCCAGATCATCAACTTTCTTGAAACAAAGGAAGGTTTTGATGAGATGTACTTTGAAGGAGGTGAATATGATCCAAATGAAGTTTACTCTAAAATAGATCCTAAAAATGGTCATGAAGTCATTCAGCTAAAAGGGAATAAGATTTTGAAAGGATTGGTTTCTTTGGAAAAGTTGTTTGATAACCATGATAGGTATATTAAAGAACAACAACAAAAGGACTAGGTCTATGGAACATTACGAGAAATACAATATTAGAATGGATGAAGACCCAAAGCTAGTTAACATTGGTAACTAGTGCATAGAGCAAGAGAAGGAAAAGTTTATTACTCTTCTTCATGAATACAAAGATGTCCTAGCTTATTCTTATAAAGATCTTAAGTCTTTCCATTCGAAAGAAGTGCAACATGATATTCCTCTAAATTTTGGTGCAACTCCTTTTTGCCAAAAGTAGAGGCAGTATAATCCTAAGATTTCAAGTACTATTTTGGCTGAAATTCGAAAGATGCTTGAAGTAGATATTATTTTTCCTATTCATCATTCATCTTGGGTAGCCAATATCATTCCTATAAGAAAGAAGAATGAAGAGATTCACATGTGCATGGATTTTCGCAATCTCAATCAAGCATCTCTCAAAGATAATTATCCATTGCCGATCATGGACCAAGTTTTGCAAGCTGTTACTAGTTCTGAGATGTTTATATTAGACAACTTTTCTAGATATAATCAAATTGAAGTCCATTAAGATGATCAGTATAAGACAACATTTACTACCCCATGGGGAGCTTTTGCATATAGACAGATTCCTTTTGGTCTTATTAATGTTGGAGAAACTTTTTAATGGGCAGTGGATCTTGCTTTTGATGGCTTGATCAATGAAAATATTGTTGTGTATCTGTATAGCTTGACTATTTATTCTAAGAAACATCAAGATCATTTCTTTCATTTATGACAAGTTTTAGAAAGGTGCAAAGAACATGGCATTTCTTTGAATACGTAAAAGTCAATTTTTGGTTTGATGGAGGGAAAACTTCTAGGACACATTATGTCAAAGGAAGGTATTAAGATTGATCTTGAAAGGGTATAAGAAATTCAAAGTTTATCTCTACCATCAGGTAACACAATAGTTCATTCTTTCTTCGAAAAGGTGAATTTTCTAAGAAGGTTTGTACCAAATTTTGTTGAATAGACTCGTAATATTTTTGAGATGATGAAAGGCAAGATTGCTTTCCACTAGAACTAAAAAGGAAGGAAAGAATTTGCAAAAATCAAGGATGCTATAACACATGCTCTTGTGTTGATATGTCTTGATTATACAAAAAGCTTTATTATGTATAGTTATGCTTCAGAGCATGCTCTTTCTACTATTTTAATGTAGAGAAATAATGAAGGTATTGAATCACCTATTTTATTCATGAGTTATCCTTTGAATGCTCATGAATTGAAATACAACCAAATGGAAAAAATGCTTATGGTGTTGTCAAGGTAGTGAAGTATTTCAGGTTCTACATTTTGAATTCTCCTATCATTGCTTTAGTTCCAGATACTACAGTCAAGACTATCCTAACTCAGTATGCTGCGACTACTACCTTGCACCTACTGAAGGATAACCAGGAAGGAGATTTGACTAATAAAGATGCAAAAATGTTGTTCAACTTCCTGGTTGAGGACTAGACTAACATCTTTCTCAAAGTAAAGGATGAGAAGAAGCCCAATTAGAGCTATTTCCTCTTTGTTTTCTATGCTTTTAATTTGCTGGTTCAAGAACTCTGGTAGTTTTAAGGAGGTTGTGCCTTTGTTTAAAGACTTTTTATAATTTATATTGTTATGGTATACAGAATAGTAGTTTGATCCTTGCTAAAACTCTTTTTCTAATATTTTTGGGTGATGTTTTTGGGATTATAAGAATTAAGGGGTAATTTTGACTACTATGTTCTGTTGGTAGTTGTCTGTTTTATCTATTGTAAGGGCTAGCCCCCTTGTTTGGTTACTTTTGAATTCAAAAACAATAAAAAACATAGATTAAGGTGTCAATAATTATTATTAAAAAACATGCAAAACTATTGATTAAGAGTAGAATACAAGTGGTAAACAAACTTGAAAATAATGTTCTTGTTACTATCTTTTCGAATAGTTGAAATGTTGCTAAAAAAAAGTTGGAGCTCTACAACTGCCACTATTTGGTTTCCTGCTGACCCTCCTCTAGGTTCAAACCCACTTGGGTTAGTTCATTAGATCACTACAACCCCTACTGAATCTACCCTAGGGCCTAACAATAGTTTTTAGTCATTGATTTCAATCCCCCAAGGATGGCTAGAAAGAAGTGCTTATGGGGGCCCCTAAGAAAATGATCAAATCTCAACTTGTGGATTTCATAATTACTGAAGGGGGAATAAAAATTGCCTTGTTAGACTTAGTTGTTGATCAAACTATGACAGATTTGAAACTTCCTCTGATGGGAATATTTTTTTAATTTTTGGACCTCCATTGATATGATTAGGAAATGGGTGTTGTCCCATTAGAAGCTTAAAGGCAATGTGTCAGTCTCAACCATGTTAGAAGGACTCATCCTCTTCCATTTTATAGTTGTGAAAGACTTTTCTTTCATTCTCTTTTGATTGTGGGTTTATTACATGCATTTCCTTATGCTTGCTAAGTGGAAGTTGGGTTTTGGCCCTTTAGCTGAGCTCAATTGAATAACCCCTATTTTGGTGAGGTTACTGGGTATTCCCCTAAAGTTATAGGATGAACAGATGTTCCACTTGATTGGAGACTCTTGTGGCAACTATATTATGGAGGATTTGATAATATTGTCCAAATCACAATTAGTTTTTGCTAGGTTTTTCCCCAATGTGACCATCAATAAGATTGTGCCTAACTTTGTGGTGCTCAAATCAAAATTTGAAAAGTACACCTAAGCTTTGGTTTATGAGAATACTACCCTTTAGTACTAGAAGTTCAAGGTTAAAGGGTACTCCTCAATAATTTTTAAGAACCCTCCCCCTAGAGTCAAAGGACAAAGAGAAAACCACCCCCCTAGTCACTATTCAAGTTATTGTTGGTGAAAGCTCAAGCAACATAGCCACCTTGGGTGAGGTTGCAACAAAGTCTAAAACTAAAACCACCTTGATTGTGGTTGATATTGGTTGCTCCCCTTTCCTCATAGGGAATATAATGGTGGAAGAGGGGGATATTCCAAAACTCCTATTGTTGACAATGCCCATAGAGGTTGTTCCTTTGTCCAAAATGGAGATCTTTAAAAACTCTAAAGAAACCATCTCTAATGAAGAGGAGACTAATAGATCATTCCCACATAAGGGTGTTCAAATGGGTGATCAAGTTACCATTGGAGACATCTCAAAGGATACAACCCTTAATCCCTTAGAGAACATGAAAACTCTTTCTCTCTAGTGTGTTATTATTGTGCAACACATTGGAATTAAGCTTACCATTATGCATGTAATTTTTATTGATGATGGCAACTTGGGTGAGGCTAAAAGAGAGTGACAATACAAAAAGAAAAATAAGAAGTATAAAACTAGATCTAGGGATGAAGACATCAAGAAGAAGGTTGTCTTAAAGAGTTCATAGAAAGAAGGCTATTACAAGGGAGATTGTTGCTGACTGACAACTAATGTTGTACATAAACCAAGGTAAGAAATATTTTCCTTTCTTGGAACATTAGGAGGCTAAATAGCCTAGGGAAGAAATATGCTGTTAGACTTTATATTTCTAAACACAGAGTTGATATCTTGCTCCTGCAAGAAGTTAAAATATCTTACTCTAACTTTTCTATTATGGAAAATAACTTGTGGTTGGGGGCTCATTTCCTTTACTCTAAAACCTCAGGGACCTCTAGAGGGATTTCTACCCTTCGAAATCCCCACCATGTGAATGGTGATGCTTTGTCCTTCTCTTGATTTTTTGTTGTTGTTTCTATAAACATGATCTTGTTCATTTGCACATGTTCAATGTCTATGCCCCTAACTCTAGGGTTGGAAAGAGAAACCTTCAGGAGGAAATCATGAATTATATATTGCATGATCCTAATGTTAATATCCTTATAGCTAGAGACTTCAACTCCCCCTCTACCCCTTGGATAAGTCTAGATTCCTCAATGATTATAGTGATAGCATGTGTGACCTAGTTGTTTTCATTAATATCTCTAGTCAAGTTGATTTTGAGCTAGTTGGTAACCCATTCACTTGTTCTAATAACAAAAAACCTTCTTATCTCATACAAGTCTATCTAGACAATTTTTTGGCCTCCTTGACTTGGGATATTACAAACTCTTCTACCCTGGTCACCCTCCCAAGAACAAGTTTTGACCACAACCTACTACTTCTCAAATGGCTTGAATCTCTCAAGAGAGGTACCCCCACCTAAAGATATGGAATCATGTGGGCCTCCCACCCCACCTTTAGGGAAATGGTTAAATGGTATTGGTCAACACCTAAAATTAGCTTGGCTATGTATAGAGTTGGTGCTAAAATATATATTATTTAGGGAGAATCTAGCCTAGGTTGGGGCATAACTAACTTTGGGGATATTTCCTCCCAAAAGAGAGGGTTGTCTACTAAATTGGATTATCTACAAAAAAATTTTGCATATGGAAATTCTTCCCCGACCATTCAAAATGAAGAAGGTTGTAGGTATTAGTGGAAACAACTCCTAGTTGACTAAGAGCTCTACTAGAAGAAAAGGTCATGAGTGTAATGGCTAAAGGATGGCAATCCCAATTCCTTTTTCTTTCATAAATCAGTGAAAAACCATAGAAGAAGGAATAACATTGGCTCCCTTCTCAATGATGTGGGGCAAGAAGTTGTTGATAGAAACCTCCCAATCCCCCTTGCCACTAACTATTTTAAGAACATCTATTCTAACAATGGAGGATACAATTTGATTCTTCAAGATCTTCTCATAAATCACCTTCCTAATGTTGTCACCACTTTGGATAGTGAATCCCTCCGATCCAGAGTCTCTAGTGAGGAGGTCAAAAGGATGGTCTTTTCTATGGGTGCTTACAAAGCTCTGGGCCTTGATGGGTTCCCCCAAGCCTTCCTTCAAGAATTTTGGGATATTGTTGGGACTGATGTTACCAAAGCTACAAGAGACTTTATAAGAACAAGAAAAAGTCTAAATAAGCACAACAAAAATTTCATTGTTCTTATTTTGAAACACATCAATCCCAATTCTATGCATGACTATAGACCCATCAACCTTTGAAACATGTTCTATAAGATAATGTCCAAGATCTTGATTAACATAGTGAAACCTTTGTTGGATAATATTATTATCTATAACTAGAATGACTTCATTCTATGGAGGAAAATCTTGGATGATGCCACCTAATCTACCCATGAAATCATTCACTCTATGGACAAATGAAAAAATGCAAGCATAGCCTTTAAACACAATATGACTAAGGCTTATTATAAAGTCAATTGGACCTTCCTTTAAAAATTTCTAAGCATATTTGGCTTTAATGAAAAATCCATCAATATTATTAAGGAATGTATTAGAACTATTAATTACTCTATCATTGTTAGTGACTCCCTAGGTGAGTACTTCTCCCCAAATAAAGGATTGAGGAAGGGGGAACCTTTATCCCTTTACCTGTTCATTCTTATTTCTAAAGTGATGGGAAGGAATATGCATAATCTAGTGGACCAAGGAAGAATTAAAGGCATTAAACCTTCATCTACCCTCCCCCCTTTAGTTGTATAATAGTTTTTGGATGATACTTTCTTCTTTGGTAATTCCTCTATAGTGGAAGATAAAGAATGTAGACACCTTCTTGATGAGTATACAGAAGCTTTGGGGAAATGAATTAACTACCAAAAATGAAGATTGTTCTTCTTCAATATTGCTATTGACATTTAGACTAAGCTGATTAAAATCTTGGGCTGTCAATCAGCTACCCTACCATTGACCTACCTAGACCTCTCGTTGATAGTTAAAGATATTAAAGAAGAATTTTTGACCTCTATTCTAGAATGCACTTAGAAGAAGCTAATGGGATGGAAAAGAAAACTCCTAATTAATTCTTACAGGCTCCAATTCCTAAGCTCTTCTCTTTAAATAATTCCAATGCATGTAATTTCCCTCTTTAAAATCTTAAGGGTCATGAATGATAGACTAGAGATAATCTAATGCAATTTCCTATGGGCTGGTACAAAGGATAAAAATGAGTTATCTTTGATTAGCTGGGATATAGTCTACTCCCCTAAAAGACATGGTAGCTTAGGCTTGCATAAATTACCAAATTGAACAAGTCCCTCCTATACAAAATAGCATGGAAAATCATTATTGGCAAAGACGACTAGTATGATATAATGATGACTAATTATATTAAGTAGGGCTATGGAAGGAAACCTGCCCCCCTAAGGATTGAAATGATGGAATAACACCCTAAAGTGAAAAACCACCCTTTCCAATGGAAGCTTCATATTTTGGAAGGATAACTAGCTTGATATTTTGTGTGGAAGCTTATGTTGGAAATCTGATTGAAAAGCTCATTGTTGAAGATGAAAGAGGGAGATTGTTGCAAAGAAGGAAGTTTGTTATTAAAAGAATGTTTTCAATCATTGTTTTGTCATTGATGTCAAACCTACTATTTGTAGGAATGATATTTTCTTATAAGATCCAAGTACTATCACTTAGTTGATTGATGAAGAGGATTTGATCAACAAGATGTAACAAGAGCACCTAAGGGAAAGGTTGAGTTATAATGTTGTAATGAAGTGCAAGGATCAGTTAAGACAATGGTTAAATGATGTACTGATAACATATTCAAAGATACAGAGGTTGGTCACACTTAGAAACATTGGAGGAAGAAGTTGTAACAAGGTTGACTACAAAGCTTAAACTAAGTTCATTAGTGGGTTCCAAGAAAGCTAGTTGAAGCTGAGAAAATTCTCAGTCGGAGTTGAGCAATAGAAAATTCTAGTGTGTGCCAAGTGATCTTCAGGTGTCAAGTGAAGTTCAAGTGCTGAGCATCAAAAAATCTTTGTTGGTGCCAAGTGAACTTTAGGTGCCGAGCATTAGGAAAAACATAGTTGATGTTGAGTAACATAGTATGCGCCAAGCACCAGTATTTCAATAGTGTCGAGCTGTTGCATTATTTTAAATGACAAAGATTCACCAAATCTGAGCTAACATAGTTGTTACCTTGAATTTTGTGAACCAGTTGGAGGATAAGAATGATCAGTTGGTGGCACAAAATTCTATGTAAACCATTTTTGGGCAAATTCAAAGGATTATTCAAGAAGTTTTTAGAGGAAACAAAATATGGGTTAGATACAATGAATCCTACCTAATCCATATGAATTGAAATTAAAGAATGGAAGAATCTAGCAAGAAAAGGAACTCTAAGAATTCTATTTAAAGAATCATAGACCAAGAAGCAAATGTTGCTGATGCTGATGCTGCTAAAGTGCCAAATTGCAAAGTGGTTAGAAGGGTGTCAAGGAGAAGGAAGAGCACAAAGGCTTTTCTTCTACAAGTGGTCAAGAAGAGATGATTGCACTAGTACATTGAGCATGGAGATTCAAGGAGACTAAGCTTGAAAGGAGGGCAAGCTGTCAGAGTTCCAGAGATTGAAGGCTAGGTAATGGTATGAGTTGAGAAGTGATTTGAGATCTGCAAGTTAAGTTGTATTGTACAATCAGGTCAAAATCCCTAATTGTTACTCTCTAGAAATTGTATCAGTTAGGATAGAAGGAAAATCCTATGGACTTAGGTTGGCCTAACAACCATTTGTAAATCCTTTAACAGGGTGGTATTCAAAGTGAATGTTCTAAAGTCCTCTAACCAGGCCCACTTCTAATAGGGTGATTAAATCCTCTAAGAAGATGACATTTAACAGTGTGTTGTAAGCCTTTAACAAGGTAGGACTTTCAGAGGGCATCACTTTAGAAGAGTGAGAATTGAGTAGCATGTTACTGGTGGTTTTTCCCAAATTGGGTTTTCATGTAAATCATTGTGTTATGTGTTGATTTCTTATGTGTTATGCTTGCATGTTGATTTATAGTAACTTGCTGATTAGAAAAGTTAATGCTTGGATGAATGAATAGTTGAATGGGATCACTACACTTAGTGAGAAAGTTTGAATAGGACATTTGGACCTTGAATAACTAATTCACCCCCCCCACCAGTTATTCTAAAGCATTTCTAATAGTTTACAATTTTTGGCTACTCCAAAATCTAGTCATTGCTATCCTTGACCATAAGGTGACTAGTTACTTCAGCTAGGGAAGATGGAAAAACTTGACCCCTCTACTAGATGCTAATCCAAAGGTTCACAAACTTGTTATAGAGCTTATGGAATATCTTCAACATACTAGAACCCCTTTCTCTACACAAGAAGATACATTTATATGATCTCTCACTTTGTTTGGTCTTTTCATAGTTAAATTAGCTTATGATAAGATCATAAAAAACCTTATTTATCATGCCAATTGGTCCAAGATTTGGGACTCTTGGCTAAATTCATAAAATCAATTTCTTTTGGTGGACCTTGATGCATGTGAAAATTCTCATTCAAGACAATCTTATCAAAATGGGCTTTAATCTTGCTAATATGTGTGTAATGTGCAAAAAGGAGGAAGAGACCATTAACCACCTATTTATACACTATGATTTTGTCTCTTTTATCTAGTAGAAGGTTCTCAACAAGATGAACCTCAAATGGGCTATTGATGAGGATATCAATCAACTCATCTACTAATAAAGAATTTCCCAACACACATTGTTCAAAATCCTCTAGAAACAAATACCTCCCACATATGTTAGTGCATTTGGAAATAAAGGAACAACATCATTTTTAGAGACACTAAAGCCACCTAAGAGGCCACACTTTACATACTATTTTGAAACAATTTCATGAGAATGTATTCAATTCTAAATGGAAATGCCTAGGCTCCCTCACCCCTCCCCACCCCCAAGTTTTATGGAGCAATGCATTGTTAGAAGATGGAACTTCTCTCAGGGTTTTGCAAAATTTGATCATTCTAAAAATATTTCTAGAGCTATGGTTAGATGGAAAGCTCCCCGGTGGTTCAAATTAAATTTTGATAGTGTTTTCATAGCTACAACTCAAGCTTATGGGGGAATATTGAGATATCACTTTGGTCATTTAAAGGTTTCTTAAGTTAGGTCCTTTATGGAACATTCACCTAATCAAGTTGAAGTATTTTCCCTTCTTTGGGGTCTTAAAATAACTTCCTCTATGGGCATAACTAACTTGGAGATCGAAGGTGACTCCAAAATCATAATTGAAGTTGTCTAAAGAAAGCCTAAGGTTGGTTGGAGAGTATGCTCAATGCTTATTGATATCATTAACCTTATTTATAATTTTTAGGAGTGGAAAATGAGTTATATTTATCGAGAAGACAATGTGGTGGCAAACTCTATTCTAGCAATTGGGTTATAGCTAGAGGGATTGAGATGCTGGTGTGCTACTTAATATTTTCCAAAGAATACCCAAATAATTTTAAGGAAAGATGAGCACTCACCACCATAGTTTTCCATGACTAACACCTTTTCATATTTGCATGTTTGGACCCTACCCTGAGATTTTCAGATTTTGTGACATATGACCAATTTGTATTCTCAAAGGACATGAAGATTGGTAAGATTTGGTGGAACATTTTGATTATATTGATTTGGTGGATAATTTCTTCCATGTGGGTCATTGGGATGATGACTCCTCACAAGTTTTTATGGTGTCATAATAAAAATATCAAGTTTGGCAACTTTTCTAAGAAGCATGGCTATGATCGATTTGGTGATCTTATCAAAATCATCTACATTTATTTTTATGAAAAATCAAACATGTATAGATGTCCTTCATAGGGTATGATGTGGATGCTCATCAATGACACAAATAATTAAAAAGAGTGGAGTTATGCTTTTATTACTCTATGATAAGACATCTTGGTTTTAGTTTTTGTATTAAGAGGTATCTTTTAGCCATTTTTGTCATTACTTGTTTGCTTCTATAGTTTATCCTATAATTCTTCACCATGGGAGGAGCCAAGCTCATAATTGAGTCTAGTAATATTGATGAAGTTTATAAGAAAAATCTTGTGGTATTGTTTGTCTATAAATAAGACAAAATCTTGCCCTTCAATGAAAGTGATGAGCCCTAGTTTTGACATAGTCAGGCTTATAGATATAATACTTTTCATATTCTTTCAAGAACCTTTTAAATATATTTTATGATATTAAATAGGCTTCAAGTATTGGTTATGGACAATATGTGGACTTTTATAATAATTATTATATGCTAATGTGAATACATCTCATATTATGCCATAGTTGAATACTTGTTGTCTTAAAAATAGTATGGAATGTGTTTTGAAATCATGAGATTAAGTACTTCATATAGCCATTGTTAATTATGAGTCCTATAGTCAATATAATAAATACTTCTTTAACTCTATTTAATGTTGACTAAATATATGGATGGAACAATGAATCATGTGTGAGGTTATATGTTGATCTAACCCATTGTTGTAGGATTACTATTTAAATCATTTAGGCATTAGAAGATGAAGAGAAGATATAATTGTCATTTAATACTTATACAAGATTGTGTCAAATAAGGACTCTTCAATAATGGATAAGAAAGTAGTTGATGGATTGTCTACCACTTGGTGAAATACATTGAAGCTGCAAAGGAGGACTTGTAGTTCTCCATGGATCAACTGATAGTCCTCTTTTATGATTCATCAATTTAGGATGATGGCTCACTAAATCCTTCAACTACTTTGACTTCTTCCTTCTTTTTATTATGACCATTCTTCATTGTAAAGAGATAAAAGTGTAACAAATGCTTCCCTATTCCTTGGGTGGTTAGTGAGTTAGAATAATTTATGAATAAGGAGGTCATGCTCATTCTTAGAGAACATAGATAATAGATTGTGAAATACCATTAATCTTGTAAGAAAGTTGATGTATTGTTCAACCTTTTATCAATAGAATTTATGAAATTTTTCTCTTAATTTTTTTATGTTAATTTGGACACTACCTAAGGGGGCCCACTTGGGGAGTTGTCTTCTTTAATTTTCAGCAATTAGGTTAGCTGTAAATACTTTTAGTTATCTTTTCTATACTATTTCCATAAGAATCTTAGCATAACTATTTCTACAACTGATAGAAGCACAAAGCTATCTATTTTTCCTGTAGCCACTAGGAGTATAGTAACATTTGTTCTGAAAGATGGGTATAGGTTTACTTTCCTTTACTAGAAGTTAGATTAATTTTACTCCCAACATTTGCATTTCAGTATGATAGTTCTAGGTAGAATCTATGTTTGATAAGGGAACTTAGTACATATACCATACTAACCCATTTGAAGTTTAACATCCTTGGGTTGATGATTAAATGATGTCTTAGGTTGTTGTTTGACTTCCAGTTCAGATTTCTAATCCTTGAGTAGAGGAATATTCATTCCTAGTCATAAACTATACCTTGGACACTACATTTTTGGCACCATTATCGAGGATGGTGTCAAACTAAGAGCATGTCTTAGACATAATAGTTCCAATTTCAATTTCCATCTTTAAAGAGCTTTTAGAATTGACTAGGCTTAGTTTTATTGTGTGCATAGAAGAAGGGACCACCTTGGGAGATTCCTTTTGCAGAATGACCACTTTGAGATAGAAGAAATTCTTGAACCTAAACTAGAAAATCCCCAAGAAGAAGAACAACCATTTGAAAACCCATTTTTTAATGTCCAATAGGACTTACCTTCACCTCCATTCTTAAAAGGATCATTGGGTCTAAATAACCTCTTTTCTAAAGCAGAATATCAAGATAACCCATTGGCCCTTGTTATACCAAGCTAGGCAACAAGCAAGACCACCACCTAGGATAACACAATACATCTTTCCCTTTCACATCCTTAACTTGCATGATAACAAAAATTTGTAGAATATCCCTACTTCTTCACTCCCAAAGTTCTATGACCTCACCATTGAAGACCTTGATACCCTCCTCTTTGAGCTTGACATCCTCCGTAGGAGTTATGATTACACAAAAAATACCCATAAACTGAAATTGTTTCCACCAGCTCTAAAGGAGTTAGCTCTAAGGTGGTTCATGGGACAAGGAGCTAATGCCACCACAACTTGGGATGATGTAAATAAATTTTTCCTATAAAAACATAAAGAGTATTTTTAGTGAAGTGATATGAGGGGGGATGACATTTTTTAGATGTCTCAAAAAGAAGATGAAACTCAAGAATACTATGTCTCACATATTTTGTTCACTTTCCAGGAAATACTCAACATGAGTTGAATGAAGACTCATAAAAACATCTTTTCTTGAAGGGTCATAATGATACATGTGTAGAAATAGAGCTTATGAAATTTCTAAGAGTAGCTAGGATGATATTAAAATTATTTTTCTCAACCACTCAAGAGTTGTTGTGAAGAAGGGAACACGACTCAAGCCTTTAGTAAAAAAGGAAAGATGAGCTAGGATATAAAAAATAGAGATTTTTGATATATTTTCAAACTTCAAATAAGACATCATCAATAATATTTCTACCCAGTTGGATACAATACATGTTGAGAAGAAACAAGAGGAAGTGGAAGCAATGTTAACTGGGTATTGCTCACATTGTATATAATTGAAGAGGGATTACCAGTGTAAGTCAATGACTGACATTGAGGCTCAATTGATGTCTACAGAGCTCAAAACCATTGATGATAATGGAGAGGTTCTCTAGGTTCTATACATAGGCCATGTGGTCAACATCAAGGTATGCCTTAGGACCCACTCTAATATTATTATTCTTTTAATAATAATTAGTGGAAAAACCAATATCCCTAAAATTAGGGTCCCCAAGCACCAAATTATTGCAATGACCACTGGTCTAACTAGTAGAAAATGAAACAATCATTGGCCCAACCAACATCCTCCTCCTTAGAATAATCAAAAGAACTAGCAACTACCTCCTTCTAACCAAGGGTATCCCCCACATCAAAACTAGTGGCAACCTCCCTAGGGAAATTGATAACAAACTAACTAGTGGAGGGGAATCCAACAATGGAATAACCAACCTATTGGGTTCCTGGAGAAACGTCAAAAGAATGCAATTATGCCATCTCTTGCAGCTTATAATCAGGGCAACAATTCGAAGAAAACTTAGTTACCTACTCAACCTACTCCTAATCCAAATAATCAACCTCAATAGCATCAGCAAGTCTATGCTACCAATCCTAACCAACAACTGACCTATGCTATTAGGATGAGCACTATCAATCTAAGGTCCATAACTATACTACCTGCACCTACTCCACCCATAATCATAGAGATGTTTGCTAAAGAGAGGGAGCTAAGTAAGAATAATGTGCAAACCATTGCTTAAATTTCTTTTTAAAGCCCTCCTTTAACTAAAACTATTTACAACACAACTTCACCACCATTTTCTCAAAGGTTAGAAGGTGAATTTGTGCAAAATCTTAAAAAATATAGTCACTGATCTTCATAACTAGATAAAATATATGTGTGAAATTACCTTATTTTCAAGCTATAAAGGAAGTTCCCCTTTATAATAGGGATACTAAGGAAGTCTATATCAAAAATATAGGAGGTCGCCTTATGTGTGCACTCTATGCACCCTCACAGGTGCACAAGGTGTGCTACATGTACATCACTCACATTTGCACAATGATTGGCCAAAACACAATACACAACATATGTACACAGTTGTGCACCTAGTGTACATATGCTAAGTGTGTAGAATCCAAGACATAGGAACTATCTCCAACTAGTGTAGATGGTGTACCTTGTGCACCTACATAGGTACACTAGGTGAATACCTTGTGTTTTCATCATTCTTTTAATCTATTCAATCAATTTTATCTAGTCATGTTGAGCCATTGAGTGTCCTTTTGGAATTCAAAAAAAATTATACTAATGTTTGTGTTGGAAATTTGGTTAAGAAGATAAGTTGGAGTTATTATTTATGGCAACATATATCTAGTATTAAGAAGATAGATCTTGAAGATGAAGATTCACCAATTAGACTTAGAAAATTATCTAAGTATTAGCTAAGTTATGTAGCAAAATAGATAAAATTATGATATGTACATATGACTAAGGCATTATGAGAACATGCTCCATTAGGTATAGATAGTATAGAGTGTCAAGATGATGTATTCAAGTGTGCGAGTGATTATAGTTAGTATAGAAGAAGACATGATAGTTTTACCAATTGCGATAGTATGCAAATAGGAACAAAGCATAATAGAAAATTGGTAATAATGAGTTAAGAAATTATTTGTTTATAAAATAACTACTTGAATAATTAGGGACAACATCCTAGATGTTAACCCTAAGAGGGAAAGAGTTAATTTTTTATTTTCCCAAGCATGTGAATCCTGAAGGCCAACTAGACAATGTTTTATAAATTACAAAGGTATAAAGGTAGATTACAATATGCAAAGTTAAGTGTACTTCTAAGGAAGACTATTAAAACTTTATGTGATGAAAATTATGATATATGATTAGAGGACAATGATTTTTGTGATGAGAAGCAAACGAAAAGATCACATATTGAAGATATTAGCATTATAAAGAGGTTTTGTAATTATCTCTTGTATTGAAGAACATCATTGTAAGTTTAATGTTTGCGCAGTGGGCTCAATTTGTACAATATTTTGTATATGTATATATACCAACTCCTAACAGGGTTGAAATAACTCCTAATAGGGTTGAGGCTTCTAACAAGGTCTAAGTCCTATAATAAGGACTGAGACACTATATGCATGTAATAGACTCCTAATAGGGTCAATATCTTTAACCAGATACTTTTGATTAGTGGATCATTTTGTGGGTACCATCTTGATGAGGGTTTTCCCTTAGCTAGGGTTTCCCTAGTTAACAAAATATGGTGTTATGAGTTCTCTTATTGCATGGTTATGTTTAGTATTAATTTTAATTAGTTTGATTTCATATACAAGTTACAAGGCAATTAATAATATCCAATTTTGGGCTAAATTTGTAGAATACTAGTTCACCCCCTCTCTTAGTATTCCCTATTTCTAACAATCGATATCAAAGACTAGTTACTCAAAGGAAGCTTAAAAAATTGAGTAAGATCATTATGGATATGGAATAGTTACAAAAGAACCTAGAAGAAGCTCTTGAGTAGATTATATTCTTATTGAAGAAAGAGACAACTTGAAAGAAAGATATGAAGATACAAAAGACTACATTGGGAAATTAAAAGATAAGATTGATTATCTCAAATCTAGAAAGGAACCAAAAGATTAGAGAAAAGATAGTGATGAAGTTTCAAGATTGATGAAAGAAAATGAGATTCTAAAACATGAGTTGAAGATCATTGAATTGAAGCTAAGATTGAAGAAAGATGATAGAAAAGTTGAGTAAGATCTGAAATCTGAAAATGTAGATCTAAGATTCCAGCTTGTAACAAAAGTGACATCTAAACTTGAATCCATAAAGTTAGAACATGCCGAAATTGGGAAGTATAATACTATTGTGAAAGGAGGGTTAACCCTGACTAAGCAACAATTAGAGAAGCTATATTATAGTAGTGATAAATTTTATGAGCAACTATATTTTCAAAGACCTTCCTATGATAAGACTAGTCTTTCATACTTTATTAGAGAAAAATCAGCCAAGATATTTGAAACAAGAAAGGAACCATATCTAGTTATTAAGCATCCTAAACATAAGAAAGATGGCCAGAGAAAGATTAAATCTAGTCAATCTAAAGATTCATTAAAGGAAGTTGAACAAGAAAATTAATTTGAAGGAATTGATGAGCCTAAGAAAATTGAGCAAGCTTAATCACCTAAGGAAGTAATTTATAAATTTAAAGGTAGAAGCTTTGCATGTAATGAAATTGATCATATGAAAAGAGAATGTATAGGTAATTCATTCAAACATTGTGTGTTACAAATGTAACATTTTTTTGACATATTGCCTGAAATTGCAGAACACCTATTAACTTGCCTAAAATTTTTACAAAAATAAAGCAC
The DNA here is from genome assembly GCA_028749045.1 of Cupressus sempervirens. Lineage (NCBI taxonomy): Eukaryota > Viridiplantae > Streptophyta > Pinopsida > Cupressales > Cupressaceae > Cupressus > Cupressus sempervirens. The sequence goes on along the minus strand of CM053786.1, from coordinate 457,234,733 downwards.
TAGTATGTCATTTATGAAATAACTTTGGTCATATAAAAAGATTTTACGAAATGGATATGAGGAACATCAACAAGAAACTAAATTTTAGAAGGAACAACAACAAAAATGTTAGGAGAAGTGATAGAAGCAAAAATAGTTATAAAGATGAGTTAAGAGAACATGTGGAAAAATTCAAAGAAGTATTTGTCAAAGAAAAGGATCCATCGATCTTGCACATATTATTGGAAGAAAAATCATTTGATGTACTAAGGGAAGACTAAAGTCAACAATAATTTGTGATTCATCATATTTGAACTTAGCATCTTTTATAACTAAAATAAGTATTAGTAAGGCAAAAAAGATAAGAAATGAAGGGTTAACGAATGCACAATTAGTATGAGGTAGTGCATGATGATTTAAAGCTATGGTTAAGAGTGAGTTTCATTTGGAGATCATATGTGAGTGCATAAAATAAAATAAGCTTAGTGATAATGAGAGACAACTTTTTACAAACTATGTACTTATTCAATTAATGCAAAGATTGATTTTGTGAGATTTAAGGGATGTAAATGAGATCTTGTGTACCATTTTATTGTGTGAAGAGTTGAGAAGCAATAAAGAGTGAATTATGAGAAAATTAAAGAGAGAATTGAAGGTGAGTTGAAATAATTTTCAAGAGAAAAGTACATAAAGCCCTAGCTACATGTAATCGAGGTATTTATCATCCACATAGTTAAAATTCTAAGGTTTTAATCTAAAACTATGACTATGCCAACAATTTGTGATGTGAATGAATTCTCTAGATATGAATTTTAGAAAAACCCTTATGTGTCTTTGGAAAATGAACTATTAGGAGCATTTTTACAAGTTCCCTCTAATGTATTGTATGTAGAAGATATTAGAGCCTACATTCATTGTAATTTTGAAATTATTGGTAATGATGACATTCATAAGGAGATGAACTTAGTATACAATAATGACCTATCCTTGAAACAAGGCTTTGAGCACCTAGATGAGATAAAGATCATTAGACATGTGCTTTATACTAAATTTGACAATCATGAATGGACTAGGATAATTTTCTGTCGAATCCATGAGGATATGTTCTGGGTAGGAGATATCCTAGTGATGACAAACAATGATATGATTGATAAGATGAGAGGTATGAGTAATGAAGGATGAAACCCTATTAATGATAAAAATGTCAAGAATATAATAGATACCACTCTAAAAACCAATTAGATAACAAGAACATGAGATTAGATCTAGCTAAGGAAACATATGTCATATTGTTGAGTAAAATCATTAGATACAATATGAATTACAGTTCTAGGATAAATTGTGTGCCTACTGGATTTATATATGCAACATATCTTATGTGTGTAAAGAAAGAAAACATAAACATGTGTGAGATTCTAAAGCAACAAATTTTGGATACATTGAGAGGATTAAGAAAAACATAAATGTGGTATTCATATTTGAATTCCTTTTCACACATTTATTTTTCCAAGTTATGAGAATTTTTTTAGGAATGCCTGATTATGAATGAAATGGAAACAAGTGCACAAGGAACCTAATCACACATCATTACAGAAGACATTATGAAAAAAGAATAACTGAGGATATTACAAGAATGATGAAAATTTTCCGGTTTGAGATGAAATAGTGATATAGAAATCCACTCTCTTTAGCAAAAAAGTACAAAGATGGCATTTTTTTAATGGTAGAAATACAAGCAACATGCATGGAGCTAGTAGAGCCTAGAGTCAAATTCATTGACCCTATGGGCTATGAGATGACAACATATTTGATAGAAGGATATACAAAGATAATCCTTGAATTTGAAAGATATCAAGAGTGTCCTAGATGGGGGAAAAATGAAAAAAAAAGATAAAAGAAGTATATCTTGAGCTATATAGTAAAGATATCAAGAAGAGAGTTGATAAGAAAATTGAAACCATATTATAAGAAACAGGTATGAAAAAAGAGGAACTTAGAGGAGCTATGGAAATTACCAAATAACTAAATGCATGTGGTTAATAAGACATTTAGGTTGCCACACCATTGGTAGTAGCAAGAGTGGTAGAAGGAGTGATAGTGGTAGGACCCTCAACACAAATTCCTAGTGTGCCATATGTCGCATTCTCATATGTCATGCCCAAAATTTTTAGGGAAAAACATAGGTAGCATTTTTTTGAAAAGAAGATACTTAGGAATGCTTATAAGGAACTATACATTTTAAATTCAGTTATCAAAAGATTAGAAGTTGGGATATCTAATAGTTATGTTTATAGGATTGCACATGCTTTCAATTTCCTATTCAAAGTTATCCACACTATATTGGTTGAAGATTCATCTCTAATTTAACATTAGACCACAAGGTAGTAGTTAGTTGTTACAACACCTTAGTTAGCTAAGAAGGGAACCAACTCCTTTAAGCTCTCAATTTGAGTATACATTAGGGTATATTAGTTACCCTGTCATGTCATTCAATGGGGGTATAAACTAGAACTCCCCTCCAAGGTAGGGATTACATTAAAATTTTCACTTATTGAATATGTAAATGAATGTATGCTATACCCTTAGATTAGGGTCATGGTTAAGTCATCGAACATATTGATCATTGGCTAGCTACCCCATACCTTAAGTGTTATTACAATTTAATATTCAAATTTGCAAGTTATTCACCACTAACCATGTAGAAATTTCATCTCTTAGTCCTTAATGAAATCTTCATTAAAATATTACCTCTCATTTTATTTACAACTTTTAATATTCTATCATTATTTAAAAAGGGGCATAAAGTATGTTCGCATTTCACAAGGTATCATGTATAATATAAAATACCGATGGTAATTTATTGGGGCCATAACTCAGATGACATAAAATGTAACTTTTACTTCCTATACCCTTGACAATGAAACATGATGTCTAACAACCACTCTACCCAAATTCTATATAAAAATTAATTAGATCCCAAATAATCTAATTTTCCATTCTTCTCCTTCAATATTCTTAACAAATTTCAATACCTATGCATGTCACCTTTAAACATAATATCTATATACATCATTAATATATTAATAAATCCATAAGTGTATTATCATTACTCCTAACTACTAAATATCCCAAAAACATTCCTATCTATCTAACCCAACCCCCAACTAACTTCTATCTCACTATCCAAATTTAATGTAAGGTCCCTCCTTGTATGTACTTATCAAATATGAATTCTCTATTAAAACAATTATAAGAGATTTAAATAGATATGAAGTGATGTTTTATGTTGTGAATGTCCTAATGAAAATTGAGATCAGTTGATAAATCCATTTTTTAATACTTAGTGATTCTAGAACTACTACATTATCTTGACTATTTAAACATTAAAATTGCACTAATGATGATACGAGGTGTTTTCACATGATGATGATAATGTTGATTATGGTACCTCAATGATTAGGTCATATGCATTTAGATAGTTTAGTATTCCTTAATTGGTGATGTTTATGATGTTAGATATATGCATGCCTAACAATGATGATTTTAGTGTTTTAATCTGAATTAATGAAAGAGTTGTTATATTGATTATGTAATTATTGATGATTAAATGTGAGTAGAAATGAACTAAATAGTTATTTACATATAAGATTGATGTTTTAATTTATGTAATTATCCTGATGAGTTATATATATATGCATGTGATTTTCTCAAGCTATTGATGTGTGAAATAAGTGTGTAGGATTTATTAGCCGAGGAATTTAATGGAGAATCAAAACTGGATCCTATGTACCATTTGTGAAAACTAGGGTTGAGTCTAATTAAAGATGCAAACCCCATTGTTTCATATTTATTTTGCATAGTAAATTGAATGGGTGTATCATTCTATAATCTTTAAGTGTTAATGTTTTGTAACAGTGATTTTATAGTGTTTCTTGACACACATGATTTGTATATGCATTTCAGCATGATAATTAGGGTTAGCCAAGTAACCTAGGAATTTGAGTTGGACTAGGCTAGTGACCTAAAGCTAATTAGTGAGATATTGGGGTTAATTACCCTAATCAAGGTTTAGTGATAAATTTGCATTTTTAGGGTTTCTTTAGAAAGTTCAAATATTTCAAGCATTTTAAAAGGTCATTAAATAGTCTTAGAGGGAAAACATTATGAAAACTAGTAACTAGGGGGTATATACATGGGTTGGGGGCATTTTCCACCCCTCTAGCCCCTTTCATTGACTTTTGTGACCACTCAAATATCTCATTTTTGCTTTATTGTAATTGAAGTTTCACCATGAGTTTGAAAAAGTTAAACTCCACCTTGAGGTTAGCCTTTATGACAAGATTAAGTTAGAGGACTCTAGAAGCCTTTTGTCAAGTGGGGGAGTTATTGCATTTTTGTAGGTGGTTGAGTTGGGATCTTATTTAGTGGTAGATTTGAGAAAGGAAGGGTATTCACCCAACCTCTAAATTTAGAGATCAAATTTAGGATTGAAGGAGAAGGAAGGATAGCTCTTCTCAAATTTTAGTTGCCATAACTATATTGTGAAGGTAGGAATCCTTCAAGCTCATGTGTCCATGCTGTGTTCCATTCTTAAGTAGTTTCTATTGCATATGTATGTACGTGTGTTTGATGAACATCTTTGAGATAGATTGTAATGGGTTTTCTTTTAATGTTTTCCTTCATATTTTTACTTTTGATTTTTAAGGGTATTGTATGGGTGTGTTGGCATTACTCACCTTCGGATAAGGTAGAAGTGGCCATGTATGGGAGGAGAGCTTTAGTTGGACTTTGGTAGTGTAGAATCTCTCCTCATGACAAGGAGAGGGAGAGAGTGGGGTGTTATGGGCCCATATTCATTAGTATAAACCATGTTTTTGTTTTGGAAAAATTGAGAAGTAAAAAAATGGAAGTACTTGTGATATTGCCTTGAAAGGGCATCTGTGAAAGAATGAAAGTTCTTGTGATATTTGCCTCAAAAGGGCATCTGTTATGGTGTTGTGACTGACTTCTCCTACCTAAAAAAATCTACCTTCTCCCTAGTCTAGTTCAATGAAGAACCTATTGTGCAAACTTGGATGGGAGTAAATGATTGATTGTGTCTTCATGTTAAAATTATTTGTCTCCCAGTTAGTTTCATCCTCTCCATGATTACCTTGACGTGTTGTAGATTTCATAATGGCTACCCTATTGTGGAACCAAGTAGGAAATTTTAGAGTTGTTATTTAAATTCAAATGTGTTTGGAGATTTCTCCTAAGGATAATGACCCCATTGTAAAAATGTGATTGTTAAACTTATTGTTGAAATGACTATGATCTCAGGTTTTCTTCCTTAGTTCTTTCTCAAGGGAGTCCTTGAATCAAATGAATGAATAAAAATGGAGTACTTTCTATACATATGATATTCTATGTGATTAAATTTATATGCATATGTTATTGGAAAATGGATGCAATGATGTTTTACCTTTTTTTATGACATTCTTATAGTTCAAATTTGTATTTACTTGATTAATGTCAATTAGATAAAACAATGATATTTATGAAGCTATGCAATTTGGTACCAAACTATGTTAAGAAAATTCAATGATGTGATTGGTACTTCATTTGTATTTTTGTGATTATTAGGAAGAAAAATACTCCTACATTATTGTATCAACTTAAGCATTAAACCTATGTTATAAGCCATGTAAATTTAATTGCATTCCAAATCTAACACTTTAGAAAAATGAGAAATGAAAGAAAAAAAATTACCATCCTAGAGCAAATAAGCTCTCTACTTTTTTCATGAGGAAATTTTAAGATCTCCTTAGGAATAGAGAAATATTCCATTCTAATTCCATTTAGTATCCTATGATACCAATTTAAAAGAAAATCTTACAATTTAAAAATGAATTAATTTTTTTTTAATAAGCTAAACTAAATGCCTTACCTTATCCTCTTTTGTTTCACCAACAAAACTTTATTTCATATGGTCTTTAAAAAAAAAACAACCCACCACATGGTGCTGACATCACCCCTCTTTCTCTTTCCCCAAAGGTGGGCGCATCATTTTAGATTTGCATTGGATGGGGGTCTTGGTTTAATAGCTTTTAAGTGGGGACTGACATGGAAGGTTCCCCACCTATATTGATTGCTGGTCAATCTTGCAATGCCTCCACCCCATGCAAATTGCACACTATAACTTCCCCATGGTGGATCATGTCAACCTAGGAGATTTGGAGGAATGATGAAAGTTTTTTTTAAAGTCCCCCCTCCACCCAATCACCATGGAGAGATCAAAAAGAGTTTCTTAGCCTATCATGCTTGCCTCATGTACCTACATGATGAGACAAGTCTGCACTTGGGAAGCAACCTTTATAAATGTAGCCTTGGCTCACGTGTGCACGGGAGGACATGGAGGTAGTTAAGAAAAGGGTTAGAGGTTAGGTAAGGGGTAAGGGGGAGGGTTAGTGAGTGGTTAGGATAGTTAAGTTAGAATATTAAATTAGTGGTGTTAGGTGTTATCTTTTAGTTAGTTTTATTTTAGTGTTAGATAAGTTTAAGGTTGAGTGTTTAGATTTTTATTTAGTTTTTATTTGTATTAGTTTAGTAACAATTAAAGGAACTTATGGAGTTAGATAGTTATGATAACTTTATTATTTGAGTAAATAGGTTTAGTAATTTATTAAGATTGTTTAGGTTAATTTTATTGTTACTTCGACCATTAATATGCAAAATAGTACACACACACATATAAATTTTTATGTTTATTGATGAAAAAAGATGTTGAAAACTATAAGTTATCCTATGATCTTTGGATATCTTATGTTACTTAATATATAATATTTTATAGATAAATTGAACTACATAAAATATATCTTTTATTTGTTCTATCTTATTTTAGTTATGCAAGAACATAGTAAATTCATTATGCATGTATCTTATCAAATTTTACTATCTGGATTAGTCAAAATTTTAAGCAATGAATCATTTTTAAACTCGATACATTATGGGTTTAACTCGAAGTTGCACTAGGGTTTAAAGCTTTTATGTGAAAGACTAGTATTAATTGTTATGGATAAATGTTCTCTTAAAAATTAAAGGGTAAGATTGGAAATGAATTAGTTAGAAATATTATGTTATTAGTTCTTTTATTGGAATTTAGATTTATGTGATGATGATAGTATTAGAATATTTTGCATTGGAATTTTAAACCTCAAAGGTGGTTAGTGGATTGGGAAGTAGTATAACTCAAGTTGAATAGGTAATGAAATATGATGGGTCGAGTTATGGTATAAGATGAGTTAGATGTTTTCAATAGTTTAATGATGAATTTTTAAAATATTTTAATTATTTCTAAATGAGTTATGAAAATTTATAGATTATGTATTAGTATGATATGATGGATTAGCCTTTAAATACAAAATTATATTCTCCTAAGGATTGATCTAGTATAGTGTTAATAGGGATAGTATCATAGTCGACTTATGAACTTGGAAACCCTAAAATGTAATTTGAATTGGAAATGATACCCTTGTGATTTGAACCTAATGTTAATTCATTGACTCATTCAACCTGAGCTACATGTTCCTATAACACTACAACCTAGGGCTTCAATTAGGTACATTATGTTGGAATACCAACTCTACATCTTTTTGATATATGCCCAAAACTCACTTTAATCCCATGTCATCCTTTTGTAACCCTATCAGAGTAACATGTATTAATTTAGTGAATTATTATCTTTAAAAGAAATTCTGTGTGTTTTGGCCCTGTATTTTGGGCATGACATTCAATACATTAATTATTATACTCCCCCAAACAATCTTTTACTAATTTAAAATATTTTCAAACATTCCTAATTTAATAGCTCACATACCTCCCATCTACTACCTTATTAGGGACTATCTTACTCACATCTACTTACCCTTTACTTCCTACACTATTCTTAAGCACTTAATTTACTAAATTTACTTTACTCCCTAAGCTACCCATACTCCACTTTTCAGCAGTGACTTCCCATATTTTCCTTGGATCATGTGCCTTACATGGCTTTCCTATATCATCCCAAGAATGATAAAACCTTATTCCTAGTTAATATTTGACATATGGTAAGATTTGACATTAGACATTTTTTGTAAAACTTGTCAACACCTATACCTGGATTGATATTCTTAGGTGGCGGCCTACACCATGTTTAAGGAAATGTCCCATCTTGTTCATTGCATGAGGAAGAATATGGGGGCATGTGCCATGCATTTCTTGATGGGGGAGAGGGAGCTATGGTCGAATGTCCTAGTGTGAGGTTGGATGGATTTGACTTCTCCCCTTTTTTTTTCATAGGTTGTTATTTTTTTAATAGAAGAAATGTTTCTTTTAGAGGGTGGTCGGCTTTGTGAGGATGTAAAGGTATTATGATATAATCCATTTTTTTATTTAAAGAAAATTAAACTTCTGACACAAGGGTTACATGATCCTAATGAGTCTCCTCAACATGATTTATACACAAGTTTAATTTTCTAAGATCTAGTTATTTTATTATTTCCCTTTTTTGTGACAAGATACTAAGGGAATATTCTTTAATTTTTTTATTGATCTATAATTGGGAGGGAGATGTTCCTCCACTTCCCATACAAATTCCAGAGAGTTAAATAGGCATCTACAACAAGGTTACACTATGAGCCCTTTTCATTTTCCTTCCTTCTTGCTTAGGAGTCCATGCCTATGGATTTGGTGTTAATCTAATTTGTATTTCTCTAAACCTCTTAATCTAGTTATTTGCTTCTATCTAGTCTAATTGATACAATTATTGTATCCATCCAAACTTAAAGAATTATTGAAACTTAAAAACTCTCAAGTTTATCACACTGATTTCATTGCACAAGATTAAATATATGTGATCCTAAAGCTAAGTAGTCTCATATGTGGAGTTACTTATTTCTTGAAAAGCATATTGAACCATTTTACATGCATTCATATTAACTATTACAATATACGAACATCTTATTTCTCTTACATCCCAACACATACCTTAGATCCTTACAATGGAATCACTTAAGTTTATATTGAACAACTATTACAATGATTCTCTCACATAAGAAATCTATAAGAGTTTAAGTATTGGTTGCTACATGAATCTACATGAAGAGAGATATCTAAATTTCATATTTTCAACATAGACTTCACAACAATGGATATCTCTTTACACATGAAACTATTTCCTTCCTTCCTACATAACTAGGAAGATGATACAAAATTACTCTTAAAATTCCAACTATATACATAACATTTAATCCAAGTTTACACATTGACATTAATATACAACAGGATGTAAATCCTTCTTACAATACATAAATCCACAAAGGATATTTTTCTATCTCAACCACTTACAAATGACATTGGTAGGATTGAATTCTACCACTACATGATACATCAACACAAAACTTGATTCTTCAACCATGCCAATGGTAAAACCCTAACTTATTTATAGATCCCATCCTCACAAACCTACAAAAGAACAAACTAATAACCATGGAGGCTCACCTCCCATCCTAGGATTCTGAGAAGCCACCCACCAAGTAAGGGAAACAAAACTCAAATAGGTTGCACTCAAATATTTCACAATGTATGCAAAACTCAACATCACAATACATTTACGATCTCCCCAAGGTATAACACAATGATTCACCATTGGAATCATGAAACAATGGATGAAGGTGGGATCTCCAAAGAGGAGAATGCCATATCCATTTACACATATCCATTTGCAATTGCATAATGCCTCTTCAAGGCTATAAAATACATCCTCCTCATCACACCTATACACTTATGCCTTCCATAATATAGATGCCTAGATTCAAGGCTATCAAAATACACTTATACCTCCCATAACAAGCAAGGCATATGGCTTCAATGGAGCCCATACTCCATAAACAACAAAACCCTCTCAAAGAGGAAAATTTCTCAACTTCAATATTGAGCCCAACTAACCCGTTCACCCAAGGCATCTCTTCCCTCCCTAGGGTGAGTGAAGCCTTCACACCCATAAACATCGCATACACAAAATTAAGAGAAACTATAAGAAAGTTTCATCACAACATTTTCACATAGCAACAAATACAACACCACATACATTACATAATTCCATTTACAATATGAACAAGTGCAAATGAGGATCATGAAATGGGCACCAACTTTTGTCCAAGCTAATGGCAATGAAAGTTTTTGAAGAGCTCCCTATTTCCTTAGCTTCCTTTCAAACCCTAATTGTCTCTAAACTTAGAGAGTGGGTGAACACCTCATTAGTTTTTCCAAGTCTCCCTAAAAAGGCTCTCCCAATAGCCATTTTTTGAAAAAACATCAATCAACCCCTCTTACAACCTTGTCCCCCCGTCAAGTAGCTATTTTTGATTTAGTGGAAACATGGGGAAGAACTCATGTGCCCGCTCAATTTTCGAATTGGTGGAGGAAATTCCTTGGTAAAGGGCCCCCTTAGGCTAGCTAAGCATTAACATGGCCAAATTTATGCCCCTAACATGTTATAATATCATATGTGTGACTTATTTTGATAGAAGTATACCGTGGGACCACATAATGACCCTCTAAAATCCTTTTCAAATTTGAATTCGAATTTCCCCTTGATGGTGACCCATCCTATCCTTCCTCCAAGTGGATTTTCTTAAATCTTTGGAAAGGAATTTAGTTTAAGGTTAAGTGAAATCATGACTTCAACCCTAGGTGACATGTCATCAATACATAAAAAATTTACAAGTGTCAAGTGACACATTACACAAAAAAATGACATGTCCCTAATTCATTCATGAATATATATTTATTACACACATGCAACTTACATTTATGAAATAAATACATTACACCGAGGCTTTGAATCTTCCAAAGATTCACCTTGGTTATACTATGTCCACATAAGTTTGGGCCTAGTTTCCCCAATAAAATTCCATGGTTCAATTGCCTACACACTAAACTCAAACATCAGTATCCCAATGAAAAAAAACCATATAAAATACATGTATATAAGTGCATGACAAATTCCATATTGAATAGTTTGCATTAACATAATCAATTATCTTAATCAACTTTATTTTCTAATAGAATTTTATTTTCTAATAATTTTCATATAAAGCATCTAAAATATTAAAATATCAGAATCTACATATCAATATTACTATAAAATCAAATGATCCAACTAATATTTTGAACCACATCACAATCTATTTCTAATCATATTGATGAATGTTGAATCTATAATGTTAAATCAGCCAAATCAGTTTCAAATACATGTCTTAGATCAAAACCTTTTGAATGTAAAAATCAAAACTAGCATCCTTTGATTTAATTAAATATAGTTTGATTACTAATAGTATCTCATTATCATTATGAGACAATACATTATAAGGTGTATCAATTATGTCAGGCAATCAAGATGTGTGTATAGTCATATAGGTTTCAAAATCAATCATAGAATAAATCTAGTACATTTTATTGAGTCTCAAAATTTGTCCTTATGAATATCAACATATCCTCCTAATAATACTTGCACAATAATCAGCTTATTGCATTACATCTTATTGAGTTCTACTGTGTAGATACTTATCAAATTTTGATTACAATTTCCATCTATGACTATTAGTAATGTTCACAAGGGTGCATGTTGATTTATCTTTCCAAAATTTGATTATCCTAATAGCCTATACAATATCATGAACTCATTGACATAATTTCTAAGTTATGACATTTGAGTCTTTATTCCATGGGGTCTTAGCTTATCATCCTAATATAATTCCAAATAGGGTACTTAGCAATAAAATATACATCAAGTTCAATAAGATCTATGGTTCATTATTTATAAGGGAAAATATCAATCATGGCATTCTTAGATTTAAATCCTTCTTACCATCGTCCTATCATAAGGTGTATGGTAATAGGCTATAATTCACAAGAGATAGAAATATAACATCTCCTTTCCTTTACCTTTGTAGATCTAATCATATTCATGTTATTAATATTTATAATAGGTCACTAGGGAAGGGGCCTTACATCATAGGTGCAACCCACTATTGTACAAACAACACAAATGAAGAATGATGAAGAGGATGTGAGTATTATAAAGGTACAAAAAACTACTCCTAGCACCAAAAAGTCCATAAGACTAATAGAGGTTAAGAAGGAGAAAATATAACCTCGAAAATTATAGAAGAGATTCAAATAGATGGCTACACGACCTAGAAAGAGAACAAAAAATCTTACTCCCAAGAGGAAAAAAATATATTTGAGTTTGAATCAAGGTCATCAAATGAGGAATCATAGGAAAAGGAAGTTGAAGAGAAAAAGGTAGAAGCCAAGACACCTATAGGTAGAAAGGAATGGAAGCCAAGAATCGAGACCCTAAATGATGCCATCATCAACAAAGGAAATTTTGCACAACTTAAGAATTTTTATGATTTGTATAGTAATTTTGAAAGATTTGAGTTAGAAAATGTTGTAATAAGACATTTGATTCTTAATGATAATAAATTTTCAGATATACAAGGTCCTAATCTAATAGACTTGAATAAAAGACTTGAAAACAAAAAATAGAGAATTGTTGACGAAGATGAAAAGATAAGAGAGAAGGTTATGAAATTGTACATACCTTGCAAGTTATGAAATGAGGATAGAAACAACATTATGGACCCCACCTAAAATAGGGACAAAATCTTTGAACAACCTATCATGAATGTTGAAGTGAACAAAGAAGAAAATGATGAAATTCAACATAGGTATAGACATGCTATTTAGTTGATAACAAACTAGGTTAAGAGGCCTTTTCACTTAGATGTCATACCTAATGTCCAAATTTTGAAAGCACCATCGAGACCATAGAAGGGAAAAGGGACTAAAGGTATTTTCCCTAAGGAAAATTCTCTAGTCAATCCTAAAACAATGGAGTGTCACAAGAGAGATGTAGTATACATCCATAGAGAAGGGAAGCCTAAGAGTAAGAATACGAAGAAGACTACAAAGGAAGAAGAGCTACAACACAAAGAACCTCTTGTATTAGAAAAAGATATAGTTCCCAAGTGGAAGTGAATAGAGACAATGGTAGTTGGGTAACAAGGAAGGAATAAAAAAGGAAAAGTTCCTATTCACGTCAAATTACCAAAACCATCCTAGAGGTTAAGGAAGAGGAACAAGAAAAGAATACGTTTCATAATATCCCTCTTAACAAGAGGATAGAATCAGCAAGAGCTATTGAAGAAGAAAGAAGGAGAAGTGCAATACAAATATCCCTAGCTACTCAAGATCATCCCATCAAAATTGAGGAGACAATGATCATGAAGGATGGATTGATTCAATACTAGGAGAAGGGTCAGATGTGTTTAATCCCTTAGATTTTGGTTGGATTCCCATTGGGACATATTAGGAGGAAGGAGCATAAGGGTTACACCTCACCATGATCTATTTGGAAATGAGTGTAACACATTACCTCCACTTTCTAGGGTCTAATTGGCATACCTCCTCCACCTCCTAGAAGGATAGAGACACCTCCTTTGCTTCTGCTAGAGAAGGAAACTATGTTAGTTCTCCCTCTCATGATAGAAGAGAAAAGTCAAAATATTATAGAGGGAGAGATACATATAGATCACATAGAAGATTTGATAGAAGAAGCTCTTGTAGAGGGCCATGTTGTGATGTCGAGCCTTATCAGACTTAGAGGTTAATTTGTCTCACTTTATTCAGCATAGTTTTCCCCTAGACTATTACTATGGGGTTAGGGGGAAATGCCCCCAAGACAAGATCAAGGGGTAGTGCCTCTTGTGATGTTCTAGGATAGAGCCCCTAATTTTTTAAGTGGAAAAAACTTGTATAAAATGGCTTATGATTAGAGATTTCATAATGTATGATGAGATTGTAGCTTCTTGTGACATCATTGAGGAGTAAGGAATTATGGATTTTAATTATTTTTTAATCACTAGATAATAAGAATATTGGACTTGCTATTAGTGGCTGTAGCTTAGGAATTGGGTGAACCACAATAAATATTTGTGCCTTCTGTTCTCTTCTATGCAATTTATTATTTTATGATATTGGTTATATTTACATGCAATTTTTTTTTTTCATGGTTGATCCTAACAAGTGGTATCAAAGTGAGGTGTTATCATTTTTTATATATCCTCTACAAGAAGGTCTCAAGGTTGAGTGGGAGAAATGGAAAACAAGGGTAAGCTGAAGGTTGAGAAGTTTAATGGGAAGAACTTTCAATTATGGAAGATGTAAATGGAGGACTGTTTGGTGTAGGGAACCTAACTTTTTAGTTTTGGGAGTTACTAGAGTATTGGTTAAGAGTCTTGTGTGAGTATAATAAGATCCAATGGTCCTTGGATTCAAAATTGTCCTAGTTTGTTTGTAAAGAGAAAACATTGCTCACAAGGTCATAGAGTTGTCAAATATTGTCAAAAGTTGTCAAATGGGTAAAAAGTTTATAAGGTGGAGAAACTAAGGTATTTTTTTCCCTTATAGGGTCATAATGGTCCTAGAATAGGTCTAGAGACACCCATTTGTTCAAAACCTGAAAAGAGCAAAAATTGCTAAAAAGTTGTAAAATTGCTCAAACAACTTTTGTAATTTTTGCAAGAAAGTCAAAAATGAAGGAATGGGCCATTGTAACAACCCATTATTGGGTATTTGATCATGTGATGAATATTTTTAAGGTCATAATGAATTTTAGTTGCATACCACACATGTGAGCAAATCGTACAGATCATTTATGTATTTTTTGTTGTATTTGTAGAGTTTTCATGCCCTTAAATGGATGTGTATAGATTGGGATGCATGACATGAATTCAGGAATTTTTAGTGTGGTGTCTTATCTTTCTTTTCCATACTTAATTTTGATCACAATTTTCTAGGTTGAAGAGTTACAAAAGTTTGTATGTGACTGGTATGTGATCTCTATTCACAGAGTTGTAGAGACAAAAATGGTCCTAACTTGATCATCCACAGTTGAAAATTTGTGAAACCTTGTGGTATGATAGGTTATACCTTGTACATAATTTTTATCTTTCCTTTATGTTTTTGTGACTGATCTTCTTGGTGTGGAGTGATGCCCTAGGTTGACTGTTGTGAGAAGGTGAGCTAGGATAATAAGAAGATGTGTTTGCAGAGCACACCCATGATCTATCATGGCCAATATAATGGAATGTTTAGAAGCCCTATGGTGTTACATTAATGATACAAGTGGAAGGAAAGGTTGGTGTGAATTTTGAAGGTTTCTAGAAGTCTTTTTGTGAAAACTAGTCTAGAGGCCTAAAAGATAGCCTAGAAACTAGGGCTTGAATTTGAACAAGGTTGTGGGTGATTTAGGACTCTGTAATTTAGGATTCTAGAAAATATAGGTGATATATTTAAAAATTATATGGTTTTCCATAGGGTTGTGTGAAATAATTTGGAGAAATTGGCTAAAACAGTGAAACTGGACCTAATATAATTAGGCTTGATTAGCCTTATTTATGGACAATGTCATTTTAGTGATTGCTAATGGGACTAGAAGTGTTAGATTAGTTCAAAAAGGATGTGGAGGATATCTTCAACATTAGGATAGGCCTAGGGATGGTGAGTGAAAGATCCTAAGTAGGGGTTCAGAGTTCTAAGGGAAGGAATAAGGCATAAAAGGGCTAGTAGGACTAGTTCCTAAACAAGAAGATCAAGTTCTAAGATCAATCCAACTATACCTAGGAGGAAAGTTGGGAAATGGGGTCTTGGAGACTAGTATTGATGGAGAAAACAAAAGAGAGAAGAACCACTTGATGGTTCAAAGGATTAAACCATAGCTATTGTGTGCCAAAATGTCAACACACTTCTATGAGTCATTATATCCAAGATTTCTCAAGAATGAGGTCTCAAATGGCGACTCATATCTCTCTATTCATGGAATGAAAGGGTTTGTAATGGAGGCCTTCAGTTTGACCTAGTTTGTGCCCATGCAAATACACCATAAAATGAGAGATTCAAAGATCAAAATATGCATGCAAATGAATATGCAAGTTAATTTAAATGATAACATTGCAAAGCAATGCAAGAAAGGAAATCTAATCTATGAAAAGAAATAACAAGGCAAGATTAATCTATGAAGTAAATATGACTCTAAGATAATATGAACATGCAAGGATGAAGCATGATGATGGAAGCCATGGATGCATGAGAGAAGAAGACAAGAAGAGAGAAGTTGCAATGAAGCTCCAATGTCCAAACCCTAAGGCTTAAACTCCTCCAAAATTGCTCTCTAAACTTGTTGCATAATAATACTACAGCAACTAACCTCTATCCAAATGAGAAGAAGAGGGCTCCTTATAAAAGAATCTGTGGAGGTGGGAGGCTTCTCACAAGAGCAATGTGGAATAAATCCCTAAAAAGACAAGTAAGAGGAAAAAGCTCACCACTTAGAGATATGTGCAAAAAAAATGAACCTTTATTTGATTTATTTCCCCTTTTTCATCAAAAAAAGAGCTTTAAGTGAGGATTTATTTATTTAATTAAAAGAGGGATTTTATTTTAATTAAATAAGATAAGATTATTTAATTAAAAGGAAGATTTTAATTAAATAAGATAAAACTATTTAATTAAAGAGAGATTTTCTTTTACTTAAATAAGATTATTTTATTTATTTAAAAGGATATTTTCTAATTAAATAAGATAACATAATTTAATAAAAAGAAATTTTTTAAATGAATAAGCTATTTAATGAAAAGAGATTTTCTTTTAATTAAATAATATTAGTTTATTTATTTAAAAGGATCTTATCTTATTTGATTATTTAATAAAAAGAAAGATTTTAATTAAATAAGATTAAACTATTTAATTAAAAGAGAGATTTTCTTTTAATTAAATAATATTATTTTATTTATTTAAAATAATGTTTTATTTTAATTAAATAAGATAAGATTATTTAATAAAAAGAAAGATTTTAATTAAATAAGATAAAAATGTTTAATTAAAAGATAGATTTTCTTTTAATTAAATAAGATTATTGATGAAATGATCGAACCTTAGGAAATATTGAAATAATTAAATTAATTGTAATTTGATCAAAGAAAATGATTTGAATTTATTCAATAAAATATTGGGATGCATTGATTCAAGAAATTGATAAATTGAAGAATTGGGGCCCATAGTCTAGGTGACCATTTTAGGGTGCATACAACTAGTTTTATTTAAGTGCCAGAACCCTAAACCCTCTACATCACTATCATTATTAGAATGATTTATGGCAGCCATTAGAAGGAAAAGTCAAGAAATAGAGCACTATGAAAAATGAGAACTAGAATATTTTGGACCAAAAGTAACTTGGAAGCATTTATTTATGCTTGGCACAATCAGTGACATTTTATATTATAAAAGGAAAGATGACATAAGAGTTGATGCAAACCCTGACAAGGTTGTATGAAAAGCCCTTCGCTTCAAACAAGGTATTTATCATAGAGAGTTTATTTAATATGAAGATGGAAGAAGGTGGATCTATTGCAAATCATTTAAATGAGTTTAATACAACTATCAGTCAATTATCTTCTATAAATATCAATTTTGATGAAGAAATTAGGGCTCTCTTGATTTTGTGCTCTTGTCTTGAAAGATGGAATTACTTGGTAATTGTTGTGAGTAATTATATTTCTATATCTAATACCATAAAATTTTATGATGTGATTGGTGTTATTTTGAGTGAGCAAACTCATAAGAAAATCTACATTAGGAAGTGTTTTGAACACACAAAAAAGAGGAAGAATGACTAAAAGAGGAAAAAAATCTAGAAATCATGGAAAATCATGATGAAAATCAAAGGGAAAGAGGTCTCAATCTAGAGGACCAAGAGATTGTTGATAATGTGGAAAACTAGGGAATAAGAAGAAATATTATTGGAGTTGAAAGAACAATGAAGGAGACACACAAGAAGGGAACAAAGAGGCAAATTTGGTAAGTAATAAATTTGAAGAGGATGTTTTTCTTCTTTCTTTAGAAAGTGTTGATGATTCATGGGTTTTAGATTCAGAGGCTTCATTTCATGCTACTCCCCATAGAGGTTGATTTCATGATTATGTCCAAGGGGATTTTGGGCTAGTCACTAGTACAAAAACTATAATATGTGATTAAAAAATTACTAAAATTTGTATATAAGTGACTAAACTTAGTCATGTGACTAATAGTAGTTAGTATTCAGTCATTTATAACACCACTAAATTTACTTCTAAAATTTTTTACTGACTTATTTAGTCACTTCTTTTGATAATTGATTTAGTCATATATTTGATAGTTAATTTAGTCACATATTTTGTCATGTATTTAGACACAAATTTAGTATAATTAGTCACATATTTAGTTGTATATTTTCTCACATATTTATTAGTATATTTAGTCACACATTTAGTAGCATATTTAATCATATATTTAGTAGTTTATTTGATTATAATAGGGTACGATGGAATTGAACCACCATCCTCCTACTTGTAAAGAAATTACTCTTTTATTAAGCTAGCACCCTTTAAATAATAGTCATAAAATATGTAACTTTATACAATGTCTATGTTCTTATCTTGTGAGTTAACCTAATTATCATTTCTTTAGTGAATTATATGTAGTTTCTATTTATGATTAGTGTACCTTTATCCTCATTTAAAATCATCAAAAGAATGGTCGAATGGTGATAGTGCTAAATGAATGAACAATTAGAAATGTCTAGACAAAGGGACAAAAATATAGATGCATAAGAGAGTGACATTGTATGAGAAGATTATCACCAATAATGACAACTAAGACCAACACTAAGTATAATGATTATTCACTCGTGTAATGTAGCTATACCATTGAAAAGGGGGATAACTAGGACACTCAATGAGCTATCTCAAGAATATTAGTGATAAGAATAATTTTGCGTAGTATTGAATGAAGGTTGAAGGACTTAGTGAAGTTCAACATCAAATATAATTTTGTATCTCCCTATATAATGATAGCATTTTTCACTAATGTAACTAAAAATGACCTTTAATCTTTTGATAAAAGATATTGATACTAATATAATAGTGATATGCATGAAAAAAATATTAGATATTTGAAGATGAAAATACCTTATACAATTCATGGCTAAATTCTTGTCTTCTTATATGCAATTACTTCTTCAAATATTAATTTGACATCATTACTGCATCCATTCCTAGATATTATCAAATAGTAACATCATTTTAGGGAGGTGAAATGTATCCATGTTTATAAAACTTTCTATCAAGGTCACAAAAAAATTATTACACTATACAAACAACTATAATTTTTTCCCTTAATTTCAAAAATAAATGCAACAAGTTCACATAAACCATTAAAAGATTTGTCAATTTTTCATCTATAGTACACATATAACATCGTAAAGCCATAATCAACCCATCAAAACATTATATTTACTAACACATACCATTAGAACCTAATAATTATATTTAGTTAACCAATTAATCAGGCTTCACCTTTTTTAAGGTGACAATATTACAATGATTGATTCACAATGCCAAGCATAACCTCTCATACTTTGTCTTGCTCCACTTGAGATAACATCCTTTATTCATACCACTCTTGGAACACGCTATAGCCATACTATTCTTATTCCATTAAATAAGACTCATTATAATAGACACAATATACATTTTAATCAGTTATGGTATTTTGATCACAAATATAGTGAAAGTATGCTAGTGGAGCTAGTTGTCACTATTCCTTATGCCTATGCAGAGAATGTCCATGGTTTTATCAATAATATATTACATTGTTAATATTATACCACACTAAGAGGTAAAAAAAAAATATTATACCACATTAACAGTTGAAAACAATTCAACAATGTTAAGAAAGAAAGAAAATTAGAATTGATGGAAATTTTTCATTGATATCAAAGTACAATGATTAATGACTATTGATGTCAAAAAGTATATAAGAAAATTATTAGAAAATTGATTAGAAGGATTATTTTTTAGGAGGTTCTTTCTTGTTTGCTAAGTACCAAGAGAAAGGAATTGTCAAGTCACATGTTGAAGTTTCTATGGTAGACCAATACACTGATAATCAACTTTATATGCAAAGACTTAATAAAGGAAACATTATATATATATATATATATATATATATATATATATATATATATATATATAGATAGATAGATAGATAGATAGATAGATAGATAGATAGATAGATAGATAGATAGATAGATAGATAGATAGATAGATAGAGAGAGAGAGAGAGAGAGCGAGAGAGAGAGAGAGAGAGAGAGAGAGAGAGAGAGAGAGAGAGAGAGAGAGAGAGAGAGAGAGAGAGAGTACACATTCAATTATTCATATTTGATGTATGAGATAACATAGAATATTCAATATAACAATGAGCTTTACAAAGAATACTAGAAGTTATACGTTGATCCATTGTTCATAAGATTTTTTTGTGAAGTGGCCAAATAGTGTCTTCTAGACAAAAGTATCAATATGAAATAATCAATTAAATGTTTCCTCTTAAGTTAATAAAATGAGTTGAGTGTGCAATGACGAGAAGATGATCAACAATAATATATTGAGTTGATTTTTAGAGTGACTTGAGGAACATACATATAAAAATATCAAACCTAGTCCAACACATGAATATCTTCATCAAAAAAGTAGAAATAATACATTGGATTGTAATATTTGAGCCTCCATTGTATCATTCATCACTAACAAAAATGAAATATGTTTTTATAAGCATGCAACGATGGATGTTTTAATGCATACATTCAAAAAGATTGCAGTCAATAAATTAATAAAGATAGTAAGGAGTTGTGATGGAAAGGTCAAACAAACTACATGCTTGAAGTGGTACATGACCACAACATATTTAAACAAAGAAATGCAGTGAACAATACATCTAAGTCAACAATACCAAGGGAAAGAAAGAAAATGGTGTACAATAATTATAAGTTGTGAAAACACATAAATCTTTGGATGAAGAAACTATTTAGGTAGAGAGAAGACAATAGAATGATTTGATTGTAAGATATGAAGTCACTATGAATATACCTATAGATCTTATTAGTTAGCTCATAATAATTGGCAAAGATACAATGAGACTAATGAAAGCATAAGGAAACCCAAATAAATTGAAAATAGTACATCTAATTGTAAATAATAAATAAATATATCATAATTAATATTAATAGTAGAGCTATCACAAGAATAACATGGGGGTTTCAAGGCTTCTGATGAAGAAAAATGTGATTTGAAATAAAATTTAAACAAAGTTTTTGTTCTTGTCTCTATGATAGGATATGTTCATGTTCATACACAACCCAAAAGAGTTCACAAAGATATTATGAAGATTAAAATAATTATTATTTTAAAGATATGAATATACAATGATTAAGATAATTTTAATTGAATTATTATTTAATTAATATTAAATTCATTTGAAGAAGTGCGATTTAATTTTAAAGAGAAGTATCTCTTCAAATTGAAAAGTCATATCTTTTGAAATAAAATGATATATATTGAATAGATAATAAACAAAGAAGGATGTTTGTGGATTGAATAGTTTTGAGTAGGGCATAGCAAACATAAAAAATTATATATTTAGATTGAATAATCTAATATATATTTAATTTAATTTGGCTTAATAGAATCAATATAATTTTCTTGAATTTTTAAAAATGTTTTCAGCAAAGCCAATTTTTGATTATGTAGCTCCCATTTCAGCTTATATGTCAGGGAGGATGCTAACCAAATAGGTCTCATGTTCCAAAGAAAACTAAATCAATGTTGATGGTTGCAGAGAAAACAACTAGCAATCTAGGGTCAACCATTGTAAATATAGGATACTTCTCTACTAGATCTTTGTGGTTCTCTTAAATAATTAGCAAAGAATCTCAAGAAGAAAATAACCTAGGTACTTGGTGAAGCAAAATATTTTGGACCATGTTTTAAATTTAGTAGAGTCAAGCAAAATTTTACTCAAACAATATGTTAAGGTGAAAAATGCCTCACAAATTTTATAGATTAGATGGTATCCCTTATTGGATATAAAAATAATTGTCTCCATAATTGATCATGAGAAGTATATGTTGTAGATAATACTATGTCCTTGAATCATAGTCATACTTTTATAAATATATTCTAACATCAATGAAAAGGTCCTTTTTGTAAGAATTAAAGAGTCATCATTCAATATATAATGCTCATCCCTTGCAATTTAACTTCTCCACAAAAATTTCATGAAAATAAAAATAAATCTTAGTGAGGGAACATACTATATGTTGTATGGGAACATATGAACAACATAAGTTTAGTATAGGAAATTAGTTCAAGAATAGAATGCTTTTGATTAAGGAAAACAAGCTTCAAAATGGCCTTGAAACCCAAACATAATAAAGTATGGACAAAAACAATATGCTTAAGACTTTGAACATAAGCAAAAAGTAAAAAGAAAACTTATCTCCCTAAACCAAGAAAAGAACAAAAATAAAGATAGTGAGAGAAAACAAAAGCTAGGACATACCAAAAAAAGCCAGGGCACTTAGGCTATGTCTCTCAACATTTCTATTGTGCTTATCTCTAGCTCTAATAGTTTGCCAGCCACCTTCTTCATCTTTGATATCTCCTAGTTAGGGGCTAGGGTATCCTTCTTTCTAGTGCTAGATCTTATCTTCTTCCTAGAGCTTTCATCTAGGGTCCTATCTTTTATGTTGTGGGTGGCAGGGTCCTCCTTGCTGATGCTTTGGTCACCTATATAATTTATGAACCTCTTGATGTTCTCATTGGCCTTAACAATATTAGAGCTCAATTCCACTATACTATACATAGAACTTTCCATCACTTTGATCCTATTTTTGATATTATTCATTCTTTTGTCCATGTTCTATTCATCCTCCGTAACCCTATTCTTTAAGCTACAGGTCTCCCTTTCGAGAGTGCTCACCTTATGTCTGAGCTCAAGAATTTCATGGAAGAGCCACTTGGTGGTGCAGAAGCTATCCACTATGCTATTTTTTGCATTATTGAGGACATCCATATTTGGGTGCTCCTTAGTAGTGTCATTGAAGATCACCAAAGTAGGTCAATCAACTCATTCATTTGGATTTTTACATCATCATTTTCTTTAACCTATGTTTTGATCAACTCCCATTTGATGTCCATTTCAGCCAAAATGGAGCCAAAATTTTACCACACCACCTTCCTATCCTTCCCTATTATTGAGTGTCTATAATTGCTTGAACCAAATCCCTCATACCCCTATTCGAGTTCCTCCCTTTCACTTTGATTGGGTCCACCTTCCACCTCCTCGATCTCCTCCCCCTATTTTTCCTACTTGTCATTTAGAATTATCTTTTTCTAGCCCCAGGAAGCCATGACCTCCTCCTCTTTGTTTGTTAACATTTTGATGTTGATTCTCTTGCCCTTCTTTCACTCCTTGCTTTCCCCTTCCTTGATATTCTCCTCTCCCTCTATACTATCCTCACCAGTATTCATCCCATCAACCCTTTCATTATAGTCCCTATTTGAGGAGGTGTCAATGTCCTATTTGGGCTTGAAAATAATTTTTTTCTCCTTTCTATCTACTCTAAAGGTTTGTTTCCCCAAACCCTTCTATGGGTAATCAGACCCCTTTGAGTTCATATGCATCCTATGGCTTTCCTCTATATTCGAGGGTGAATAAATCTCTTCTGACTCTTTGGACTCCCCCTTTCCTTTCTTTCCCTCTTTCCTATCCTTGATTTGTTTACCCATAACCCTAGGTTTGAAGTATTCATAAATTAATAGCAACAACTCCTCATGGAGTACTAGATTCCTAGTATGCTTCTCTTGGTAGTCATTAATGTTTTCATTCATTGAAGAGTAAAGGTAGAAGGGTATAGCAATTTTTGCCCCATACCTAATGTGATTGAGCAACATGAAGTGGTGAGTACATAGGCGATCAAACTTGGTGTCAAGAGAAATATATTTGATGATAGCTTAGAGCATGAATCTCCATAGAGGCTTGATGGAGCTTAGAAGATAATGAGTTTGTCTCTTCATTTACACCTTTTTTTCCTCTTGGTCCTTTGTGAATTCCACCACCACTTACCCCAATATTTTCCTATCTCTATAGAATTTCTTACCAACTATGGGAATGCCCATAACCTCAAAAATGACTTCCTCTATCATAGTGAACTCTACCTCATCAGTTTTGATAGTTCCCTCATTCCAGTTCTTGACCATACATTTGGTAATGGAAGGTTTCTAGCCATGGAAGCATTCTATGAAATTTGTAATTTCCCCTTTTTTCAGTATGTTCCATACCTTGGAATGTCTTCACCACTTTTGTGCTTCATCCTCTGGCTCCCTCCTATGCCTTTCCCCAACCATGGTATCCTTCTTTGTACAATCTCTATAACTAGTAATGAAGCCCTTCAAAACCAAATCTCTGACTCTCGTCACTTTATTACACCTTTTTCTACCATGTGATTTCTTTTCCCACAAAAAATCCTTGATCGAGTTGATGGATATTGAAGATATGGGAAGTACAAGTGAAATCATACTTCTACCTCACGACTCTGCACATTCCCCATAAATCACTAACTATCATAATAAAACCACACATAATATTTCTAAACACTTCCCACAATTTATTAACTTTCATAATGGCTTTTAATTATACCAAATCTACCAAAGATCCTATCCCTTTCAATTACCTCATTAATCTCTGATGGGAAATCATAACCATTTGTCCACTTAACCACTTCATTATACTTGACTACCTAATTCACCAGCCTATCTGCCACATTGTTGGCTTCTTGGTAATCATGAGCCATATAGATTTTTTCAAAGGTTTTGAGAGTTTGGATACACTCATCTATAATATTAGCAATCCATTTTCCCAAAGCATTTCTAGTGATGCCACCAGCCCCAACCTTCCTTAGGTTGCCTTTGGCTGACCCATCAAAATTAGTCTTATACCAACCCTTAGGTGGGAGAGACTAACTACAACCCTCCCTTTCGTCTTTATTACTGGTCTTAGAATTTAAAGGAGGGATAAGAACTTTAGTGTTGGTGAGATTTTCCAACAAGGCATTGAGGCACTTGTGAAAAACAACTTTATCCTTAGCTTCCTTATCCCTAACAAATTCTATTGTTACACTCTTTCTAGACCCCCCAATAGACATGGGGTATAGCCCACTTCCATAAAGTTGTGGAGTCACTTCCAACCAACCCAAACTAGCATTGGTCAAAGAGCTCTAGAGTGTTGGTAGGAAAACACTAGGAAATATTGAAAAAAGATAGGAAAAGAGATGAAATAGTTCTAATGAAGAGGTAGTGTATAAATAGATGGTCAAAACTCTCACTATGATTTTTGCATAAAATACATCTATTGGGTATTGCATTACCCCTTTTGGTGAGGTTATCCACCATAAGGATATGATTTTTGAGCATAATACAAAAGAATATTTTTATTTTTTGGATAAGGCCTAGGTACTAGGCTTTGGTCCCTACAAGGGCTTGGCCCAGATTTTGTAAAGTCTCATAACTAGAGGCCACTATGTAAAGACCATTCCCAATCTCCCCCTAGGCAATGGTGTCTTTTTTGTGGTTCAAAGGAATATGTCTAACCAAGTCCATCAATGGCTTCAACTCAAGAGACACCTTGGCCAGGTCAATCCACCCATTGTGGTTCTTGTAATCACTCAACCTACTCCCAAATCTTTCAATACAAACATTAGTCCATCTATTAAAAGACTCAGTCTCCCATAGGAAGATTGAACAAAGCTAGTCATCATGCCATTAATTAACATCTTCACCATTCCCCAAATGTCATTTTGTTTTCTCAAAGGCTAAACCCTTAGTCCTCATGAGGCCATTCTAGATGTAAGATGCCCTGGGCTCAGCATCCTTGTTGATGAACTATTTTAAACTAAGGTTGGTAGCATACTCAGACTTCATAATATCTCTCCATTCACCCTTGGTATTAAAGTTTCTCCAAATCTATTTTTCTTGAAGAGAAAAGTTGAACTATTTTAGCTTTTTGATCCCCAGGCCCCCTTTCTTCTTAGATCTGCAAATGGTATCCCAAGCCACCAAAGAGCATTTCTTGTTCTCATTAGTGCCTGACCACATGAAATTCCTTTGAATAGCTTCAAGGTGTTCAACCAAGTTGGAATGAATAGAGAAAAGGCTGACTGCACAAGTAGGTAAGTTATGTAAAGTAAGACTTTATCAACAACACTTTGCCTGCCTGACTTAGAGTGATACCTTTCTAGCCTGCCAGCTTCCTATTGAATCTATACACAATTAGTTATTTTCATAGACTAAATGGATTTAAGGGTGGGAAATCAATCTTATTTTAATGGAAGTATGAAATGAAATTAGAGAATTTGCAATATTGGATATCAAAGAATCATTCACTAGTGAAAATTTTGGTTTTTGTAGGTGGATGACCAGGAATTTTAGGGTACACTTAATCAACCAAATCCCCTAAATTGTTGATCAAAATGATTTATATTCTTCTTATTTGGAAAATTATTTTAGAAGATCCTAAAAGAATAGATCACAAATAACAACTAGAATTGAAGGGAGTGTAGAGAATAGATAGAGGGCTATATCCTAGGGCATGCATATATGTTTTTTTGTTAAATATACATTGTGCATTTAAATTTTTACATGGAATTTAGCTCAGGGTCATAGTATATACTCAATGAATATATGAATACCATGGAATGGGCATGTTGTATAGATGGCCACGGGGTTGCATTTGTGCTGCTCAAATGCAACAAGGGTTATAGTGTTCTTAGGATGTAACGATGGTGTTTTTGTATATATATTCTGTGGTTTCAAGGGGTGCATGTAATATTTCTATACATATTTTCTTTGAAGCCTAGATAAGCATATGATCATTACAATTTTTAAGGAATAGAGTATAAAATAATAGTATTGATAAGAAAACACACAATTATAGATTTAAGAGCCACTAGAGATTTTTGGCATCAAAATATTTAATCTAGAAGAAATGACATTACAAAAACCATTAATTTAGGTTCCTTGTATTGTATTACACATTATTTCAAAATGATAGGGGAATCTAGAGAAGGAAATATTTCAAAAAAATATGATGGGTTTTCTCATCTAAGTAGTGCTTTTGCGTTGGAAAGATTTTCTATTGACTTTATAGAGCTTTGAAATATTCATTCCACAAGTAGAAAGGTTGCAAATAGTAAAGAAATATGTGGATTCTATTGTAATGAAGCTCATACTAATCATGACCTTGCTGGATGGCCTAGGAAAGATCACGAGGGGCTACAAATCTAAGAGGAAGCATTCTACAAAATACCATTAGCATAAGGGAAAGACATGTAAAAACTAGACTAGATTAGTGGTATGAAGACAATCCTATCCATAGCCTACCCTTATACAAGATTGTAATATCTACAATGAAGGATAAGGATATTAGAGAAGAAATATTGATGGTGTCATTCTACATTATTCCAAAAAATTAATTGTAGATCTCACAAGGAAATAAGAAGGAAGTGAAATTACAGTCTTGTCCTTGGGATATTCCTATAAAGAAATATAGAGTGATATTCTAGGCCACTGAAAGATTTCTTCTAATGTAGAAGAATGTTGTTTCTTCAAAAAAAATTAATGGGATCCTTAGAACTTTCATCATCCTTAATGCTTTAGAACTTTAGATGATCTTCCAATTCCTAGCTACTCATATAGTGTGGAGGCCCAATATGATATTGAATTGATGTAGGAGCATCCTGGTTTTTTTTGCGATCCTGCATTTTCTTGTTCTTTCAGCCAGTGGCTACCAAGTCATTCCTATGGATGTTGAATTGCTTTAGTTATTGAGTGATTTCTTTGGTTGCCACATTCCTTTGGTTTCTGAGTTATTTCTTTGGGTGCTAAGTGATCCTTTGGTTACCGAGTCTTTTGTGGTTGCCAAGTGTTGGAGGATGCTAAGTTTGTAGTTGTTGCCGAGTGATTCCTTTAGATGCCGAGTGGCAATTTTGAAAAGCTTTTATTTGCCAAGTTATCTATGTCTGGTTCTTGTTTGGGCCAAATTTTCTTGCATTTAATTTTGGTATAGGTAGTTAATATCTGACGTGAGACAACTTGTGGCTACACATGTATTTAATGTAAGGGTTTATTAGTTGGTATTTGCATCGGGCCAACTTTTGGCCTTTCTTTGTTCTAGAATCTTCTGTAATCCATTTTAGCAAGTATTTAAAGAGGTCTAGGATTGAGCTTTTAGGTAGATTAATAGAGAAGGAGACTTAGATGATTGGAATGTGAACTTTATGGATTTGATTGTATCTAGCCATAACCCAGAAGGCCTTATAGTTGGGCATGTATGTTGATCAGTTTATGAATCTATAAGAAATATTTTGTTCTCTCCCTCCTTGGTGCTATTCTTGTGTATTATTTATACTATGTTAACTCTTGAAAAGTGGATTGGATAGCAAGGTGTGCCTTTGGCCCTAGTTTTCCTGTCTCTCCTTGTGTTAGGTGGTATTAGAGCTTGAGGTTCATCCTTGTGGTTATTGGATTGTGTAGAACCCTAAGTGAAGTTGGGTTGTAGGGTGGTAGATTTGTGAATTTGACCTATAACTTGCAGAGGGTTACAATCTTGGAGGAACTAGATTTATAAAGATGGTTCAAGGTAAAGGAAATGATGATAATGCAATATTGGATATGCTAAGACAAATTATAGCCAGATTAAATGCTGTAGAGATAACCTAGAGGAGAGGAGCACATCTTGATGATATAAGTGATGATGAAGTAGTAGCATCGAACCCTAATCTAGAACATGAAGAAGATCAAGATGAAGAAATGTTGTTGAGAGTATTATCTAACAAAAATTCAAAGCCTATTGTAGAAGTTGTTCCTTATGATGGAAAATTGCATACCAATGCTATGTTATATTGGATCTCAGATATAGAGAAGTTCTTCGAGTATGAAAACACTGCTGATAATAGGAAGGTGAAGGTTGTAGTTACAAGGTTGAAAGGACATGCTTCACTATGGTGGGAGCATTTTAAAATTGATAGGAAAAGGAGAGGAAATAAGAAGATCAAAACTTGAGTGAAGATGGTGAACAAGATAAAGAACAAATTCCTTCTTGCTAATTAATAAGTTAGCTTATTGAGAAAGATGCAGAATTTGAGACAAAGTGAGATGAGTGTGAAGGAATATACAGAGGAATTCTATAGATTGGACATCAAATCTAGACATGTGGATGATGATTTTGAGAAAATTGTAAGGTACATAAATGGATTGAGATCTAGAATTCAAGATGAGATATTGTGAAATTGGAGAGTGGAAGAAGCATACCAATATGTCTTAAAAGCTAAGGAGATCTTGATGAAGAAACATGAACAAAAATGAAGAGGTAGAGGAAGATCTTATGATGAAGGTGGTAGATCTGAAAATTTTGTGCAAGACAAAGGAAAATATGAATGGAAGAATGATGACAAAGGCAAGACCGAGTGGAAAGGTGGTAATTCTTAAGGAGGAGGTACTAGTTCTTACCAAGGAAGAGGTAATTCTTATTCTAGAGGTAGTTTTCATGGTGTGGTAAAGAGTGACATAGATCTTTTGAGTGTAGATCTTTTGAAAGTGTGCAAGGTAACAAAAATGTTATGATTCAAGGAAATGATGAGGGTTCACCAAGTGGACCTAAGGATGAAGAAAATATGATGGTGAGAAGAACCTTATGTTATAAGGGAAGTGATGAGGAACCTGTTCTTAGAAGAAGTCTTTTCAAAACAAGATGTAAGATGGCCATAAAATGTTGCAAAGTGATCATTGATAGTGGAAGTTCTACAAACTTGGCATTAGAAGAGTTGGTTACAAAATTGTAGTTGTAGAAGCTAAAACATCTTAAACCCTATCATGTTTCATGGATCAAATATGAGCATAAGATATTGGTAAGTGAGCAATGCCTGGTGAAGTTCAAAATTGGACATTACTTTGATTAAATTTTGTGTGATATTATGCCTATGGATTGTTGTCATATTCTTTTGGGTAGACCTTGGCAATATGATAGATATGCTATACATGATGGAAGATTGAATCAATATACTCTTTGGATGAATGGGAAGAAATAAATATTACTACCTTTGATTAAAAGTATAGATAAGGTTAATTGTACTACTATGAAAATTGGTACCGTTAATGGAAAGAAATTTGAAAAGGAAATGAAAAATAATCAAGTAAGTTTTGATATAATTCCAAGGAGACCGAGTTGTGTCAATAGCAGCCAAGTGCTAGAAAATAATGTTAGTTGAGTACCAGTTAGTGGTGACTGAGTGACAACTAATAGTATTGACCGAGAACCAAAAGAAATTGTAGAATTGATGAAGGAATACAAAGGGATTGTTGTAGAGGATATAACTAATGGTTTACCTCCAATAAGAAGTATAATTCATTGTATGGATTTGACTCCTAGAGCTAGTTTGCTAAATAATGCATCATATAGATTAACACCTCTAGAGAATGAAGAACTTAATAGAAAAGTGTATGAGCTATTGGAGAAAGGTTTGATCAGAGAAAGCTTGATTCCATGTGTTGTACCTACTATATTAGCACCTAAAAATAATGGAGAATGGAGAATGTGTACTAATTCCAGAGCTATTAACAAGATCATAGTGAAATATAAGTTTCCTATGCCAAGGATGGATGACATAATGGATTATTTGAGTGGAGAAAAGTATTTTACCAAGATTTATTTGAAGAGTGGCTATCATCAGATTAGAATCAAAGAAGGTGATGAATGGAAGACTACTTTCAAGAAAAAAGATGGTTTGTATGAATGGTTGGCTATGCCTTTTGGTTTGACTAATGCACCTAGTACTTTCATGAGGTTGATGAATAAAGTTTTTAAAATATTCTTGGGTAAGTTTGTGATGGTTTATTTGGATGATATTCTAATATTTAGTAAGACTAAGGAAGAATGTCTTGCGCATATTAGACAAGCATTGTAGAGGTTGAAAGAAGAAAAGTTGCTGATTAATTTAAAGAAGTGTTCTTTTATGCAAGAGTAGATTGTATATTTGGGATTTGTGATTTCAGTTGATGGTTTGAAGATGGATCTTGAGAAGGTTAAAGCAATTTTGGAATGGCCTACACATGAGATTGTGGGTGAGGTAAGATCAATTCATGGTTTGGCTAGTTTTTATAGGAAGTTTATAAGGAATCTTAGTTTTTTTGCTTGATTTCAATAAGGTATTTCAAGTTGAATGTGATGCAAGTGGTAGTGCAATAGGAGCTATATTGGGTCAAGAAGGAAAACCTATTGCTTTCATTAGTGAGAAGTTGAATAATGCTAAAAGGAAGTATTCTATGTATGATCAAGATTTTTATGCTATTGTTCAAGCATTGAAGAAGTGGAGACATTATTTAATTCCTAAGGATTTTGTGTTGTATACTGATCATAAAGTTTTACAATACTTGGGAAGTTAACATAAATTGAATTAGAGACATATGAAGTGGGTTGAGTATTTTGCAAAATTTCACATTTGTCATTAAGCATAAGAGTGGAGTTACTAACAAAGTTGATAATGCATTGAGAAGTAAATGTTCTTTATTTATTGAGATGAAGGTTGAAGTTCTTGATTTTGATGAAATGAAAAAGTTGTATGATGTTGATCCTAATTTTTCTAAGGTATGGAGAGAGTACAGAGAACCAAATTTAATATATCACATAAGTATGATGAATATTTGATTTAAAAAATAAATGTTGTTAAATTTTATAGATCACATAAGTAAGTATGATGAATATTTCATTCAAGAAGGCATGCTATTTAAAGGTATTCAATTGTGTATCCCTAGAAGTTCTATGAGAGTTAATTTGATCAATGAAAAACATAGTGAGGGATTGGCTAGACATTTTTGAATTGATAAAACATTGAGTTTGTTGAAGGAGAAGTATTATTGGCCATAAATGTATAAGGCTGTTTAGAAATTTGTAAAGAGTTGTGGAGTTTGTCAAGTTGCAAAAGGGGTAAGTCAAAATACTGGTTTGTATACACCTATTACTATTCCTAAGAAACCTTGGAGTGACATTAGTATGGATTTTGTTTTTGGATTGCCTAAGACATCGAAGGGGTATGATTCTATATTTGTTGTGGTAGATAGATTTTCTAAAATAGCTCATTTCATACCATGTAAAAAGACATTAGATGTTGAGCATGTTGCTGAACTTTTCTTTAAAGAGATTGTGAGATTGCATGGATTATCAAAAGTATTAATTTTGACAGAGATAGTAAGTTTGTTGGTTATTTTTGGAAGACTTTGTGAAAGAAGATGGCTACTAGGTTGAAGTTTAGTTCTACATTTTATCCACAGATAGATGGATAGACAATGTTTGTGAATAGAAGCTTGGGTAATTTGTTGAGATGTTTAGTAGGAGACAATCCAAGTAATTCAAAAATGGTATTGGCCCAAGCTAAGTTTGCATATAATAATTCAATGAATAGGAGTATAGGGAAGACACATTTGAGATTGGTACTAGAATGCAACCTAGAAGAGTATCAAATTTGAGGGATGTTGTTGGTGAAGAAAATAGAAGTGTTGTAGGGGAAGCATTTGGTGATTTTATGGAGTCTTTACATAAGGAAGTGAAGTTGAGGTTGGAACAAAGTAATCAAAAGTATAAGGAGAATGCTGATAAGTATAGAAGACATCATTTTTTTCACGTTGGTGATGAGATGATGATTCATTTGAAGAAAGGAAGATTTCCTATTGGAACATACAATAAGCTGAAGATGAAGAAGTTTGGACCTTGTAAAATCTTGAAGAAGTTTGATAGTGGTAATGCTTATGAAGTTGAGTTACCTAATGACATGGATATATCTCCTATATTCAATGTTGCTAACCCATATAAGTATCATGAATTAGATGATAAAGTTATTGTATAAGAGGACTATCCTAGGAAGTAGATTGAAGAAGTTGAATAGATATGGAATCAGAGAGTTGGCAAAAGCACAAGAAGAAACTATGAGTATTTGGTGAAGTGGAAAATAAACTAGTTGAAGATGCTACATGGATTTCTCAATCTAAGTTGAATGCAGCTCAAGTTGTGACACTTGCATGATTCATGAGAATAATTTCTCCATTCCTAGTTGTTTGATATAGGAGCATCCTAGTTTTTTTTGCAATCTTGCATTTTCTTGTTCTTTTTGCTAGTGGTTGCCGAGTCATTCCTATGGATATTGAGTGATTTCTTTGGTTTCCAAGTGATTTCTTTGGGTGCTAAGTGATCTTTTGGTTGTTGAATGTTCAAGGATGCTGAGTTCATAGTTGCTACTAAGTGATTCCTTTGGATGTTGAGTTTGTGTGGATACCAAGTGCCAGTTTTGAAAAACTTTCATTTGCCAAGTTATCTTTTTTTGGTTTCTATTTGGGCTGACTTTGCTTGCATTTAATTTTGGTATAGGTAGTTCATATTTGATGTGAGCTGACTTGTGGCTACACCTGTATTTAATGTAAGGGTTTATTAGTTGGTATTTGCATTAGGCTGACTTGTGGCCTTTCTTTGTTCTAGAAACTTCTATAAGCCATTTTGGC
Source organism: Cupressus sempervirens (assembly GCA_028749045.1). Taxonomy (NCBI): domain Eukaryota; kingdom Viridiplantae; phylum Streptophyta; class Pinopsida; order Cupressales; family Cupressaceae; genus Cupressus; species Cupressus sempervirens. The sequence goes on along the minus strand of CM053786.1, from coordinate 457,201,194 downwards.
AAGTATTTAAAGAGGTCTAGGATTGAGTTTTTAGGTAGATTAATAGAGAAGGAGACTTAGATGATTGGAACATGAACATTCTGGATTTGATTGTATTTGGTCATAACCTAGAAGTCCTTACAACTGGGCATGTATGTTGATTAGTTGTTGAATCTATAAGAATTTTTTTTTCTCTCCCTCCTTGGTGCTATTCTTGTGTATTGTTTCCACTATGTTAACTCTTGTAGGGTGGATATATTGGATAGCTGGGTGTGCCTTTGGCCCTAGTTTTCCCATCTCTCCTTGCATCATGAATATGTCCAATAGATTATAAAAAATTACATATTATTTCATTTAGCAAGCTATTCAATTTTTCCACTAAGGTTTTGACGAGGGATTTTTCATTGCTTCACCCTCTCTTACCCCCTTGAATAAAATTGATAAACTAGTTGATGTGATGTAATGATAGATTATTTTACTTCTTTAGTCCTTACCTTCCCAAGAATTTGATCAAGATTTCTCTTAGACCATTAGGGTTCCTTTTATTCTCTAATCACTAGAGGACTTCTACACCATCCTCTAACTAGTTACTAATCAATAGTTTTAGATCCTTTTTTTCTAAATACCTCTTCAAGCCCACTTGCTAACCTACTTAATTAACCTTTCTTGACCATTTTTCTCAACCTTTTAGAGTGAGGAGATCTTCAAAGTGATTTCATACTTCCTTTATACTTCTAGGCACAAATTTTAGAAGTTACCTTCAAGTTCTTTAGTCCTACTTCAAAACTGCCAAAAACAAGGCTACTAGAATCAATCGTCCAACTTGAGTTTTTGGCCTTTGATCTTAATTTTTTCAGAATGAGATTTAAAAACACTTAGATTCAAGTACCCTTTTGGAAAACCTAATAGATCTTGTCTGTTTTAGGTTTCCAAACTATCTATACACTAGAAAGCAACTTTTATGCCTATGTTTAAGGGTTTCTTGATACAAATAGTAGGGCTATCTAGGGTCTGACCATTCCCTCAGAATTTTTTTTTCATGATTCTTTTTCCTTTGGCATATATTGACATTAATCAGCCCTCCTCATTCTTCAAAACCTATTTTGAATTATTCCTCACATTCAAACCCTAAATCCTTCCTTTCTCTGTTGTGGTTGCCTAACCAAGTATCAAAAACTTGCCTAGGGCATCACACTTAAAATGATTTCCATACTTTCTAGGGTCCCAAAACTTATGTACATTATTTAAACTATATTTAATCCCATGTACCCTAAATCCATGAAGAAATCATGATAGGAACTCATGGGGGAGCCATTATTGCTTAGAGAGTCAAAATTGGATCAACACACAAGGTGTTTACAAATAAATTTCAAAACCTATTTGAATGAGCACCTACAAAATTGAAACCTAAATAGAAAGGTAATAAAATAACATGATAAAAAAAAACCAAGATTATATTGAATTCTTCAATCCATTATTCTATACAGGAAATCAAAAACTCTAAAAAATGTTAAAACTAACCTAGGAATCATGAATCCAATTGCACAAAATTGCTAACTACAACACCCAGCCCTTGGGATGTGTTTATTTCATGGAATTATAAGTCCCCAAAGAGGTTATAGGTAATTGAAATAATCATGAACCTCTTTCTTCTATTTTTGCAACTTTTCTGCCAAAAAGTTGTTAATCAACTTTTTTAAAAGTTGCACAACTTTGACAACTTTTTGAATCTTTGAGAATCTTTACTCTCCTTCACTTAGGAACTTCCAAACTTGTCTATTTTGATCCATTAATGATTTATAGACATAATTTAGCCTCTAGGACATCAATTTGCATGATTTATGCCATTTTTTCCTTCTTGAAATTTTTTCACAATTGTTGCACAACTGGCATCTTTTTGACATCTCTCCTTCTAGCTCCCAAATGACATGTTAGGAGTCCCAATCCATGCAATAGGAGGTAAAAAATCAATTAGGTTAATATGGTTTAAAAACCATGCCTTCCTCATACTTTCACACAAGCTACACTCACAAATACACCAAAGTCTCCAAGGAAGAAACTTCACCTAGGAACAACTATAAATAAAGAGATGACCTTGGAAAAGGTCCAAAATCACTCATATCCTTGAATCCGATAGAGTTAGTACATGCCAATAATCCAATCCAACTAGAAACCAAAATGAGGGCTTTGACTAGGTGCCCCTATACCACACTCCCCCCAAAAAAAAAAAGTTAGTCCATCCTTGGATTTAGTAGGTTGGGATCAATGCCCAATCTATTGAAGTATGTCTCTCTAATCCAAGTAGCATCAACATCATCCTTGCCAAACCATTTGACAAGATGTTCCAAGTAGTCCTTTTTCTTAGTTTTTTTTATAGATTCTTGAATCCACTATCCTATATGCTTGTATAGATGGAGGTCTTCTACATCTTGTGTGACCTCTTGGAGACTTTGATCAACATCTTGGATGGGGCCTTTATAGGTAATCAAATTTGTAAAATTAAAAACTAGTGACAAATCTAGGTTTCTAGGTATCTCAACCTTATAAGTGTTGTTCCCATATGTGGCAAGTATTTTTTGTGGACATAACATTCTCATTTAGAGCTTGTGTGGAATCCCTTTTGAAAATATTTGTTTTCTCAGATGCACCATCTCAAGATCCCCTATCTAAAACTGTAATTCCCTCTTTGAGGCATCCACTTTTTGTTTCAATTTGTTAGCATTTTCAGCTAGTGTACTTTGTACACTTTCATGGACTTCTCTCATGGATTGGGAAAAGTCCTCAACATAGCCACTACTTGGAAATCCATCCTTTAACTCTCACAATTGAAAAACTCCTCTAGGATGCAAACCATAAACTATTTCAAAAGGACTCTTACCTATTGATCTATTTACTATATCATTGTAGGCATATTCATCCTGCCTAAAGAGTTGATCCCAAGTCTTCCCATACTCCTTTGTGAGAAACCTCTAAGAATCCTATTAGTCACCTCTTTTTGGCCATTAGTTTGTGGATGATAGGTAGATCCAAAAGACAAGTTAGTCCCAAGACTTCTCCATAGTATCTTCCAAAAGTGGCTCATGAATTTGGTGTCCCTATCTAAAAAAATACTCACAAGCAATCCATGGATCCTAACCACCTCTTTGAAAAATAAATGGGCAATTTGATAAGCATCATGGATGATCTTGCAAGGTACAAAATGAGCCATCTTATTGAATCTATCCATAATCACATAAAAGTTATCATATCCCTACCTTTTCTTTAGTAGACCAACTACAAAATCCATACTTATACATTCCCATGGTTTGCTAGGGAATGGAAGTGGCTGGTAAAGACTAGAATTTGAGGATGCCCTCTTGGATTTTTGGCACACTATGTAATCCTCAACATAGTGTTTAATGTCTCTAGTCATCCTAGGCCAAAAATAGAACCTAGTGACTAACTCTTGAATCTTATTGACTCGAAAATGACCACTAAGTGCCCCATTATGCTTCCCTTGGATCAAATTTCCCCTCATTGACCCTCTAAGGATATAAAGTTGACTTCCTTTAAATAATAGATTATTCTGCATTGTATAATTAGAAAACTCACCATGAAAGTTATTTTTGAACTCCTTGCATACCTTGTAGATGTGAGCAAAATATTCATCATCAACATATAGGTCTTTGAAGCTTTCAATACCTATGCTTTGTAGTTAAATCTCTTGGACTATGAGGAGTCTTCTAATCAATGCATCAACTACCTTATTCTATACTCCCTTCTTATGTTTGATGGTAAATGTGTAGACTTGTAGGTATTCTACTCACTTCATATGCTTTCTACTGAATTTGTGATGAGAATTTAGGAAACTAAGAGCTTAGTTCTCTAAATATACAATAAATTCTTTTCAAAGAAAATGGTTACTCCACTTCCTTAGAGCCTAGACTAGAGCATACAATTGTAGGTCATAAGAGGAGTACTTCCTCTTAGCATTATTGCATTTCTCACTGTGAAAATCTATTGGCCTTCCTTCTTTGCTTAACACAATCCTAATAGCTAAATTACCGGTATCACATCCCACTTGGAAAATATTATCAAATCTTGGGAGCACTAGAGTAGGTAGTTTTGATATCTTGTTTTTAAGTGTTTCAAATCCATGATTAGCTTATTGAGTCCAAAGCAAAATTTTCTCCATTCAGGAGTAGGGACTCCCTTAATTGTGTCCAACATAGTAGAAAAATACCACTAAAATGTCTAGTGAACTTCCTATAATATTATGCCAAACCATGGTAGCTTCTCACATTCGATGAAGTCTTAAAAGTAGGCCAACTTAGAGTGGAATCTACCTTCTCTTGATCCATTTTGAGATAACCTTGAGAAAAGACAAAGCCAAGGTAAAATAACTCTTGTTTCATGAAGTCACACTTTTGCAAATTGATCAGTATCTTTTCCTCATGAAATCTCTTAAATTTTTTTTGCAAATAATTGATATGATCTTCCTTAGTTTTGCTAAAAATTAAGATGTCATCTAAATAGACAACAATAAACTTACCAATGTAACATTCCAATACCTCGTTCACGAGCCTCATGAAGGTAGATGAAGAATTACATAAACCAAATGGCATCACAAGCCATTTATACAAACCTACTATGCTTTTGAAGGTTGTTTTACATTCATCCCCTTCATTTATTCTAAGTTGATGGTAGCCACTTTTTAGTTCTATCTTTGTAAAATACTTTGCCTCTCCTAGATGGTCCATTAGGTCTTCAATTATAGTTATTGGGAACCAATATCTAATGGTTGTTCTATTAATGAATCTATAATTAGTACAAAGTTTCCAAGTTCCTCCCTTCTTGGGTGCTAAAATAGTAGGGATTGCACACGGGCTAATGCTTTTCCTAATTAGGCCTTGGTCTAGGATCTCTTGGATTTGTTTTGCAATTTCCTCATTTTTTTGAGTGGTCATCTTATAGATATCTTTTTTGGGTAGGGTGGCTCCTGTAATGAAGTCTATTTGGTGGCTAAAAAGTCTCTTAGGAGGTAAGGTGGTAGGTTTTCCATCACTAACAATAGCTTTATACTCTTTTAGAAATTCTTGTACTTACCTTGGTATCTCTATTTTCTTGACAGTAACTTCATCCTTAGGTTTTAAAACCAATGCAAACTCAACTCCATCTCCTTCCTCTAGGGTCTTCAAGAACTCTTTCTCGCTAATCATGAGCACAGTTGGTGCTAAAGTCTTAAACTCTCATTCTTATAGAAACAATTAGATCTTGAAAAATACCCCATCCTTATTGAATGAGTAGGAATTCCATCATGCATGGCTTGATTATCAAATTTCCATGGCCTTCCAAGTAGAAGGTGGCATGCATCCATGGGACAAATATCACATAGTACTCTATCTTTGTACCTCCCTATAGTGAACTCTACTCATTCTTGCTCTCCAACTAGAATGTGTTGTCCTTTATTTATCCATGTGAGCTTATATGAGTTGGCATGGCGGATTTTTTTAATTTCAGCTTGTAGACTGCTTCTTCACTAATTATGTTGTTACCTAAGACTGAGTTAATGATCAATCTACATACCTTTCCCATGATCATGCATCTAATCCTAAAGAGTACTATTCTTTCACTTGGTTCTTCTTTAATTGGATCCTTGATCAATATTCTCCTTATCATCAAGTTCTCCCCTTCCTCTAATTCTAGGAGTACATCAAAGTGCTTGTTGTTGATAATAGATTCTTCTTGCACATAGTTGACTCTTTTTGTGTTTCCTTGGGAATTTTAGCTTTTCTTAGGACAACTATATTTAGAGTTTCCTAGATTATAGCACTTCATGGTGGAAAAGTAGTATCCTCTCCCTTGGTTGTTGCTTCTCCCTCTCCAACTAGTGTTAGAACCTCTACCCTTGCTGAAACCTCCTCCTCTTAAACTTTCTTCTATTCAAAAACCTTATTGTCTCCTTGTGACCTATAATCTAATCCACTTCCACCATAGATTCTCTAGTCTCTTCCATATCTACCCTTACCTCTACCCCTAAAATTTGAGTCTACCTTCTTTTTATTCTTCTCTTCCACTTTCAAAGAAAGTTGAAAGCATTTATGGACTGTTTTGGGAGTCTATAAATTGATCTCTTCTTTTATGCTCTATTTCAAACCTCCTAGACACCTAGCCACTTTGATAGGTTCATGTTCTTTTACTCTTTACCTTAAACTCAAATTTTGAAACTCTTTAGTGTAAGTTGCCACATCCATATCCTTTTGTTTAAAACTTTGCCTCTTCTTGTGTAATTGAATCTCATAGTACTTTAGTAAGTATTGTTCCTTTACCTTTGTTAACATGGATTTCCAATTTGTAATGGGCTTCTTTCCCACTTTTTTCCTCTCTTCTTGGAGTTACTTCCACCATGTTAGGGCTGATCCCCTTAGCCTAGACTTGACTACCTTGACTCTTTGTGCTTCACTCACACCTTCACAAACAAAGTAGTTCTCCATCCCTTCAATCTAGTCCATTACTAATTTAGGATCCATCTTCCTACTAAACAAAGGGAATCCTTCTAGGGCCTTTCCACCTAATTCCTTGATAAATTTTAGGAATGGATTTTCATTTATAGGAGGGTATGGTTTAGGCATAAGATCTTCCTCATCCATCTTTTCTTTACCCTTATTACTATTTTCACCTTCTTGATCTTTCTTCATAGCTACCTCAACAACTTCTTCCAATTTGGTCTTTATTGCTTCCAGAGATTCTTCAAGGATTCTATTCCTCTCTTTCTTCTCACCCATATCTTTGGCCAATTATGTATTGGTCACCATATTTGATTCTCCAATTGACTTTGTAGGCTAAAACATCTACCCACAAACCCCAATCTTCTTGCTTTGATATGACTATGATGTAATGAAGGTTATTTTTCTTCTTTAGTCCTTACCTTCCCATGGATGTGCTTAGGTTTTATCTTAGCCAATTAGGGTTCCTTTGATGCCATAATTCCTAGAGAACCTCTACACCCTCCTCTAACTACTTTCTACCTAGTTACATATATGGTTTTAGTCCATTATTTTCCAAATACCTCTTCAAGCCCATGACTTTTTGACCCACTTCCTTAACCTTTTTTGACCATTTTTATCAAAATTATAGAGTGAGGGATTCATACAAGTGATTTCATACTTCCTTTAGACTTATAGACACAAATTTCACAAGTTACCTTCAAGTTCTTCACTCCTACTTCAAAACTACCAAAAACAAGGTTAGTACAATTAGCTCTCCACCTTGAGTTTTTGGACTTTAACCTTAATTTTATCTAAATTAGGTGGAAAAAAACATTATATTTGAGTACCATTTTGGAATACCTAATTGATTTCGTGGGTCCCACCTTTCCAAACTATTTGTACACTAAAAAGAAACTTATGCCTATATTTAAGGGTTTCCTAATATGAATGGCAGGGCTAGCTAGGGTCAGACCATTCCCTCACCAAAAAGTTTCATGAAGCCTTCTCCTTTGGAATATAGTGAAGTTAATCACCCCTACTCATTATAAAATACCTCATTTGAAGTATTCCTCACATTGAAACCTCAAATCCTTCTTGTCTTTGTTGTGGTTGCCTAACCAAGTATCAAAAACTTGCCTAGGGCATCACACTTAAAATGTTTACCACACTTTCTAGGCCCCAAAAAATTATGTACATTATTTAAACTAGATATAATCCCATGTCCCCTAAAGCCATGAAGAACTCATTTTATGAACTCATGGGGGAGCTATTATTTCTCAGAGAGTCAAAACTAGACCAACACATATGGTATTTACAAATAAATTTCAATAGAAAGGTACTGAAATAACATGAACAACAAAGATCCAACACTAGATTGAATCCAATTGCAAAAAATTACTAACTAAAACACCCAACTCTTGGGATATTTTTACTTCATGGTTTTATAAGTCCCCAAAGAGGTTTTAGGAAGTTGGAGTAACCATCAACTTCTTTCTTGCATTTTGCAACTTTTCTGCCAAAAAGTTGTGAAGCAACTTTTCCAAAAATTGCACAACTTTGACAACTTTTTGCATCTTTGAGAAACTTTTCTTTCCTTCACTTGGTAACTTACAAACCTATCTATTTTTATCCATTAATTATATAAATGTACATTATTTAGCCTCTAGACATCAATTTTCATGATTTATGCCATGTTTTCCTTCTTGACAACTTTTTACAATTGTTGCACAATTGACATCTTTTTGACATATTCTCCCTTTGTAACTCCAAAATGACATTCTAGGAGTTCCAATCCATGTAAGAGGAGGTAAAAATCAAGGACGAAAATATTTTTTAAAAACCATACCTTCCTCATACTTTCACACAAGCTACACTCACAAACACACCAAAGCCTACTATGAGGAAATTTCACCTAGGAACTGTTGGAAATATTATGATAGGCTAAGTTACTAAGAGGGGAGGAGTCAATCGGTAACCAATAAATTTTTATCTTTGATTAGAAATTAATCCTTTATATATATTATGATCTAATTGCATGCATGAGAAACTAAAAACATAAAAGCATACACAACACTTTAACACTAGATTTGGTGACCCAGAAACCTTCCAAATAGAAAGTAAAACTAGGGTGGAGATGATACCCACAAGATTTAGTACTATAGTATAAAGTTGGCCTTTTAAGGCTTACAATGATCACTTCTAATGCTCTACCTTTTTAGGATCAATAAGGACTATTAGGTCCACCTTGCAAAAGGATTTACAAACATATAATGAAGTATGCACTCGATAAAGAGATTTACATAAGATTGTTAGGTCTATCTTATTAAAGGATTTGTCTGGCCCACCTATTTGGATGAAGCAGTAGCTGATCTCTAATTTACAACTTGGTTTGTTGAATGAGATTCCTCTGAGTGTACTAATCACCTTGCTATGATAGATGAATCTTTGCTACTCCTTATACTGCTATAGCCTTTGTAATTTTCTCTTCTGCTCTTCTCTGATTGATTACATTATTTTCCTTCAAAATGATTTGGATGTGATACAATACATTACATATATACCAATCCAATTACATAATTACAAATTTGGCCACAATACAAGTCTTTGATACTCAACATCTACTATCAATGCTTTCCATCATCATGCACTTGATAGATGTAGAAGCTCGGTCCATACTAATCACTTCAAAGTAGTCTTGAACTTGGTCTACACTAGTAACTTAGAAAATATAGTGAAACTCTGCATATAAATTGAATCACTTGATTCACACTGCATAGTTCAGTCAATATTGTCACTGTGAGCTTAGTATAAACTGAGTCACTTGGTTAAAATTGAGTAGCTTGGTTAACACTAGAATCACATCACATCAACTACAAGCTTGGTAGGCATTGCACAACTCAATTTACACTAGTGAACTCAACATATGCTGAGATGCTTGGTTTACACTATTGATCATCACCTTAGTAGTAACTACTCAGTGCAAACTGAAATGTATCCAAAGGACTCAATATCAACTGAAATGCTTAGTTAACACTGTTAGCTATATAATATGCTTGATATAAGCTTACAATCTAAATAAGTGTATTTCATTAATAAGAAACATGATTGGAATGTCAACAATCTCGCCCCTTGGCATTAGTGACAAAAACACTTATCAATCAAAACTGAATTCAAGAATGTTCAACAACATCTTTATCCATCACTTTATGTCTCCAACTTGGTAGAGTATACTATTTTTGAGATTTTTCAAAATTGGTTTTGTAAAGGATATATTTTTGTACATGATAATGCTCCCCCATACATAATATATAGAAAACTATACATATAATATACATTTTCTCTAAATCTACAATTTTCTTCTTTTGTACATCTTATCCAATCTTCTCATATCTTCACCCCCTTATATCTCCTTATAGCTTCTTCTCCTTTTTGACATTAATGCCAAAGAATTATACTATATTTACATAGTAATGCCAAAATGAGACAAGAAATATGATTGTACCTTTAAGATAAGTGCAAAAGCCTTTTCCTAATTCTCTTGCAAGACCCTACATGTGTGCAATGCAACTTGCACTTCTATTGACAATTCAATCATGTGGTCGGCAATGGAGAAATTATTGTTATGTATGAGGGTTTTTGAATGTGCAATATGCTTCTATAGTAAATCCATGTTACAAAGAATCATATTCTAGATATCTATCAATATAGATCTTTCTTGCTTCTTCTTTGAGTAGTTCTTCCTACATATCTATTAGAAAGTTGATCCTGTTGAAGTGAGCAAAGCTAGAACTCAGGTCAAGCTGCAATTCTTGTGCACTTGCCTTAAGATATTCATCAATTTTAGATAATTTATCTGTTATTTCTTTTTTGAAAATTGAGATATCATATAATTTACTAAAAAGTAAAGATACATTGATGGAAGAGGTTTCTAGAGAGCCTAAAATAGTAGAAAACTCTACTTGGTGAATGGAAATATGTTGAGCAATAAGTTCTGGAACTTTATTCTCAAACTTTTTCTTAGCTGTCTACAATAATTTATCCTATCCATCCAAATATTCAAATTATTTCTGGACTACCTCTGTTAATTGATACAAAATTGGTTTAGAAGTGTCAACCTGTATACCTATAGCCTTTGCTAGAATGTTCTTTTCATCCTCAATAATCTTGAACTCTTTGTTTCTTTCTTCTCTTAGCTTCTATTGCTTGGATTTCTTTTGAAGAAGTTCACCAAATATTTGCATTTGATCAAGATTAAGATTTGAGATGTCCCATTTGGGAATGAAAATCTCCTCTTCCTTTTCTTTACCTTTACCAAAAAAATTTGTGCTCAGTTGAGGCTTGGTCTCATTTGTCCTTGCACTTATTGCTTGTGTACTAGGAATGGAAAAAATAGTTGAAATAATAGGACTCACTGCAAAAATGGATGCTACACTCATTGTTAAAATACTAGTAGAAATATCTATTATAGCCAAAATTGATGTAGTGGGTAGAACTTGTAGCTCAGTAGATGAAGTGCTTGGCACTTCAATCAATTATGTGCTTAGTTGGACTCATGTAGAGATTGATTGAGTGCTTGTGCTTACAGTGTTGGTCATAATCAATCCTACAGAGGCTATCTTTGTAATTGATGTTATCAATGTTTTTCTTGGAGAGTGAGGAAGTGAGGTTATAACTGCTACATCAATCTTAACTGGGTTAGTTTCCTCAACATCTTGTGTATCTTCCTTGGTAGCCTCTTGCTCCTATTCCTATTTATCATCAACATTATCAAAATGAGTTCTTCATCATCTTTCTCTTGATCTTTCTCCTCTTGATCATCATCATCTTTATCACTTACACTTACAACAAAATCACTCAGTTTGTGAAGAAGATAGACATTCTTCCATGTATTTGTAGCATTCTTCACAACATGCTCTATTTCTTTCAAAAAAATACGACAAGTATTGAATCTTAAAGTTAACTTTCTTTATTTTTCTTTAAAGATTCTTTCACCTCCTTGTCATTCAAACTTGGCATAAGTTTCCTCAATGTTTGTTGATAAATATCTTTTGCAGTTTGCATTGCATGTTCCCATCTTGGCTTGATTTTTTTCATCAATGCATCTAGAATCTGCTAAGTAAGCTAATCAAGTGAGTACTTCAACTTACCCATCTTGGATATTGATATATATTCCATCTACTTCTACTCATTAGCTATTCTGGTCTCATATTTCAATGTCTTGAAGTTTTTAATTCTAGAACCTAATTGCAATTCTTTTATTCTTTCTTCAAATGTGGGTGGATACCTCTTGAAGATTATGTCTCCTCTTTCTTTATCTGATTTCTTCCTAGAGGATCTCCCAATGAACATTTCAATGGATGTCTTGTTAGGTTTGGTAATGATTACCTTACCCTTTTTCTTTAGTGGCTCTTCTTCCTTTGATTCTTCATCCTCTACTTCTTCATCCTCACCTTTTCCTTTAGTTAACAAGAGAGTAGATTTGGTTTTTAGTTTGGCAATTCTCTTCTTACCCTTGCTAACTACTTGAGGAAGCTTGATCTCCAATTCTATCCTAGCCTTTGCCTCATCATAGGTTCCAAAGTAAGAAACTTTGGGATCAACTAGCTCATTCATTAATGCCTCAATTATGTCTTTTGTTTCATCAATATTAACCTCATATCCTAGAGAGTTTACCCATGCAATTCTTGGCCTAACTACCTAAATATACACCTTGTCACTATCTACCACAGAAAAAACATCATCTTTATAATCCTCAACTAGTTTCCTAAGGATTTAGAATATATTATTCATTTTCTCCTTGAATGCATCAAAATAATTGTCCATGATACTAGTATAACTTTCTCCCATTTTAGCAATGTATTCATTTATCTAATAGAGTATAGGCACATCTTTCCTCCAAAAAATAGTACCTTTTGATGGAAAGAATTTCTGAACATAAAAAAATAAGCATGTCAAGAGTGAACCAAACTTACATGGATTGTTCTTTGAAGTCTTGATTCTCTCCATGTTTTTGTTGAACTTATTCAACAGTAGCTCAACAAGGTCAAGAGAAAGGTTATTCTTGACTACCTTGTAAGCCAAGTCCATAGCTTCACAAGACACACTTTTCAACCTAAAAGAGCTATATATATATTATGTACAATGATGTGAATGCTGAAATTTAGTTCCATGTTAGTCACACTACTTATTTTCATTCCCCTTCCATCCTACTCGGCTAGGTTTTCTTCTCTAGTTCAACCTGACTTAGGGTTTTGGTCATTTTGGCTTTTGATAGCATGGGGAGACTGGTGATCCTATGGATCATTTTCTTTATGATCCAAATCAGTTGCTCCAACCACAACTGACTACTATGCACATGATTGAGGATGTATCTTATCCACTTAATTTGAAAATCTTGTGGCACATGTGGAATATGTATTAAACCTTTAGCTTCTAGATGTTAGTGTTCATGTTTCAATACATCATTAACACATAGCTTCTCTAGGGTTTCATCAATCTCTAGTGTACCAATATCCTAAATTGCACATTTGAAATGAGAATAGATGTCATTGATCAACAGTACCTTAGGAGGGATTTGAGAGTATGCTCCACTTAGATCTAGGGTTTCTACAATGATAAGAGTAAGCTTGAAATTTGGTGCCTTCCATTCTACACCATGAACCAACATGTTTGAACCTTTTTTCATTTTGCTATTGGTAGCTACCATCTTCGCTTGGTAGGGTTTAAGAGAATTCAAAAACTTCTAGTAAGAATTTGCTCAAATCACTTGAATGCTCTTGAAAATTTTTCTGCGTAAATAGATCTCAAAAATTCATGGTGAAAAATGACTTTGATTTCATTCCTTTTATCAAATTTTCACCATAAATTCTTGGTACAAATGTTAGATCAAAATGATAGATTATTATCCACTTTACTTGCATTGAATACTTGGTGATGTCCTTCATGACTCGGTAACCACATAAGATTTAGTTACTCTCAAACTTGCACAATAGAGTCTATAAACTGACCTCACTTAGTAAGGAAGGTAACTTGGTAGTAACTAGTACCTCTTACTCTGTGATCCCTTTGCATCTTGATTGCTGATGTGGATCTTTTGTCCTATCAACTAGAATTGATTTAGATGTCTTCTTTAGTATCCTAGTTCTAATTCTCCTCTAAGAAATCAAGTGGAAATGGTGGAGTCACTGAATTCTTGAGTAACTTGATCATCATTGCTCAGACTTGCATTCTTAGTAGACTTTGGAACCCATTATTGTCTCATTTTCTTTTTGATGTTATCAGCATTTTTCCTTCTTTTCATCTTTAATTCTTCCAATATTCATACAACTCTTGGCAAGATGACCAAGTTCTATACAGATAAAACATCTTTTAGTAGTATCTCTTTTCCTCATGTGATGCTTTACACAATTCATTCCAATGTGTCCAAATTCTCCACAATAATGACATCTGCACCAAGTGTTATAGTCCCAACCAAATATAGCTTTTACAATTTTTTCTATTGAATTTAATATCTTAGTTTTTCATTCTGATGACTTGTACCCGTGCTTCTTACATTTGTGAAATTTTCCTTCAAATCTTGGTTTCTCTTTGCATTCATTTGCTCTATGACCATGCTAATTACAATTGTAGCATTTTCCATTGAATTTTTCTTTTCCATTGCTCCAACATTTATTTGATGTATGACCTATCTTACCATAGTGACTACAAGTAGGTTTATTCTTTTGAGCTCCTTGCTTGGATGATTCTCCTTCTGTATATCCAATTCTTGCTTTTCCTTTTTGTCTAAAACGACTTTTCTCATTCAACCGATTCATGTTTTCTTGGGATTTCATCATTATTTTATTGGTTCATCTTTTAATTTTTAGATCATTCTATTATTTTTCATTTTTTTTATCTTAGATTTATGATTTCTTCATTTGAATTTGTGAGCTGATTAATGAAGTCTACTTGGTGAAGAGATAGATGCTGAATTTCATTGTTCTTTCCTTCTATCTCTTCTCTTATCTTTTTTTCTCTTCCATGGCTTCACACAATCTTACTAACTGAATTTCTTATTCTCTTCTTAGTTTTATTACTTCTTATTGAAGAGTACTATTCTTTTCCAATAGTTATTTGTTTGCTTCATCATCTTCATTTAAATTTCTTGAATGGAACTCTTCAATTCTTTCTTCAATGTAGAGTGAATCATTCATCTGGATTGCAAAATCTTTTCTTCTTTTCAAGGATTGAGAAAGTTACTCTTTTTCTTTCTTGAGTTTTTCAATAGCCAATTTCAAATCTAGCTTCTCATTGTCAATAGCCTTGGCAAGTCTAAATACCTCCATTTCCTTTGATCTTTGCTCAAGCTGTTAAACTTTTCTCTAAGAACAACAAAGCTTTGATACCAATTGTTGGAAATATTATGATAGAGTAAGTTAATGAGAGGGGATGGGTGAATTAGTAACCAATAAAACTTTATCCTTAATTAGCAATTAATCTATTATGTATATTTTGATCTAACTGCATGCATGAGAAACTGAAAAACATGAAAACATACACAAAACTTTAACACAAGATTTGGTGACCTAGAAACCTTCCAAATAGAAAGTAAAAATGGGGTGGGGATGATACCCATAAGCTTTAGTAATGCAATATAAAGTTGGCTTGTGAAGGCTTACAATGATCACTTCTGATGATCTGCCCTATTAGGAGTAATAAGGACTGCTAGTTCTACCTTGCAAAAGGATTTACAAACATATAATGAAGTATGCACTCGATAAAGAAATTTACATAAGACTATTGGGTCTACCTTGTTAAAGGATTTTTCTAATCCACCTATTAGGATGAAGTAGTAGCTAATATTTGATCTACAACTTGGTTTGCTGAATGAGATTCCTCTGAGTGTACAAATCACCTTGTCATTATAGATGAATCTTTGCTACTCCTTATACTATTGTAGCCTTTTTGATTTTCTCTTCTAATCTTCTCTGATTGATTACATTACTTCCCTTAAAAATGATTTGGATGTGATACAATACATTACATATATACCAATCTAATTACATAATTAAAAAGTTTTTCACAATACAAGTTTACAAAAATATTACAAATTTGGCCAAAGTGTAGAAACTCAGGTTCTAAAGACTAACTTAATGAGGTTTTGATACTTGACATCCACTGTGAATGCTCAGAATCATCATGCACTCAGTAGACATAGAAGCTCAATCCATACTAATCACTTCCAAGTAGTCTTGAACTTAGTCTACACTGGTGACTTGAAAAATACTATGAAACTTGACATATAAACTAAATCACTTGATTCCCACTGCATAGCTTGGTCAATATGGTCACTGGGATCTTTGTATAAACTAAGTCACTTGGTTAACACTAAGTTGCTTGATTAACACTAGACTCACATCACATCAATTGCAAACTCAGTAAGCACTGCACAACTTAGTTTGCACTGGTAAACTCAACATACACTAAGATGCTTGGTTTACATTGCTGATCATCACCTTAGTAGTAATTGCTCAATGCAAACTAAAATCTATCCAAAGGACTTGGTAGCAATTGAAATTATTGGTTAACACTATTAGTTGTAAAATATGCTTGGTATATGCTTACAATCTGAATAAGTGTACGCCGCTAATAAAAAACATGACTGGAATGTCAACAAGAACAACTATAAAAAAAGAGATGACCTTAAAAAAGGTCCAAACTCACTCACACCCTTGAATTGGCTAGAGTTAGTGCATGCCAAAGATCCAATCCAACTAGAAACCAGAATGAGGGCTTTGAATAGGTTCCCCTACACCATGCTTCCTTTCTTGAATAGGTGGCTCTAGATGTGAATCTCAAGCTTGAAAATTTCAATAATTGGTAGAAGCACAACCAAACTAAGTGAGACTTTATGATGATGATTTATATAGAACCATATACATGTACGTGAAGGAATTTTTTGAAATCTTCCCTAATAACATACCTAAATATATGCAAATATGTTCTTGAATTATCTATAGTTTTTTGGTTGATTAGTTTGTTCATTATTTCTACTATATTCTTCCATTTACTATAATATTAGGCTACCTTTTTATTACTAGTTATGTTTTTCTAGTTAAAGTGGTAACAAATATGATTTACAAGACAATTATATTAAAAATTAAAATTTAAGAATTACTTTATTTGTAGTAGTAAGGGTTACAAGTTACAACCATGGATAAATATGATCTACAAGTAAAAATTCACTATATGAAATATCACAAAGTTGTAAATATACTCCCAAAATGTCTCAAGTATATCTTCACCACTCCATACAGGGGTTGTTTCCCTAGATATTGTTAGATAAAATATTAGTTTCATTACATGAATTGTTCAAGTTCTATTGGTTTTAATTTTTTATCCTTTGGAACATATAATTTTAAAGATCCATTGACGATAAATGATGTGTAGTAATAATCATTGTACCCTTTTTAGTCCTAAATAAATAATAGACACAAGAGACAATTTCATAGCTATCATTTTGGCATGTAGGAAAATTATAAATGGATCATTATGTATTCAAAAGGTATTTTGAGACCATTATTAATGCACAAGAACAAGGAGTGCCTATATATTGATTAAGGCCCATGGCTAGTAAATAACTCCAATACATGATTGTGGGATTTGTATTGATAGTTTCTTGTGAGTACATGTGTACAAAATCTAGATATCCTTAGTTTATTTTCTAGTGTAGCTTAGTTTGATTGATTATATCATTCCTATATTGTTTAGGCTCTTTCATGACATTGACATCCAATAAATTTCCTTTATCTTCTTACATAGTTTGATTTACTAGTGTAGGAGCACAAGGCACAAATTCAAATATTTGAATTGTAATGATTATTTGTAATTAGGAGGGAAAATCAAGTTTTCAGTTTTGATTTTATGTTAAAACCAATTGAAAATAGTTTGGGAGGTTTATTTTCACATATTTAAGCCTAGACAAGGCATTGGAATAGGAGAGAGGAGTTGTAGCATGTGAATGTACATAAAAATCAACATTTTGCAAGAAAGAAACACTTGTTTCTTACAACTTTAATGATCATTTGAACTTGGTGTTTGATCCAACTGTATAAATTATTTGAACATCTCATTACTTAAGTTATTCAACCCTTTGTATGATTATTTGATAATTTTATGATTCTTTTCTTAGATTGGGTTGATTGAGCCTTAAAAAAAAGATGGTTTCTAATAATAGTTTTGATAGAATTAAGGAGAGCTTGCTCCATTCTTTGAATGAACACCTAATACTCAAGGAATGAAACATTTCTAAAATTTATAATACCCTACTAATTTAATATATGCAAGAAAAGTGTCTAATTGTAGGAGTACTTCATGGTATTGACAAGATTGGTGCATTTGGGTGAATAAGAATAAAACCTATCCTACAACAGTGAAAGATCTGCCTTATCAAGACCATATTTTGATTATTTGAGAGGTTTTATATGATCAGTTATAAGTTGTATGAACCTTGATTTCAATGAGGAAGCATTGGTAAATTGGTGAATTGAAAAACCCTTAATTTTGGTGTATTTTGGTGAGGGTTTTAAGGTTTTAATACAAATTTATATTTTGGGTTGAAATTAATTGTGGAATCATTTTATTTGGGATAAAATATATTAGTGTAAAAAGATAAAAGGTTTGGGGACATATATTTTGGGTACTTCCTTTGTATAATTGGGGGTTTTTAAGCCTAAAAAGAGGGCCATATTTTGAACAGTAGGGACACGATTCAAAAAAACCTCATCAAAGTTTTTTATATTTTTTAGAGAATCCAAATGGGTATATAAATATGTAATTTTTTTCCATATGTTTTGGAAAATTTGAGAGAAAAATGCAAGAGGACAACATTGGAGGGCTAATTGGGGCTCTTTGGCCTGATATGAATAATTTTGGTATCAGAGTCAAAAAAATTAATTGGAAGGATAAAATTCTTTGAACTCATCATATTAGACATTTTAAAGTGATCCAAGTCATTTGGGAAATGGGTAAGTGATACTTTGTGTTTTGCCCTCTTGGAGCTATTTGGGTATCACTAGGCTATTTGGTGAAACCTTGAGAGTCCTGTTGAAAGGTTTAGAATAATTCAGGGAGGGTGAATAAGTTATCCAAAGTCAAAATTTACAAATAATTTTTTTTAGTACTTAACATATTCATATCCATATATCCATAGCATGGATGCATCCAATAAATCATCCAATAACTCCATAACTTAGTAGGTCACTGTCCTAGGTCAAAATAACTTTACAAAAATGTAAAAATTATATACCAAAAAATAAATAACACATTTTTACACAATTATTTAATGTGGAAAATCAATTTGGGAAAAACTACTAGTAATATGCTACCAATTTTCACTCTTCTGAAGTGAGCCCTGGTAGGAGCCAACCCTGTTACAGGTTATAATGTACACTGTTAAATGTGACCTGGTTAAAAGATTTCAATCACCCTATTAGGAGTGAGAATAGTTAGAGGTCTTGAGAACATTCCATTAGAATGCCACCTAGTTAAAGGATTTACAGATGACTATTAGGTCAACCTTAATCCAAAGGATCTATCTAGATTGATAAGATGGTTAGAAAGTAGCAATAAGACTTGATCTAATAATAAAATACAAATCACTTATAGATTATAGATCTCTAGTTTAGTCCTCCATTATGCTTTGCATTTATACTCTTCATCTCTATTTTCTTGTTCACCCTTCAAGCCTTCAATACCTTAATCCTTCTAGCTCAATATGTCATTTGTAGATTCATGACTTCAACCACCATATAAAGAAACACCTTCAAAATCTTTGCAACACTAGTTAATTCTAGCCTTGTATTCCCTTATAAAGAGAATTATGATCTTTTTCCACTTAATCACAATCATCCATCTTAGGGTTAGGTCAGATTCATTGAATTCTCTCTCTTTCCATTTTGACCCCTCTTAAAACTTCTCTTACAATATTCCTTAGCTTTTCCTCAAAATGGTTTACCTTGAATTTTGTGCCTCCAACTTATCAAGCTTATCTTCCACACACTTCACATAATTCAAGAAATCAACCTTTTTAGTTTAGATCTATCAAATCTTCAATTAAACTCATTTTGCTATCACTTGACATCCACATTGTTCACTCAGCAATAATAGTCTTCTGATGCTCATCCACTATTAGATTTCTCAACATCTACTAAGTCTTCCTCACTCGGTCACTACTATTATTTCCCTAATGCTCGACACTTAATAAGTTTTTTGACACTTGATACCTACTATATTTTCTGACACTTGACACATGCTAAATTTTGCTAGGCTTGAACTAAGTTTTCTTGGCTTACACCATTTTCTCAGCCAGGCTTGATAGACACTTTTTATTAAAACACTTCTTCTTGGTTTAGCTAAGTAAACCGTTCACTTTATCCATAAGTAGATCAACAATACACTATACCATCAATTTCTTACTTGGTTTTATGCTCCTTTTATACACCATATAACCCAACATTTCACTAGGTACTCTTGTTATGCTTTCTTTTGAAATCCTCTTCATTAATCAATCAAATCATAACACTCAGACCAAAAATAAATTGTCTCACCAAAAAATAAGAAGTTTGACACCATTGGAAAACTAATTATTGTCCCATGATAGGTTCCATACTTCAAAAAATCTCTTTTCAATAATCTCTCTCTTTGGCATTGATGAAAAACCAATACCAAAACTAATACCAAAAAGAAACTTAATATCTTTGAAACTCTCCCTCTATCAACATGTGTCCTTCCTCTGTATAGGGTAATTTTTCTTTTGCAATCTTCCTTCAATGTATCTCTCCTTCTAACTTCTATCAACATATTCTCCTTCTTAAGATGTTTCAATGTATATCTCTTATATCTCCCTTGTTAGCTTTACCTCCCTCTCTTTGTCTTCCTTTCATATCTCCCTCTTTGAAAACAATGCCAATGAATTGTCATCTTAACATGTAGATATTATCAATTCAGGTTCTCCCTCTGTCACCTTGCTTGTGACTATAAATCTTATTTTTCAACTCCTTGATTACTTTAGGTAGATCCTAAAGTAACATTTACTACACCAAGTTGTAAAATATGCCATTCAACTTAGTTGATGTAGGGCACCACTCTTTTTTCTCAAGTAGCTTGAGATAGGGGTATCACCCTGAGCTTACCTCTTAGATGTTCATGTGAATCCTTTGGTTAAGCCTTTATGAATATATTAGCTATCTATTCCTATGTATTCACATACTCCATTCTCACTTATTTGTCCTAAACCAATTCTCTCAAATAATGATATTTGATTGTAATGTGCTTTGTATTTGTATGCATCACAAGGCTTTTAGAAATGTTTATAGCACTTGTATTTTCATAGTAGATTACCACCAGTTTAGTGATTTCCTCTTTCATACATTTGAGTAACTATTTAATCCATACCATAATTATACAATTCACTACAGTAGCCACATATTCAACTTCAATAGTAGATTATGAAATGCAATTTTGCTTCTTACTAGTCTAGTAACTAGTCTCTTTCCTAAGAAAAGTGCTCCACTACTTGTACTTTTTTAGTTATCAATGTTCTAGCCTAATCAACATTTGTATAGGATCTCAATTTAAACTTATCATTTTTATTATAACATAGACCATAATCTTCTATCCCTTTAAGATATCTCATTATCCTCTTGACAACCATTAAGTGATTCTCTTTAGGATTTGCATAAAACCTTGCAACAATCCCAATAGCTGGTGTAGTATCAAGTCTGCTATGCACTACATATTGCAATTGGCCAATCATAGACCTATACAATGTTTTATTTAACTCAACATAATCATTAGTTTCTAATAGTTTGTGTGTTGTCACCATGGGAGTGCTAACTGGTTTTGAATCTTCTAGACCAAAAGTCTTTAAGATCTCCTTTACATACTTAGATTGAGTAATGTAAATACCATTTTTATTCGACACACTTGCAAACCAACAAAGAATTTAATCTCTCCAAACATAGAAATCAAATTCTTTCATCATCTTGTCTAAAAATGTCTTACACAGTGCATTTTTTCCTACAAATATGATATCATCAACAAAAATTTCAACCAGTAAAATTCCTTTACCTCCTTTAGTCTTCAGTCTTTAGGTATAGGTTGTTGTTTTCATTATTCTTCTCAAAGCTAATCTCCATAAGATAATTATGTAATCTTTCATACCATTCTTTGGGAGATTTCTTTAAACCATATAAAGATTTATGTAATCTACATATCATGTTCTTATTGTTAGGATCAAAAAATCCTTTAGGCTATTCAATGTAAACCTCCTCTTCCAGTATACCATTTCAAAATGTTGACTTAACATCCATTTGATAAAATTTGAATCTTTTGTATCTAGAGTAAGGAAGAAGAGTTCTCAAATCTTCCAGTCTTACAACTAGGGAAATGTCTCTCCATAGTTAATTCCCTCTTCTTGAGCATAACCTTTGCAAACAAGCCTTTCCTTATTCCTTGTTACTTCACCATTTTATTCCAATTTTTTTTTTACACTCACTTGGTTCCAAAAGCGTTCTTATTCTATGGTCTAGGCACAAGTGACCAGGTTTTGTTCTTCTCAATTTGATTAATTTCTTCATTCATGGTTTTAATCTAGCCTTCATTTTCTAATGCATCCTTCACAATTCTAGGTTTATGTATGCTTAACAAACATGTATCATTTTTTAGTCTATTTCTTTTCATTTTTCCATCTTCTCTTCTACCAATAATTTTCTCAGTAGGGTGATGTCTTCTGAAATACTTTGATAATCTTGGATCTATTCTTCTTTCTTTAACAATATGTCTTTTAGGAAATTAAATCTCAGTTTCACTATGTACATCTCTATTAGGTAACTTGACATTCCTCTCTTGTAATTTGATCTCAACATTAGATTGTAGCTCGACTTCTGAATGCAACTCAACATCCATTAGATGTGACTTAGTAGTCACTAATTCTAGTTGATTAACAACTTGATTTATAACATCATCAACAATCATGCCTTCATAGTAGTACACAATTTTTTTTAATCTTTATGTTCCTCCTTTTGTTCTTCTCCATGTATTTCTATATATTCATCAAATTTCACATTTACACTTTCCACAATTTTATTAGTGTTAGTATTTAAACACTTATAAGATTTTCTTCTTGTAGAATAACTAAGGAAGATACCTTCTTCACTTTTAGCATTAGATTTACCTTTCTTATTATCCTTCAGAATGTAACATTTTCTTCCAAATACCTTAAAATGTTTGATATTGGGTGAGTGTCCATACCACAACTCAAAAGGTGTAATGCTTGTACCTTTCTTCACTTGTACTCAGTTCACGGTATGGATAGCTGTACTAACATCTTCTCTCTATTATTTAAAAGCAACATTCTTCTCCATCATCAATGTTCTAGCACAATCCATCATAGATCTATTCCTTCTTTCAGCAATCCCATTTTGTGGAGGGATCTTATGTGCAAAAGTTTGTCTCTTGATTCCTTTATCATTAAAAAAAATTTAAAATTCATTTTATGTAAAATCCCCACCTCTGTTAGATCTCATAAACTTCATACTTTTATTAGTCTCTTTCTCAACTCTAGCCAAGTACCACTTAAATATTTGGAAAGCATCAGAATTCTCTCTAAAAAACATAATAGTCATCATTCTAGAATAATCATCAAAAAATACCATGAATTATTTGTCACCTTTATAGATTTTCACACTAATTAGTCCACAAATATTAGTATGAACTAATTCCAAAATTGTATTTGAAGTATGAGTCTTACTCCTAAAACTAGACCTTGCCATCTTGCCTAACTGACATTGTTTACAAATTCCACTTTTAGGTAACTTCAATTTTGGAAGACCTCTAACTCTCTTTCTCTTATTGATACTGACCAAATTATCAAAATTTACATGACATAGTATTTTGTGTCCTAGCCACACATCATCAAATTGTACAACAAGACAAGTAGCTTCATTCATGTCAAGATAAAATAGATTACCTCTAGTCTGATCACCACTACCAATGAGTGTTAGAAATAGGGAATACTTGGGGGGAAGGGGGGTAAATCAGTATTCTACAATTTTTTTTTGTCAATTAGTTATTATTAATTAGTTTGAACCATGCATAAAGAGAACTCATAACACCATATTTTGTTAACTAGGAAAACCTTAGACAAGGGAAAACCTCAGTGGGGATGATATCCACTAGATGATATATATATATATATATGTGTGTGTGTGTGTGTGTGTGTGTGTGTGTGTGTGTGTGTGTGTGTGTGTGTGTATGTGTTCCTTGTTAGGAGTTGTAGTATAATAGATGCAAGAGAAGCTCACTGCCCAAACATGCACTCCCAACTATAAGAAGAGCTCACTCCCCAAACAAGTAACTAAAATTTAAGTTCCTCAAATATAGATGTATAGATGCTATAGCTTTTTCTAGACCAATATCTAAACTCAGCTCAATCTCAGATCACAAAATTAGGTTCTCAAAAGTTTTGCATATATTGCTTCACAAAATGTTTGCACATCACTTTTCATATCACAAACACATACACACAAAACATACTTAATCTCACAAGATGTCATTTTCATAAATACCATGCCTTTTCACAATTTTTTGATAGGTTAGTGAAGACTATAATATACTTTTCCAATTTAGAGTAAAAATCTAGGATGTCAGCCCTAATTGGTCAAGTAATTAGTTTGTAAACAAAATGATTCCTTTACTTATAATTCTACTATTTTTCTTTATTGGTAATATCTCTTTTTTGTACTATCTATACTAATGTCTAATGTAATATACATTATCATCAACATGTATACTATCTCCATCTAACTTCTCTAGTCATAATATGACATCAGAATAATTTTACATATAAAAAAATGTAATGCTGCAAAACAATTTCATACTTAGACAATTTTCTGAGTACCAAAAGCTAAGTATCTTTATTTTTGAGGTTTACTACAAGTATGTGCATTATGTGTTTCCATTAATGACAACAATTACATCACTACATATAGCCAATTTTCAATAATCTCCCCCTTTGGCATTAATGTAAAAAAAGTAAGGAAAATTGGCTAAGTGACAAAACCTTAACAAAAACTTACAATTTTTATAATCTAATACATTACATATACTTCATATTAGAAATGATCAATTGCTTAATTGCTCCCCCTTTGGATATTATTGCTACATCCATAACTTACTACACAATTTTCTTCTACAACTTTTCCTCCTTTGACATTAGTGGCAAAGGTTAGAAAGTTCAAAAATTGTAAAAAAAGCTATCTATCTTCTATTAAACAATGTCTTGATGCCTCAAGATGCTAATATCTTCATGCAATCATCAAAATTTTGCCTCTCCCAAGTCCTTTATTGCTTCAACAGTGGTGAGCATTGCACATAAGGCATATGATGCAATCTCAACAGCATTAAGGTCAGAGTAGGTGAAGTTTGCATAGGTGTCCTTTGCTTTGACACATTCTTCCAACTATCTTTCAATGAATGATATGTTTAGACAAATAGATTCTCTAAATTCTAATAGTCTTCTCAAAATTAGTTCTTTTTCAAGTTCTAGTTTCTTGATGTCTATGTGAATACCAACAACTTGTCCTTCCAATTCATCAACTCTGCAAGAAGATTGTTGTATTTAACTAGTTAGAGATTCTAGCTCACTCAGCTTCCCTTGAATCATTTTTTCTAAATATTTGGTTAACATATGAGATAAAGCACATTTTATGTACAATACCTTGCCAACTCGTTGAGATCTTTGGAGTTCCTTGATACAAGTATCAAGACTTAGGAAATCATTTTGACCATTTTGACGAATGGTGCTAAAAAGATTAGCATCATGTAAAATTTGAGCCTTAGACTCAACATCATTCAACAAATTTGTAAATTCATCATCAAATGGTTTCTAACTACTTGAGCTCTTTGGTTTGGGTCTACTTTAGTGTGTTTGGCTATGAGGGTGCTTTTTGATTTGTCAGTTACCTCCATTAATGCTCTTTGTAGACTTTTCACCTTTTTGTTATTTTCAAACAATTTTGTAAAGGATGAGATCAAGTGAGATTGATCATCATGATCACTTGTAAGGTTAGCAAGAGATATAGGAGAGGATGAGCTAGATTCTTTCACCTCATCTTCCCTTTCTTTCTTCTTTGTTACCGTCTTTGATTTTCTCTCTTCTTCTTCCCTCTCTTCTCTTTCTTCCTTTTATTTTTCTTTGTTTTCTTCTTCCCACTTTTTCTCTTTTTCTTCTTCTCTCCTCTTTCCATCTTCCTTTTGCTTCTTTTCTTCTTCAAGCAATTTTAGCTTTGCTTCTTCAATCTTCTTCTTTTCTTCATCTAGCTATCTTTTCTCTTCCTCAATCAATCTCAACTGATCCTCAATATATTTAGAATGGGGCTCAGTATGATTAAACAAATCTTCATCAATTTTAATAGTATACTTGTTTTATCAATCTGCATAATATCAACACTTACTGATACTTCCAAAGTTTTCTCTACTGTAATAGGTTCTACCTTTAACTCACTTATCATTTGATTCATGGTTGCTGGAATTTCACTTCTTATAATATTATTTTCTCCTCCCATGAACAAAAATGGCCTCATCTTACTTCACAAGTAAGGTGCTAATTTCTTCATCAATTTCTTGATTTCATCTTCATCATCTATCTTGCACATAGTTCTTAGCATTGACTTCCAAAGTTCCATGCCTTCTTCATGAACTAGTGCCTTTTTAGTTACAAGTTTGTCATAGACCTTTTTGATTCATCACACCTTTAATACTCTCAAGTTTCAAGTTATTAAGAACCATATATCTCATAGTAGAGATATCTATTTGTTCCTTCTCAATGTCATTGTATAAATCATAGAACTTGTTCATTTGCACAAAGTTTCCTTCATTGACAATGGCTATGTTGATTTTTTCTATCTTAGGTTTCCATGGTTGCCTTGTGTTGAGCTATCATTTTACACGATGTAAAATGGTAGGAATTCTTGCGAACTCCTCTCTTGAAAAGCTGATTTTGTGAATCGACTCCAAGGTTCTAGGCAATCTTGTGACCTATTGGAATCCAATCAGTTGAAGATAAATATGAATGTTCATGAGGAGGCCTTTGTTTCTTCATTTTGATTTTGGATAGAATGAAGAATTTTCACACTATTTCAAAAATAACACTAAAAAATAACTATGTTTTTGTATTTTTATGTTTTTTATGGATGCAATTCTAACAATCCAGCTAGTATGAAATTGTATTCTAGCAAGGGGTTAATAAAGGAAATAACAAGAAATCTAAAGCAAATAACATGAAATTCAAAGTAAATAACATGAAATTGAAATCCTACGGACATAAGCTATAGAAAACAAGTTTGTGAGTTAAGCTTTCAAAGAGATTGGTAGGTAACTAATGAAAGTAGGAGCAACAATTCCTCAATTCCACTGATGCAATCATCAGTGAGAAACTTTAATGATCATATGATATTTCACTCTTCATCAAATCACAAGGCCATGAAAAGTGCACTCATGTGAGACATAGAATTATGCAAGCACAATTTGATGATTTCTTCTCAAGCTCGTTATATTAGCAGAATTCATCAAACTAT
Organism: Cupressus sempervirens; assembly: GCA_028749045.1. Classification (NCBI taxonomy): domain Eukaryota; kingdom Viridiplantae; phylum Streptophyta; class Pinopsida; order Cupressales; family Cupressaceae; genus Cupressus; species Cupressus sempervirens. The sequence continues at coordinate 457,174,133 of CM053786.1, read as the reverse complement.
AGCAAACACCAGAACTAAAAGATCACACAACAAGAAACAAAGCAATAAACCTTTGGCTCAATCAAAATTCCATGAACAAAATTCTCAAAAATATGACACATTTAGGCAAGAATGACTGCACTCCAAATGCGAGCACCAAAATCATAATTTTATTACAAAATAACAATGGCCTTGATTACATATTACAATGGGGTATTTATAAGAAATCATCTCCTCAATTTGTGTTGAGAGTGAGAGATATCTTCATGCAAAAAAAATGCCTTTTTAACAATAAAACAAACTAATTATATACAAACTAATTACCTAACTGATGCTTTAGTAGGACTCCATCCATTTTATATTCATTAATTAGATGCATGAGCCTTTTACATGTTTAAAAAAAAGAAATATGAGAAAAGAGAGAAAGAGAAGGCTCTAAGTCAAAGTGGAAGTGTCTGGATGTGCCAAAAATAGAAGCTAATCCTTCACAAGGCATTTTTAGGAGTTAAACTACTATCATAATGCATTTCCAATGCATGGAAAGCTCTATTTTTGAAACTAGCAGTTAACTTTCAATGGAACTTTTTCAAACATGTGCACCTATAGAGTTGTGGAGCTACAAACTTGCATACTTACAAACCTGGGTACCTACGGACCTACAGAGCTATACACCTCAAAATGGTCCAAAATTTCAAAATTTTACTAAGTTTCAAAATTAAAATTCTAGCATCTAGGTTTTGTTCTTCTTCATCCAAAAGCTATGTTTGGATGTTTGCCCTTGAATTTACCTATGATCTCACTAATTTTGGCCACATCTGGTAAATCCAAAGCCTTATATTTGTCCTCAACATTTTTTCTATAATTTTCTACCTCAATTCGAGTGTCAACAAAATTCTTGAGATTGGTATCCAATTCTAACAAAGCTTCTTTAGTCTTGAAGGCTTGTCGAATATCCTCATCATCAACAGCTTCCAAAAAAATCTTCCTAAAATTCTCTACCACTGTTTCTATAGGTAACAACTTTTCTCGTTCCTCATCTTCAAAAATATCCAAGCATGCATCACTATAGTGTTTCTTTGCTTCCAAAATTTTCTCTTGGGGTTGGTCCTTGAGTTGATGAATCTCCTCATGTAATGTTTCCATTACTTTATTGCTATCCACTATTTTCTCTATCCAATAATCAATCATATCTAACTCTTCTCTCGTATATACAGCAGTCAAAATTTGGTACCTTTGCCCCTTTATGACTTACAAATTTCATAAATCCTTACTTCAAGCCCATACTTCATCCATAATACTGAAGTCCCACTTCAAAATTGCTACGATTTTATTTATGTTCTCTTGTGTAGCATGCAGTAACTTCAATTTTTTGGTGATAATCAGAATACCTTTCTCCTCAAAACTTTCCCACCATCGTTGATAGGCTTTCAAAAATGGATCCATTTGCATACCTCCCCCTTCTCTAAGAATGATATTCAATGTGTCCTTAGGGTGCTCAGGATCAAGAGGACCAACCACTTCATCCAAATATCCCTTTAGGATCTCGATCTACCTTCGAAGTATTTGGAGTTTGACCTCATCTTGTCCCATGCTTTTTAAGACTTCTTTTATCCCCATGGCCATCATTAATTGGGTTGTATCCTATGTAGGTATCCCAAGAATGGTATCTTTGAGTTGATAATCCTTGGGACCAAGGCTTTCTACATTTGTGTCTTTAGGAGGGATAACCACTTGTGTGAACAATTCCTGGTTTCATGTACTAATGACAAATGCCAAGGGTATTACCTCATGTGATAGGGACTTAGGTTTATTCAAAATCTCCATAATCTCAAAAATCTCTTCCTCTGAAGAATAGAATTTAGGCCTAGTACTCCTCATTACTTTCTTTTGGAGCCACCTTGGGATGCGCTCATCTGGAGACCTTCTTCTTGAGGATGAAGAGGTGTGCTTTGCTACCTCCTTCCCCTTATCACTCCTCCTAGGATTTTTTTTCCCTCTGTGAGGGCTCTTCTTCTATAGCCTCTATTTGAGTAGACCCTATATCTTGCTCCTTAGTGTCTTGAGAAGGTGGTTGAGAATATTCAACCATTTGTCCCTCCTTTTTGATTTCATCATTTGTTGTTTGTTTCAGTTCCTCTCCTTGGGATGGTTCCTTTTGAATCTACTCCTCTTCTAAACTTTGGGACAGAGGAGTAATTGAGCACCTATCTAACACCATGACTTGTAGTGTAGATGGGGTAGTAAGATTACGATGCTATGAATCTAGAAACATCTATGTCCAATCTTATTGTTAAGGTTCACCTATAGGGGTATCCTTGATCTTATCCCCAACTAGTTCTGTACCAATGGGCATAAAATCAAAATCTAACATTTTGAAAATGTCATCCCCTTCTTCACTTTTCTCATCCACCCACTATTGTACTTCATCTTTTGAAGAAGAAACTTCTAAGGGTCTTGTTGGGGTGGATGGCAATACTCATGTGGTACTTCTTCTCCTTTCTTGCTCAGTGGCTCTAGCTAGCTAGGTTCTCTTCTGCAAGGGTAGCTTCTCTTCTTCATCTGTCTCCTCTTCTTCCTCCTCTTCCCATTCTAGAATGGTTTCAGGTATAGACAGAAAAGACACCATTCTCCTAGTGACCCTTTACCTTTTCTTCATTCAGATCTTGATCCTCTTTGGTTTTATGAAGGTATAAGGGGATGCTAGCTCTTCTTGCAAAGGTGGAATGAAAACTTGCTAACTCTCTTCCTCTTCTAATTAGTTAGGCACAACAGGAGGCGATTGAGGGTCATCCTGGACTTGAGTAGCTCTAGTATCCTTGGACCCTTGTAAATCTTCCTATTGCTAGGGAGGTACTTGTGCTTCACCCTATTCTATTTGAATCCTCTAAGGGGAGGTCCTCTTCCTCTTGTTCTTTCCTTTCCTCTATGGAGGATGGTAGTATCCAATCGGGCAGTCAAGTTGGTATACTATCTCTGGCCTAATGGGAGACTAGACCACAAAGGTGGGAATTGTAACTTTCCTCCCTCTACCTTTCTCAAGGTGGGCTTCAGAATGAAGGATAATAGTGTTAGGTATTGGATCAAACTAAAAAGGCTTCTTGATCAAATCCTTAGTCATTCTGACTATGTGCCTTATTTGATGATTAATATCATCACCCTCCTCCCTGTCAACCTTGGCATTTATAATGGGCCTCTCTCCTATCTTGTCTGAGTTGAACAGGTGATGCAATAGCTCCTGTGAATCCTATTTCCTTATTTCCTTTGGAATATCTAATTTGAGAGCCTTCTCTACTAGATACACAGTCATCCTACAATATTCCCTTATGCAAACATTGTAGTCATTTTGGCATCCATCCAATGATATTCTATGGCATCTTCATGATGGAACTCCTTGTCGGTTGAACTCTCCACTCTCTTGATATTATCAAAATAGAGCCTAGGGTAGTTGTATTCTTCAAGGAGATAATTCTCCCATTCCCACTTGAAAGATGAAATATCTTGCTTCAATTTGATCTAATATGGTCCAATGACTAGGGGCCATGTCCAACAGGGTCTCCTCTATCTCTTCACCCTTCCTTATGCATGTTCAAACTATCAAGAAGTCTCCAATAACACCAATTTGTCACTTGGATATCTGGGGAGCTTCTTGGGGTTGATAGTGGCACTAGCTACCTACAAATATGTAAATGCCCTAAATTGGATGAATTAGGCCCTAAGAGCCATTATCTGTGCTTTAGCCTCATTAGATAACCTCTTTTCATAATCTCCCCCTATGAATCATATGACTACAAAAATGAATGCATCATTCAAAATTCTATATTCTTTTCTTTGTGGTGAGAGCTTCTTCCTTACTAGTTGGGGGTAGACAATGTAGGGCTTGACATTAGGATCCTACATACTACCTCTCTTGTACAAAGTAGGGTAGTTTTTTGTCCTTGCTACAAGTAGATATAGTAGGTAAGAATTCATGTAAAACTTCTTCTTCTCCTTAATTGTTCCCAACTACTTACACAAGTTCTCACTTAGTGTGGTAGCCCAGTCTAGAGGCACCCTTGTCATCTTGATTGTCTCAGTAAAATTGACCATGAAGGCACTGAGTTGACCAGCCACTGGTAGACCCATGACTCTATTTAGAAGGATAATGGAGTATCCAATTTCTTGCTTTATATATCCCCTAGTAATGTCCACTTGGCCCAAAGGAGTCTTCTCAATGAGGTAGGAGGATCAAATAATCTCCATCACCTCTTTCTGGTGTTCCCTATACCAACTCTCCACTGCTTCATAGGAGAGTCTAATGAATTGATCCACCCTTGGGAGATGGAAGACCCTTTCAATGTTATCAGGTTGTAAGTCTAGTACCACTTCTCCTATCATGCTCTTAACCACTCTCTCTTCAAAACCAAAATGTTGTGCTAGAGCCAAGATCAATTTTGCTAACTGCACTGATATTGGATGTGAAACTACACTCACCAACCTAGAATGAATCAATGAGGATACTAGTGCAGATATTTTTGTGGGTTTGTTGCAAATCCTAAGGAATTCTCCCAAATCTATGTGCCCCAAGTTTGTGTCCCTGATTTCTGCATGATCTTCATGAAATTTTGACTTCAGTGGCATGCCTTGGAATTTGAATACAATAGGCTTGGGTGCCATTTTCTCTCTAGAAGTGGATGCCATAATATTCAATCTGCACAACATGAGAAAAAATGTTTATTAGTTCAAAATAATAAAGACTTAAAAATAAAAACACAATAAGCATTAAATTTCTTATTAACAAATCAATTTAAAAAATGTGCTCAATTTTGGTGCCTTTCATTTTTATTATTATTTATTATTTTTATTTTTAATTTATTATATATATATATTTTTTAAATTTTATATATTTTTAATTACTTTTTTTTTGGGTTTTAGGGCGGTGAAGAGGAACATGGGTGCATGACGTAAGAGAGTGTGGGAACAGGTGTGGTGGGCAAATATAATCACATGGTGCCACTTTGGAGGTGCGTAGTGCCACTTTGGAGCATGCATAGTGGATGACGGTGCGCACCTATGGTAAATGGATGTGCATGGTAGACAAAGGCACACCATGGAAAATGGAGGTGTGTAGTGCCACCTTAAAGCATGGTGGGAAAATGCGAGAGTGGCGGTGAGATTTTGGGAGGCACAATGTGGTGTACTATGTTGCACATGTAGTTTGCATGGAGTGTATAAGGGCTATGTGGGAGACTTGAAGTGCATGTGAGGGAATGCAGAGCATGGTGTAATTGTAAGTACATGGTGCCAAAGATGAGGAAATGAGTGGTGTGTAGGGCAGTGCTCATGCATGCACACGATGGATGATGCTTTGGCACATTTTGAAGCACAACGCGTAGAGTGGATATGAAGTGGCAAAGGTGTGGGGCACCATGGGGTAAGTGTTGAGGGGGGTGCCATGGTGCGTGAGCATACACTGTAGTGCACACTAAGATCCAAGGTTATGAAGGACACACACGGGCATTGCACACATTGGCAACACATTGGAAGGAAAATGCATGGCATGTGTGTTAATGGGGTGCATGATGTACATCACCAAGTGCCGCACTATAGATTTTCTTTGCTCACCGAATTCGTAGGGCGCATCACACAAAGATGGAGAGAGAAGTTGAAGGGCGCACTACTAGAAATGAACAAAAAAAAATGTGAATTGTCTTTTGTGGGGGTGGGATTTTTTAAAACCCTGCCCACCCATGGTGTGCACAGCACGCCCCTATGCAAGTGCACAGCATGGACCACGCGGGTGGTGCGCGCCCCATAGATGATATGTAAAGCACTTTTTTTTTTTTTGAATTTTATAATTTATAAATTTTTTTTTCAAATTATATATTTTTAAAGAATTTTCAATTTTTCCATTATTTATTTAATATTCCTTTTCAATTTTTCAATTTTTTTGGTCTTTTATAATTTTTTACATTTTTTTGGTCTTTTCTAATTTTTGACTCTGTAACATTTCTTTAGATGCAAAACTATGAGTTTGAGGGCCTGAAAAAGGTAGGGGGTCCCCATTCTAAGTAGGGAATGGGGCATGTGTTTTGGAACCACAACAAATAGCCTTGAAAAAAAGGAAGAAATGACGTGTAGTGCTTGCCCTAGTTTGCATTTTGCTATTGTTGTCGAACTCTTTCTTGGTGTATTTTCTATTAATTAAGTTTAATTAAAAGATTTAATTGATGATTTAATGAAAAATTATTATGATATTTTAATATTTTATTTTATTTTATTAATTGGGAAATTAATTAAATAAAAAGAATTAAATTTGAAGATAAAAGTTATAGGTTTAGATTTGGACTGTGATAATATTTATTTAATTTAATAATAATACATTTAGAGTTCATTTTTAAATAAATGTTAAATAAAAATATTATTTAAGTTAATAAATATTTTATCTATTAAGTTTCAAAAATAAATTTAAAAGTGGAAAAGATATTAAATTATTAAAAGATTCTAGATCGCATGATGTATGCATGTGATTAAAATATATTAAGATAATACAAGTGGATTTAATAAAGTGAGTGCATGAGATTTAGAATTAATAAATTAAATTAAAAAGAGTAAAGTGATTTTTAAATAAATTAAGGTGCAGTATTTTAATATTTATTCACATAGGAGTATGCGAACTCTCGAGAGTTGTCATGTAGACAACACAAGAGTTTGCACTCTAATTATGCATGTGTTGTCTACACTTAGGAGTTAGCATATTATTTGAGCACATGGTATCTACAACATTCTAGATACCTCATCATGTTCATCTTCTTATCGTGGAAGTTATGTGCTTAGTTGTCATGCTTATCTCCTAGTTCTTTCTAGACACATTTTACATGCATCTTAGAGGCCTTTATATAGAGGTTCTCCTAGTGTGTATGGACATCCTCATATGCTTCTACAAGCACTCCTAGTCATTCACTGGGGTTTGGTTCTTGGAGAAATTGCAAATTTTGGAGAAGGAAGGAATTTTCAGAAAGGGGAAGGTTTTGAAGGGAGGAACTTCTCTATGATTTTTTGACGCATAACAAATTAACGTTAGTGTCCAGGTAGGCACTCGTGATTATTTTGCATACTCTATTATGCTTTCTCGCTTCTTGTCTTCATCATGTTTGCTAGATGACTGCTCGGATAATTCTTGTGATGAATGTTCTATATTGTGGAAATTTGGGTATGCATGTTGTTTCATCTAGATTGAGGAATTAAAATATTATTGCAACCCTCTCTTAGTAGAATCAAGATTTGGAAATTGATTCGGGTTTGGGGTCGAATTAAAATGGAATCTTACTATTATGTATTAGTTTTATTATATTTATTAACTAATCTAATTAAATTAAATTTAATTAAGATTAGTTTATAGTAGAAGGAGTCTAATTAATTATTAGTCAATTTCAGTAAATGGATTTTTAAATGATGAAAAATTAAAAGAAAAGAGATATTAATAAGTGTTTAGTGGAATTAAATAATTGAATTATTAATGAGATTGATTTTACTTAAAATCAATGAAGATTATTTTAAATAAATGATTGTCCTTGAAGTGTTTTAAGGAAATAGTAAACTAATTATTTGAAAGGTAATAAGTACTATTCTAATGTTTTGAACAATGTGAATGATTTTATCTGAAAGTCAATGGGAACTAGTTCAATGATTTAAATAAGTAAGTTATTATGTTCTATTTATTTTAGACAATTGTTTAAAACAATGGAGGGATAATTCTATGTTTTATTCGAAAAGATAAATGGGGTGACTTGGAGATTAAACGAAGAATCTTATACACTTGAAGTATAATTGAAACGAAAATTGAAACCTAATATTTGGCTTAACCATGTGATTATGAAATAAAACTAAAATATGTGTTTGTATCTTGTTCTTTATGCTATCCATGTTTGGGGTTTGGGTGGTCCTAGAGTGTTGACTAGTTAGGACATCTACTAGAGGCTTGGGAGATATGCGAAAGTAATGTCATGTTGATGTTATTTGGTCTCGATCTTTTTAAAAATCAACCATGGTAATGTGTATGAGACACTAGACCTAATCATTTTTGAGTCACCAATCAGTTATACTTGGTTTACTTTCCAGTTGCCTTGATGGGACTAAAGTGTTGATTTATTCTTGATGATTCTTGACCATTTTAGAGTCTTCGATCAGTATTATTTATTTTGAGATGCTTTTTGGTTGCTCGTTGAGAACCAATGGATATTGTGATTATCATTGATACCTTCAGTTGCCAATAGAGAACTATTGTGGTCATGATTATCAATGGATGCTTTTCAGTTGCTCATGGAGATTTGATGTTCTTATTGTGGATTATCTTTTGGTATTTTTCTAGTTGCTTGTACAAGATTGGGGTGATTTTATGTGATTATGGATTTGTGCTTTTATTGAGCCTAGGGTAGGTTATCTACTTGTAGTGTCAGGAAGTGGCTTGCAATGGGGGCTGGGGTCCTATGGCTGCTAAGTTATTTAATAAGTGAAAACATTTACACTAAATGGGGATTAAATGAACCTAATAAGATAATTGTATGTTTTCACCCATGCCTCGAGTGCTAGTACAGAATAGGATGGGACTAGAGAGAACACTTGGTTGCAATCTTGCATTCTGTAGTATGTCTTGTTAGTATGAGAGGATACTAGTGGCTACATAGGGATCACTAGAGGGACGGGGTCTATTGAGAGACTACCAAGGTAACTCTAGCATGATCTATGTGATGACACTTTCTTGCTTACATAGTAGGTTTCCTACATGTCTTTGTTGTGGCTCTGGGTCTAGATATCTATCTGTGTGTTGGAACCTTTGAGTTAGTGTACTTTTAGGATTCCTAGACTTAGAGAGTACTTCTGTTATTTGATTTTTTATCTTGTGTTATGTGATTTAATATCTTATTTGGGACTTGAAACTATCTCCTCAGCACGATGAGAGTGGGCCATTTAGGTTCCACATGGTTGGGTGGTATTGCTTTTTCACTTTTACCATTTGAGATCCATCTATAGTCACCGTGGTTGGAGCATTCTTTATTGTCATTTATCTTCATTTTGTTCTTGGATCTTATGATGGATGTTATTTACTAGTACATTTCTCTATATTGATGATTAGCATGTTATAAATGATGTTATTTACTTACATAATCATCTTATGCATTATTATTACATGTTAGATTTCTTTATGCATATATTGTAGCATTTTTTAGGTGTGACATCCCTACTATGATAATATCGATGATCTCTTGGATGATTTGGGATGTTACGTGCGGGGGATGGCTAGGGCCCATAATGGTCTAATGATGCTATTGACGGTTGGGAGGAATTGCACACTTACTTAGTTGTGTTTTATGATGGATAGATATCTTTTACGATGGTTGTTATATCTTTATTGATGGATGGATGTATCATGTATGTCATTGGTTTCATTTACTACATTGCACTTGTATCATGGATTCAATGAGGATGATGTATCTTTATTTTTACATATGTTTAATCTTTTGAGCTTTTCATACCTTGTGAGATATATAGTGGATGATAGAGCATCCCAAATTTAATTGCCAAGAGGCAATTAGAAAAAATGTATATTATGGACATTGGACTTTTCATTGTTCTTTCATTTGGTTGTGGTAGTTGTTAGACTTAGTATTAATTAGATTAAATGTGACTCAACATCTTGGGATCCTTAAGGAATGTAACCTATTATCTATGCTTTTAGATGATTACATGTCATTGCTTCCGCTACTACGAGTTTGATATGAATGGTTTATCTTTCATGATTAAAATAAAAATTGTTTGGAAAACTTAGTAAGAATTTAGGTTAATTCTTTTGGATCCCTTGGCAGGGTGTTACATGATGAAGGCATTTCTTCATTAGCAAACATCCTTTTAATGCATGTCTAACACCAATGGAACTTTGAACCCTTCGAGCACATCTCAAATGACTTTATAATCAAAATTTTTAAGAGTTCAAAAATTTCAAGCTTAGTGTGTGATTAGTGTATCCATTCCCTTTGACTTCTCAGGATGCAATCTATCAAATTTTTTTGAAAACTCGAAAAAAATATTCCACTCCTCCTAACTCATTCATTAAGAATCTTTACAAAGGCTATTTGTTGATCATTTGATTGACTAGATGAGAGAATCAGTTCGAGGGCTCTTGGCAGGATATCACATTCTTTTTAACTTTTTAAAAAATTTGAATAATTTCTCCATGTAGTTTATAATGTTACTCTTTCATGGAGCAATGTTTTGGATACAAGATACTTTGTTTTGAAAACATATCTTTTTCCATTTTAGATCTTTAGAATCCTTTAGTCTTAACACTATTCTTTTTTTTCTCTCTCTATCTCTCTCTTTTTTTTTTTTTTTCTTTTTTTCATTTTGTATCTTGACTATGCTTAGACTATGTAGCCAAGACATTGGTCTCATTTCTTGGATTTGATCTTTTACGAACATCACTTGCATTCCTCTTTTAGAACTTTTGGAAACTCTCACGCTAAAAAATGATTTTAGAAACCCTTCAAGAAGACCCCTCCTATTAGAGAATTGGAATTTGAATCATCCCTTGCTGCCTTTGACCTTAATTTAAAAACACCTAAGATGGTCGATTCTTAAGTTTGCAACGTGTTGAGAGCTTATCGGTTTAAAACCCTAAACTTAGGACTAAAAGTCTCCCTATTTCTACAAGCAATGTCCATTATTCAGTTGGTATAAAACATATAGTTGTCTAGATATTTTGACAAAGAAATACCTCTTCTTGAAATCAAAATGAAAGAATGGTTAATGAAATATCTCAAGTACACCTTACCCCTTAGGATTGACACAAATTTGAAAAGTAACACATGAATGAAAGAAAATAGACAATATGAATGCAAAATACATCTGTAGAAAACAAACACACTTGCAGAAATAAAAAATCTAAGCTAAATGTAGAAATAAAATCTAACTATTTTTTTCCCCCTCTTGTGCTTCAAAACCATGCTTCTGAAATTGCCCATTTACGGGCAAGGGAAGAAATTCCCCCTACAAGGAACTCAGTCTAAAAGTATTTTATCCAAGGATTTTAGCAATCTAAGAAGGACCCATCCACAAGTGTTGAAACTTGGTATGACTGACCAACTTTTCTTTTGTCTTATCCGATAATAGAACAAGGTCAAAAATCTTGAATGATTTTATGGTGGCCCTCTTGTTGAACCATCTCTTCATGACAACTTGATGTTTAGCCAATTGCTCTAATGTAGTTATCTATTTCTCATCCATCTCTAAAAGATTCATCAATCTAATTTTTACTTTGTTAGCATCTTCAACATACCCACTCATGAAATTTAGAATGGGAATCCTGAGGTTAAGTGGGAACATTGGTTCTTGTTCATAAATAAGCAAGTATGGAGAAGTCCCCAAAGAATTTTTGACTCTTACTCCATTTGTCCATAGGGCATATTTGAGTTGCGTATGCCAATCCCTAGGATTCTCCTTCAACAATCATCTTAAAACTGTGATCAAGTTCTTGTTTGTAGATTCTGCTACCCCATTTCCTTGTGGGTAATAATTTGAAGAGAACTTGATAATAACTTATTTTAAAATACCTATTGGGTCAGGAATACTGATGCAAAAGCAGACCCATTATTGCACACAAGGTTGAATGGCATTCCAAATTAAGTAACAATGTGTTCTTTCAAGAAGTCTATTACCACCTTAGTAGTGCAATTTCTAAATGTTTATGCTTTTATCCATTGTGTGTAGTAATTTGTAGCTATGAGAATAAATGCATGTCCAGTGGATGATGGTGGATTAACCAGACCAATGAAATCTAGCCCCCACTTTGTGAAGGGGCATACCTCATACATTGGCTATAATGGCATCGCTAGATTCCTTTCTCTGTTGGCATTGGTTTGATAGATGTGGCAAGAGTGCACATGCTTGAAAGTGTCTTTGAATATCGAGGGCCAAAAATAACCTAATCTTAAAATCATGTGAGCTGTTGCTTCTATTGAACCATGTCCTGTACCATACTTGTCATGAAAATGTTCTAAGACTTCCTTTGCTTCTTCATGTCCTATGCATTTTAGATAAATCCCTTCATAGTTCCTCTTATACAACTTGTTTTCTCATAGGATGTAGGATTCACACTTCATTTTGAGTCCCCTACATTGTGAGTTATTCATCCAACTTGGGCATTGATTCTATAGGAGGTAATAAACAATGTCTTGATACCAAATGTATGTCACTACACCTTAACCAATATCAACTTGAGATACAATCATTTTATTCTGATCGTCCTTATTTGTTTCATTGTCAAACTTGAACTCCTTTTCATTTCCATCTTGGTTATTAGCTATCATTCTTAGCAACCCTTGACCTCTTACTAATCTCATAGGTTGAATTTTGAGATCAAATTTTTGAAGTATGGCCATCCATTTACCTCTCCTTTCACCAATTTCATCTTGCATCAAAAGCATCTTTACCATTGGATTAGGTACAATTGCATACACCTTACTTCTTATTATGTAATGATGTAACTTCTTCATAGCTTTAATCAATGCAAAAGACTACTTATCAAGGTTTGAATAATTCAATTTGACATTCTTCAGAGGGCAACTCATAAAAGCAATTGGTCTTTCATCTTTCTTTTCCTTTTTCTACATCAAGATCCCCGCACAAGAGTGTTCTGAAGCAAAGCAATATATATTAAAAGGTAACTCATAATCAAGACTTACTAAGACCAAAACTATAGAAATGGCCACTTTGATATCTTCAAACAATTTCTTAATCTCTAGAACCCATTCCATATTCATCCTCTTTTTGAGTAAATCATTAAGGGGATGAACTATTTGTGCAAATCCACTTATGAATTTTCACACAAAATTTATCTTCTTGAAGAAAGACTTGAGTTCTTTTAAACTATGGCAAAGTGACAACTCTAGAATAGCTTTAATTCTATTAGGATCGATAGAGATTCTAGCTTCATAAATGATATGACCCATGAGCTTTCCTTTAGTGACCCCAAATGAACATTTCTTGGGATAGAGGGATATGCCTTACCTATGATGTCTATTGAATACCTACGCTAAATCAGAAATGTGAGTGGTTTGATCTTTTTAAAAGATGGTTAAATCATCCATGTAGATGACTATACACTTATTTACCAATCCCTTAAAAGCTTCATCCATGGCTCGTTGAAATGTAGCCCCTATGTTAATCAGTCCAAAAGGCATTCTCTTGTAGGAAAAAGTTCCCCATTTAGTTGTTAAAGCTATTTTTTGTCAATCTTTTTCATCAACCATCACTTGATTATACCTTGAATATCCACCTAGGAAAGACATCATTTTTGAACCATTTACAATTTGTAGAACCTTGTCAAGTGAGGGTAGAGGATAATTGTCCTTTTGAGATGCCAAGTTTAGGTTACGGAATTCAACACAAAGGAAAATCTCTCTAGTCTTCTTCCACACGAGAACCAAATTAACCACTCATGTAGAATGGTGAATGGGAAATATTATCTTGGCATGCAATAATTTCTTAACTTCTTTCATTATTAGTGGTTCAATGATAGGATTAACAGGCCTTCATCTTTGCCAAAAAGGTTTGGCATATGGTTTCAATGAGATGTCACGAGTTATAATCTCAAGGTCATATGTCTTTAATTCTTCATAGCTCCAAGTGATAACATCTTTATACTCAATAAGAAACTTGAGCATTTCTTCCTTTTCTTACACATTACATGCTTTCCCTATTTGGACCATCCTCAGATCTTCTTTAGTTCCTAAGTTGTATTCATCACATTCCTCGATGCCCTTTTCTTGGATTTCTCTTTTTTTAAGTGCTAATTCATCACGATAAAAAATGCATTCGAACTCAACCATCCCATTAGGGATGGTGTTAATTTTTAAATTTAAGATCCCATTTTCATCTTGAAGTTCATCATCCTTAGGTTTGTCATCTGGATTGTCATCAATTTCTCACCCTTTAAAGTGACCACTATACATAATAAATTCAAGTATGTTCTGATCATCTTGAAAGACTTGAAAGTTTGTAATATTGTCTAGAATAGATGGGGCAGCAACCAACTCTACTAAAATCCTTTTCAACTTTGTTCTTTTGACTAGTTTTAATGCACTTGATGAAATAGCGAGAGCATCTACCACCATTTTCTTCCTCCTTGGAATGGACCTTATGTTTAAAGCTTTAAAATCATCTAGTAAATCCCATACTCTCTTCCTGTAAGAAAGTAACCTTTTGTCATTACAAGAATATAATGACTTTACTTGGCAAATAATTAATTGAGAATATCCTTAAATTATGAGAGTCATGACTCCTTTTTCAAGTGCAAAGAGAAGTCCTTAGATCAATGCTTTGTATTGTGCAACATTGTTAGTACATCTAAACTGCAATTGATATGCTACATAAAAGGACTTACCTTTTGGATTAACCAATTCTATACCTGCTCTAGCCCCTAATTTACATCTAGAACCATTGAAGAAAGGTGTCCAAATTGGATCTTCCTTGGGTTTTCTAACCTTGTGTTTGTTCATTCTTAACTTCTCTTTCACCTGAGAGTTAAAAGATTGTTTCTTGGGAACCCATTGCAACTTTTCATGGGGTGGATTTGACGATTCCCTAGTGCAACATGTTGATAAGGGAAATGCATGTTTATTTTATTTTTCTTGAATTTCTTCAATCAATTCCTTAATTTCATCTATTTTGGGTGTAGGATGAATGACAACTAAAGTCCACCCTTGGCCTTTCTCGTACCATCTTCTTCTCTGAATCTTGATCATTCTTGGGGGAGGAGAAGACAAACCTCCACCATCTGAAGAGGTATCACTATATGATACATTTAGATCTTCAATTTCCTCTTCGATCTACTTTGCTAACTAAGTTGAGTTTACATGACTTTGATCTCCCACAAGTCCCTTTTTTGGAATGTGGTTATCCTTGTCTTTAAACATATGTGTTAACACCTTTGTGACCGCTTCTTGGCATGATGAGCATTCAAATTTAGAGTGACTAATTTTGTGTAATCGTATAAATCCTAAGAGAAGTAAGATACTAGGGTCATATTCCTCTCCCAAATATTGCAAATTAGTCACCATGTTGTCTATGAATTGTGTTAGAATCTCATCCTTTGGGATTGATATCTTGAGTTCTTTATCTTAATCACTTGATGTTTTGGTGAGGACTATATCAAATTCCATCACTTTGCATGAGCCCAAATTTGTTTGGAGGAATGCCACCTTATTTGGATCATTATATTTTGTAACCATCATTTTCAATTTAGGTTTAGTATCTATCTTGATTTGATTGTTCACTCCTTTCCATGGTAACCATAACTGAGTGAAATCCATAGAAAACCATCCTCTTAGGCATTTCATCCATTCTCTATTCAAGAGCAACCCATATGTCTCTAGAATGTCAACCACATGTATATCAATAACATCTTGAATCCAAGTATCAAATATCAACTATATTCGAATTTATTTCAACACACTAATGAATTTCACCTCCATTTTGTCCAATTGTATCAGTATCCAATTGGAAGGTTGAGAACTTACCCCTAACCTTTGCACTATTGATAGTGGCATGACATTATAGGAGGCTCTTGAATCAATCAAAGAATTGTGGAGATTCTTTCCATATATCCTGATGTTGAGCAAAAATGGGGGCACTTCAACCTTATATTTAAATATAGTAGGCATCACTTTTGTAGCATTGACTTGTTGAGATACTATCTTTTGAGGGATTGTATTTGTGTTATGGGGTACCTTTGTATGATCTAGAGTCTTCATGAGTGCTACTCACTATTGTGGACAACTTTGCAACATGTCAAACATGGACATATTTGATTTAGTTCATTTCAAGTCTTTGATGACATTATATTTTTCAGTAGACCAAGAAAGATTTTTCAATATTGTTGGCACATTCATTTGATTCTGATTCTTTTGTCCTCCATATGGTGGCCTAATTGGTTTCAGATTGTTACTCACCCTTGGATTGGGAGGAGTTAGTTGTAAAGCTAGAGGAATTCCATTTTTCAAAGGTTCTTTTCTATTTCTTAGATTGTACATGTTTCAATTGTCATTGCAAAAATCAAACATCTCATCATGCCGAAGGTTAGGTTCTTGATTGAATGGAAAATAAAACTCTTCACTAGCTGGTTGTTCTACCTGCACATTCTGTGTAGAATCATAGGATTCTAGTAGCATAGCATTAAATTACATAGGAGGAGCATTGTCATTTTCTTGTGAGCTTTGAGTCATCTCTTGATTCCCATTATAATATGAACCATCATTGTTGGGTGCATTCTAACTATCATCATACTGATTAACATTTGCATATTGAACATTGTTATTGTTATTGTCAACAAGAATACTTCCATTATTTGGCTAAGTGTTCCACTGTTGGTTTTGTCTTTGGAAGCCATTATCACGATCAGGAGGATTAAAGTTGTTCCCCCCATTGTTGTTTCCTACATTATTGTTGTTGTTTCCACTAAAGTTCCTGTTATAATTTTGGCCATAATTGTTGTTGTAAGGACCAAAATTATTTCTTTGGAAGTTGTTGTTCTATCCTTAAGACAACCTAAGATGAGTTAGTTCATTGTTCATTTGGGACATAGTCTTTTTCATCAGACCAAATTCAAAAATAAAACCATTGTCTACTTCAGCAGGTGATACTACCTTTTGCTCAAAGAAAGCAGCTTTCAAAGGTTCAAACCCTGGATACATTAGAGTGGGATTTTGCAGAATGGGTACCTATTGTAAAGGAACTAGATTCATGGGTATAAACTAACTAGGCATTGTGGGTACTCTGGCAAGGTATTTTGGCATTGTTGTGATAGCTAGAGCTAGAAGCATTAATCCTCCTCCATTAGGATTAGCTTGCTTAGTAAGGGTAATTGCCTCTACACAAACTTTATCCAATGTGTTGATATTTTCTGTAGAAAGTCTTCTCAGAAAAATTGTCGTGAGATGGTTGATAGCATTTAGATAAATCTGAATAGTGGCTTCAATTGGTATAGTGTATGGTGTCTCTAGCTTGTGATATGCCATATCAAAGTGATGATTGAAGTGAGAAACTATCTCAGCTAGGTCTCTTTTGATTGATATGAATTGTTGATGTATCACAGCTAGGTTGATGAATGTTTTAAACTATTCCAAGAATAATTTTTTGAAA
Organism: Cupressus sempervirens; assembly: GCA_028749045.1. Taxonomy (NCBI): domain Eukaryota; kingdom Viridiplantae; phylum Streptophyta; class Pinopsida; order Cupressales; family Cupressaceae; genus Cupressus; species Cupressus sempervirens. The sequence goes on along the minus strand of CM053786.1, from coordinate 457,156,982 downwards.
GTATCTCAATCTCCAATGCATCCAGGTGGTAGATTAATGTACCAATTAAAGGAAATTTCCCCCAAAGAGTAGGGGAATAAATGAAGAACCACATCCTCATTAGCAACTTTCTTGTTGTTGCAAATTCTTTTGAATACCTTCATGTGATCTTTGGTAGTTCATGTCTAATCATAGATGAATCTTGGACAAAACTTCTTGGGATTATTAGGGAGGTCATGGAGTGCACCTCTCAAGTTTATTGGTGAGTCCACAACATTTGCAAAAAAGGCCATCAAAGGGTTTGGTAGACCTAACAATGGTTATTGAGGTGTAGCTATTGGGATATGTGGTGGTCCACTAGGTGGTTAGAGTGGATGTTGAGTTGAAGAAGATGATAAAAGCTTGAATGAAAGTTGTTAAATTTAGGGTATTCCCTTCTCACTATGTGGTTTTTAGAAGTGGATAAGGTCAAGAAACTCATGTGCACTTGGCATAGACCTCAATGCTCACTAAAATGGGGATTCTAGATTAGAACCCTCTAGTTTGCATCAATTATGGAAAAAGTGCACCTCTATAAAATTACACTTTCTCAACTCACTAAATTTTGCACACCATAGAGTTTTGCACACCTACACACCTATGTAGCTACAGATTTGTGTACCTATGTACCTATAGATCTATGGAGCTATGCACATGTGCACTTGAATTTCTCAAAACTCAAAAAAAAATTTGAACTTGTGTGAAGTGCAGATTAGCTAAAAGTGTAGAATTTTGAAACTTTTGGCAAATTTTCCTTCCTTTTTTGAGAATGAAAAGTGTAGCCCTCCTTCTAGCACCAATTTTGTTGAGCTATTATTTTACACGAGGCTAGATAGAAGGAATTCTTGTGAACTCCTCTCTGGAAAAATTGATTCTATGAATCGACTCCAAGGTTCCGGGCAATTTTGCAACCTATTGGAATCTACATAGTTAAAAATAAATGTGAATGTTCATGAGGAGGCCTTTGCTAGTTTGTTTTAATTTTAGATAGAATGAATAATTTGCACACTATTTCAAAAATAACACTAAAAAAGAACTATGTTTTTGTATTTTTATGTTTTTTATGAATGCAATTCAAACAATGTAGCTAGTATCCTATTCTAATAAGGGGTTAATAAAGAAAATAACAAGAACCCTAAATCAAATAACATGAAATTCAAAAAGAATAACATGAAATTGAAATCAAATCAATTATTCATTATGAAGCCATCCATGTGCAAGTGGGAAAGATTTGTAAAGATTAGAAAGTTAATGATTTCATGGAGTGATCATATTATTGCTAGATTTTCTTCCCTAAGGAAGTACACTCAAATGAATGCAATGTGGTTTTTGCACGTATCTCCAAAAAAGGGAGTCTCTTTTGATGGGATGAAAAATAGTTTTCATTTTAACCCTTTCATTCTCTGCGTCTGGTTACTCTGGTTTGAGTGCGTTCTCTATTCTCTGCAGATGGAGGGCGAACCGCGCAAGCAGGAACCAAAAAATTGTGATGCATGGAAGGCTCGTGAGGATGTATGGAAATTTTTTTAGAAAGGAAATGTGACTTGTCATCTGGAGCGACTCAAGGGTTTTAAACCACACATCACTACGACTTTCTTTAAGAATTGGTCCAATGACAAAGTCACTCTCCATGGTGTTACTGTGAAACTTACAGAGGATTTTATTGCAGAGATCATGGGGCTCCCCATGGTGGGCATAAAATTCACCAAGAAAACCAGTATTTCAAATGCAGCCTACAAAAAGTTTTTGAAAATGGAAGATGAGGAGAAGCAACTGGAAAAGAGTGGTGATTTCTTTGATGTGCATCAGATAAAGGAGATTTGGAGGGATGTTCTTTGCTATATTTGTGAGTATTTCATACTTGATAGAAGAAGTAAAAGAGTTCATAAATGCCACTTTGTATTTTTAAATCACTTTAGACACAAAGATAGAATATCTTTCCCCTTCTTTTTGCGGTTTTCTTTACTTCATAGTTTAGAAGCCCATAAGAAGAAGGAGTCCAGACCCATTTTACATGAAGGGCTAATTCTTCTTATTGAGGGGCATTGTAAAAATAAACACATTGCCTCTACTCCCTCTAAGGACAAGAAGAAGGACTCCATTAAGAGTAAGAAGGGTGACTTTGTTAAAGGTAAAGATAAAGCTCTAAATTTGAAACCCTCAGCTTCTCAAAAACATGAGGATGAGGAGTCTGAGACTGAGAATTTGGAAAGCTGTGAGAATATTAATCCTGAGGATGAGGATGATACTGATGTCGGGGATTTAAGCTCTAATTTGGATGGGTACCCAGAGACTGAAGGTAATAATGAAAAAGGGAAAGAGGAAGCCAATAGTGAAGGTAATTCCAAACAGAGTAAATCTGTTAATGAGGGTAACCAGGCTACATCTAGTGGGGGTGATAAAGGTGAAGATAACACTATCAAGAACCTTGTTGAGAAGAGTAAGGAGGACCATACGACTAAGATTGCTTCTCCTATCAAGGGGATAGAGGAAGAAAAAAGGAAGGAATCTGATCACTTAGAGGACTCTATCAGGGCTTGAAAGGAGGATCAAATAGAAATGGAGGAAAACAATGACAATGTCCACTTCCCCCTCACATAAGACTATTGAAGATGATAGCAATTCAATGTAGAGGGATACCATGATCACCTTCCTGCATTCTGCAAAGGTTAAAGATGACACCATGCTCAAAGTTGATTCCTGGAGCTATAATGAAATGATGGGTTTGAAGAAAAAGGTGGAAATTCTGTAACAAAACCAGGATACTATCATTGCCAAACTTAGCCAACTAGAAGGGCAGATGGGAGACATCCCTAACAAACTTAACAAATATGAGTAGAACCTCAAAATGTTAATCAAGGAGAGTGGCACTAAGATGGAGCAGGTCACCTTGAGTATATGTGTAGCCACTGCAAGCTTGGGCAAAAGGGCTAATGAAAAAATCACTTCGGCTGAGGGTTCAAGCAAAAGAACAAGGTAGAGCTTGAGGAAGAAGGCAATGAAAGTTGCTACTGCTTCGGTTGCTGATACCATTCAAGAGACTAAAAAAATTGGTAAGGAAGCTGCTAAAATGATCTTAGAGCTGCAATAGTAGCTTTGGGTTAGGTTCTCTAGTTTTGTTCCTGTCTGGTGCTGGTTACTGGTTGGGGTCTCTGGTCCTGGTTTTTGGTTTTTCTCATTTAGACTGTTAGTGGTTCCAAGTCCCTATAAAACCTAGGGTAGTTTGTTTTTGGACTTTTCTAGTGGTTTTAAGTCCCTGTAAAACCTAATTTTGGTGGTGTTCTATAGTTTGTTACAGGTTTCTTTTTCCTGTTGGGCTGTAATGCTTTATCTTTCTGCTTTTTGTTGAAGGGTTTCAAGGTCCCTTCAAAACCTACTTTTACCATAATCTAAAACATGAAATTGAAATCCTAATAGATATAAGCTACAAAAAATAACACGTCTACAAGTTAAGCTTTCAAAGAGATTAGTAGGTAACCAATGAAAGTAGGAGCAGTGCTTCCTCAATTCCATTAATGCAATTGTTAGTGAGAAACTTTAATGATCGTATGATATTTCACTCTTCATCAAATTGCAAGGCCATAGAAAGTGTGCTCATGTGAGACAGAGAGTTACGCAGGCACAATTCGATGATTTTATTCTCAAGTTCATTATGTCAACAGAATTCATCAAACTGTAGCAAACACCAAAACTAAAAGATTGCACGACCAAAATAAAATTAATAAACCTTTTGCTTAATCACAATTCCATGAATAAAATTCACAAAAATATGACACATTTAGGAAAGAATGACTACACTCCAAATGTGGGCACCAAAAGCATAATTTTATTGCAAAATAATAGCAGCCTTGATTACATATTATAATGGGTTATTTATAAGAAATCATCTCCTCAATTTATGTTGAGAGTGAGAGATATCTTCATGCAATAAAATGCTTTTAAAACAATAAAACAAACTAATTATATACAAACTAACTACCTAACTAGTGCTTTAGTAGGACTCTATCCATTTTATATTCATTAATTGGATGCATGAGCATTTTACATGCTTAAAACAAAGAAATATGAGAGAAGAGAGAAAGAGAAAGCTTTGAGTCAAAGGGAAGCGTTTGGAGTCGCCAAAAATAGAAGCCGATCCTTCATAGGGCATTTGTAGGAGTTAAACTGCCATCAGAATGCATTTTTAATGGATGGAAAGCTCTATTTTTGAAACTAGCAATTAACTATCAGTGAAAATTTTTCAAACATGTGCACCTATGGAGCCGTGGACCTGCATAACTATAGACCTACATATCTATGAAGTTGTGCACCTCAAAATGGTCCAAAATCTTAAAATTTTACTGAGTGTCAAAATTGAAATTCTGGCATCTAGGTTTTGTTCTTCTGCATCCCAAAGCTATGTTTGGATGTTTGCCCTTGAATTTCTCTATAATCTCAGTAATTTTGGTTACATCTAGTAAATCTAAAGACTCATATTTGTCCTTAACCTTTTGTTTGTAATTTTCTACCTCAATTTGGGTGTCAGCAAAATCCCTGAGTTTGGTTTCCAATTCTAACAATGCTTCTTTAGTCCTTAAGGCTTGTCAAATATCCTCATCATTAGTAGCATCCACAAAAATCTTCCTGATATTCTCTACCACTATTTCTATAGGTAACAACTTTTCTTGTTCCTCATCTTCAAAAATATCCAAGCATGCATCGCTATAGCATTTCTCTGCTTCCAAAATTTTCTCTTTGGCCTCATCCTTGAGCCGATGAATCTCCTCATGTAACGTTTCCATTACTTTATTACTATCTTCTATTTTTTCTATCCAATCATCAATCATATGTAACTCTTCTCTTGTATATACATCAATCAAAATCTAGTACCTTTGCCCCTTTATAACTTGTAGATTTTGTAAATCCTTACTCCAGGCCCATACTTCATTCCTAATACTGAAGTCTTGCTTCAAAATTGCTATAATTTTATTCATGTTCTCTTGTGTAGCATGTAGTAACTTCAAATTTCCTATGATAATCAAGATACCTTTCTCCTCAAAAATTTCTTGCCACTGATGACAAGCTTTCAAAAATGGATCCATTTGCATACCTCCCCCTTCTCTAAGAATGATATTCAATGTGTCCTCAGGGTGCTTAGGATCAAGAGGACCAACCACTTTGGCCAAATATCCCTTTAGGATCTTGATCTGCCTTCGAAGTGTTTGGAGTTTGACCTCATCCTATCCCATGCTCTTTAAGACTTATTTTATCCCCATGGTCACCATTAATTGGTCTATATCCCATATAGGTCTCCCAAGCATTGTATCTTTGAGTTGATAATCCTTGGGATCAAGACTTTCTATATCTACATGTCTTCTGGAGGGACAACCACCTGTGTAAACAATTCTTGGTTTTGTGTATTAGTGATAAATGCCAATAGTACTACCTCATGTGATGGGGACTCAGGTTTATTCAAAATCTCCATAATCTCAAAAATGTCTTCATCTAAAGCATAGAATTTAGGTCTAGTACTCCTTATTACTTCCTTTTGGAGCCACCTTGGGATGTACTCATTTGAAGACCCTTTTTCAAGGATGAAGGGGTGTGTTCTACTACCTCCTAGGAGTTGTTTCCCTTTATGAGGGCTCTTCTTATATAGCCTCTATTTAAGTAGACCTTGTATCTTACTCCTTAGTGTCTTGGGAAGGTGGTTGAGAATATTCAACCATTTTTCCTTGCTTTGTCACTTCACCAGTTGCTATTTGTTCTAGTTCCTCTCCTTGTGATGGTTCCTTTTGAATCTACTCCTCTTCTAAATTTTGGGGCAGAGGAGTAATAGAGCCCTTATCTACCACTGTGACTTGTGGTGGAGATGGGGGAGTAAGATCAAGACCCTATGAATTTGGTGGCATTTGTGTCTAGTCTTCTTGTTGAGGTTCACTTGTAGGGGTATCACTAATCTTATCCCCAACTAGTTCTATACCAATAGGTGTAAAATCAAAATCAAACATTTTGAAAATGCCATCCCCTTCTTCACTTTTCTCATTCACCCACTATTGTACTTCATCTTTCAAAGAAAATACTTCTAAGGGTCTTTCTGGGGTGGATGGCAATACTCCCATGGTACTTTTTCTCCATACTTGCTCAGTGGCTCTAGATAGCCAGGTTCTCTTATGCAAGGGTAGCTACTCTTCTTCATTTGTCTCCTCTTCTTCCTCCTCTTCCCCTTTTGAAATGTTTTTAGGAACAAACAAAAAAGGCACCATTCTCCTAGTTACCCTTTTCCTTTTCTTCATTTGGATCTTGATCCTCTTTTGTTTTTATGGAGGTAGAAGAGGATGTTGGCTCTTCTTGTAAAGGAGAATAGGAACATACTAACTCTCTTCCTCTTCTGATTGGCTAGGCACAAAAGGAGGCAATTGAGGGTCATCTTGGACTTGAGTAGCTCCAATATCCTTAGACCCTTGTACATCTTACTATTGCTAGAGAGGTACTTGTACTTCACCCTATTCTCTTTGAATCCTCTAAGGGGAGGTCCTCTTCCTCTTGTTCTTTCCTTTCCTCTATGGAGGATGGTAGTATCCAATCAAGTAGTCAAGTTCATATACTATCTCTGGCTTGATGGGAGACTAGGCCACAAAGGTAGGAATTGGAACTTTCCTCCCTCTACCTTTCTCAAGATGGGCTTGAGCATGAAAGATAACAGTGTTAGGTATTGGATCAAGCTAAAAAGGCTTTTTGATCCAATCCCTAGTCACTCTAACTACATGGCTTACCCAATGATTAATATCATTGCCCTTCTCCCTAGAAACTTCAACATTCATAATGGGCCTCTCGCATATCTTTTTTGAGTTGAATAGGGGATACAACAACTCCTGTGAATCCCATTTCCTTATTTCTTCCAAAATGTCTAGTTTGAGAGCCTTCTCTACTAGATACAAATTTATCCTACGATAGTCCCTTATGCTAACATCATAGTCATTTGTGGTTTTCATCCAATGATCTTCTATGGCATCTTCATGATGGAATTCCTTGCCAGCCAAACTCTCCACTCTCTTGATATTATCAAAATAGAGCTTAGGGGAATTGTATTCTTAGAGGGGATAGTACTTTCATTCCCACTCGAAAGATGAAATATCTTGCTTCTGTTTGACCTGATATGGTCCAATGACTAGGGGCCATGTCCAACAGGGTCTCCTCTATCTCTTCACCCTTCTATATGCAGATTCAATCTGTTAAGAAATCTCCAGTAACAACAATTTGTCACTTGGATATTTAGGGAGCTTCTTGGGGTTGATAGTGGCACTAGCTACCCACAGATATGTAAATGTCTTGAATTGGTTGAAGTAGGCCCCATGAGCTTTTATCTGTGCTTTGTCTTCATCAATTAACCTCTTTTCATAATCTTCCTCTATGAATTATATGACTACAAAAATGAATGCATCATTCATGATTCTGTATTATTTTCTTTGTGCTAAGAGCTTCTTCCTTACTAGTTGGGGTTACACAATGTAGGGTTATGAATTAGGATCTTGCATACTACCTCTCTTGTACAAACCAATATATATTTTTTCCCTTGCTAAGTAGATATATCAAGTAATAAGTCATGTAAAACTTCTTCTCCTTAACTGCACCCAATTGTTCACACAAGTTCTCACTTAGTGTGGTAGCCTAGTCTAGAGGCATCGTTGTCATCTTGATTGTCTCAATAAAATTGGCCATGAAGGCATTGAGGTGACTAAACACTGGTAGACCCATGAATTTTCTTAAAAGGATAATGGAGTATCCAATGCTGTCATCATATCCAAGGTTATGATGGATGTGCATGGGTGCCACATGTGCTGGTGGTGTCTTGGAAGGAAAATGCATGGTGCACATTTTTATGGGGAATGTGGTGCATGATGCCAAGTGCTGCACTGTAGATTTTCTTTGCTAACCTAATTTGTAGTGTGTAGTGCATGAAGAGGGAGAGAGAAGTTAGAGGGTGCACCATTGAAAATGAACAAGAAAAAATGTGAATTATCTTTGGGGGGGCAAGGGTTTTTATAACCCCACCCACCTGTAAGGTGCGTGGTACACCCCTGTGCAAGTACACAAGTGTGTAGTGCAGACCACATGGGTGGTGCGCACCCCGTAGCTGATATGTAAGGGGCTTTTTTTAATTTAAATTTTATAATTTTTAAGGCTTTTCCATCTTTCCATTTTTAAAAATATTTTTTTATGATTTTTTGGTCTTTTCTAATTTTTGACTTTGTAACATTTCTTCAGATCCTGAACTATGAGTTTGAGGGCCTAAAAAAAGTAGGGGGTCCCTATTCCAAGTAGGGAATGGGGTGTGTGTTGTGGAAAAAAAACATCTTGTTTTACTTGCTGGCTGCTTGGAAACAATGACTTTATTTGGCTATTTTTCTTATAGTTCCTCTTCTTCATCATCATCGCTAGAGTCCTCAATTGTCAACAATGTCTTCTTTCTTTTCTTAGGTCTAGGAGCTTGCTATTTAACTCTTTTAGACTATCTTTTCAATCCACTTGGTTTCTTAATAGATATAACAACATATGGGATGCTCTATTCTGTAGGAGTTTCTACAATGGATAGACCAAATGCTTGGCCAACTGACAGAGGTGTTACATACATTACACCTTATTCACAAGTTTGTTTTAGTCTACAAATTTTTTTTCTAACTACTTGTGATTCTTCTTTTGATACTAGCCTTAAATAATGCTTTCTTCATTATAGATGCAATCTGCTTATGAGATGCCTTTTCTAATGATGCCTAGTAGGTTGACTGGGTTATCTCCTCATATGTTCCAAATCTATATGATTCTTGATCTATATTAGATTTCAACAATAAATCAATATAACTAATAGCTATATCATTGCTCAATTCGTAACCTAGGGGCTCAATAAATGTTTCCCAAGGTTCTACTACTTCAATATAAGTTAGGTCAATGTCTACCATAAAAAAATTATCACTGTTAAATATGTCAATAATTGTAGGGGCAATTCTATATCTCTATTTCATCTCATTCTGCAATGTTCTCATAATCAAATTTTTGTTGTCCAAGATTTTCTCTACAGGATGCCTTCTGCACTCATCTATTATCTTGTCCATAGTGCATCTTTCACTACTAATAATATTAGTAACTAATAAAAATGGAAATCTCTTAAGTACATGAATGAGAATATGATTAATCAGAGACTAGAATTTGAATAAAACATTCTTAGTTCTCTTAATTTTCTCCAAATTCTCAAGAAATTGTACTCTTAGAATCTCACTTAAATACACTTGTTCTTTCTCAACATACATCTTATAAGTTGCATAAATGAAGCTTACTAACAACTCATCACTTTGAGAACATACAAAAATAGAATATGCAATGATTCTACTCAAGAATCTTACATCATATTGTTTGATGGTGCTGATCACCATTGCTTTACCATTATAAATTACTTTGGTGTAACTTTCCACCTTTTTCTTAACTAGTTTCTCACTAATAGGCACAGTTCCCTATTTTTTAAGACCAATGACCTCATGAATAAGGTTGGCAAAGATGTTAGCTACATTTTTTCCCATCCAAATATTTTTGTTATGAATTCTCCTCAATATGATCTGAGTCCATTCTTTAGTATCAAGTTCACCATAAAAATGATATTTGACTAAGTCTAAATCTTTCAGATGCTCATATTTGAGCTTGATAGTCATATCATGATTGAAAACAATTTCCATATCTTTGTTTTTAAACTCACTTCCAATGGTTTCAAACTTACTACATAGGTAGCTTCCTACATCTTCTAAGAAAACTATGTTGTTTAGAGTAATTGATAAGGCTAAATTAGGGTTTTCTCTAGGGTATTCACAAGAACAACCATTAATTTGGGTTTCATAATATTCTAAACAATTTGAACAACTAACATATCCATGATTACATCGAATAAAATTTATCAACAAATTTTTGTGCAAAAAAGGGTAAAATACCTTTTTTGATGTAGGGTTTTGCTTGAAATCAATTTTCCAAATTGATTCTAGGTGCTCTAAAATTTTGAGATGATTGCATTAGAGAAATAATCATTTTCATACTCTATTTATTTAGCTAGAACTTGCATTAATTGTGTACTTTTCCAAATAAAAAAAGTTGTTTATTTTGCTCTAAAATTAAATATTTTCTCAAGATCAACTGGCTGATCTTCTAATGCTATCCAAGGTTCACCATAGCTTTCTTTCATCATGAAAATGTTCCTCAAAAATTCACTCCATGAATTTTTCTATAGAAACATAGATTTCATCTTCTATCGCAGAGTAAACTTTCTCTATTATAACTCTACCTCTTATTTCCTTTCTTACTTGATTCAATAAGCTCCAAATTACAAGAGAGCTTAGCTAAAATCCAAACTTATTAAAATACATCTTCTCTCAACCTTACTACTCATAGCTCAATCTTTGAATGAAGTTTCCAATTCTGGTGTTGTGAACAAGCTTAATTCGACTTGGTTGAATCAAACTCGATTGCTGACTTCAATTTTCCTATCTCAACATCATCTAATTTTTCCTTTGAAATATCTAATCCCTTTACAAATGTCTTATTAATTTCTTCTCAAATTTTACTGACTATATTTTTTGTTCTTCATTATCTTTCCTAGTTTCAAAGTTACTTTCATGATTCCTTCTACCATTTCCAAAGTTCTTGCCATTATTGCTTCTATTTCTAAAGTTTCTTCCATGATTCCTTCTATTATTTCCAAAGTTCCTTCCATTATTGCTTCCATCCATTCTCTAGTACTTTTTTGTATGTCTAAAGTTGTTGCATAACTGACATACTAGGGTTCTACTTCTAGGATTTTGTTGATCAATAGGTGCATTACAATTCTAGGCTGTGTCCAAAGTTGTTACACTTATAACACAAAATATTCTTTCTTTCTTCATAAGATCTACTTTCTCTTGATGTCATTCCATTAGATCTTCTTATATCTTTTGGGTTAGTGTTTCCAGACATTCTACTAGTTCTTCTATCATTATCATATTTAGGTTTCCTACAATCAATTGCATTATGACCAATACCATGACAGTTATGATAGTAAAATTTCATAACATGATTAAATGACTTATTTGTACAATCTCTTTTCATATGACCTATTTCATTACATGAAAAACATTTACCTCTAAATTCATACTTGGTTTCCTTAAGAGATTCCACTTTCTTAGGTTCATCCAATTTCTCATTTTCCTTCTCTTGTTCAATTTCTTTAGATTTATCTAAAGATTGATTGGATTCAATTGTATCATTAGATTTATCTTTTTCTTTCAAATCTGATCTTCTTTTAGATTTCTTTTCTAACATGTTAAATAGATAACCAAGACTAGTCTTATCATAAGTAGGTCTTTGTATTGACATTGATCCATCAAGATTTTCTCTATGAGTATAAAGTTTTTGTCACAATAGTGCTATAATTATGAAGTTCTTCATGATATTCTTTCAATATTTCAAATTTAGATGTCTTCTTTGCTAGATTTTCTCTAAGATCTAAATTTTTAGTCTTCAAATCAAATTCAACTTTGCTAGGATCATTCTTCAAACTCAACTTTAGATTGGTAATCTTCAATTTATGCTTCAAGATCTTTTACTCTATTTTCAATTTTGAATATTTATCATCACTAGTTTTAGATTTACTAGATTTGAGCTTGGATTTGAGATGTTCAATCTTGTCCTTCAATTGTCCAATGTATGCTTTGGAGTTTTCATATCTATCTTTCAGCTTATCTCTTTCTTTAGTAAGGAGATAAATTTGTTCAAGTGCCCCTTCAAGGTTCATCAATTGTTCCATATCCATAGGGATCTTACTTAAGCTATTAAGCCTCTTTTGACTAACTATCATCTGATACCAATTGTTAGAAATAAAAAATACTGACTGAGGGGGGTGGGGGGGTGAATAAGTATTCTACAAACTTTTTTTGTCAACTAGATATTATTAATTGCATTGAACCATGCATAAGAAAGTAAATAATTAATGTTGAACAAAACTAGTAACCATGCATAAGGAGATTTCATAACACCATATTTTGTTAACTAAGGAAACCCTGGCCAAGGGAAAACCCCAATGGGGATGATATCCACTAGATGATATACTGATATATATGTTCCTTGTTAAAGGATGGACCTCGTTAGGAGTTAATGAGAAAATCTAGTATAAAGAATCCCTATTAGGAGACTTTGAATCCTTATTAAGAGATTCCAACCCTGTTAGGAGTTGTAGTGCAATAGATGCAAGACGAGCTAACTTTTCAAACAAGTAACCAAACTTTAAGTTCCTCAAATATAGATGTATAGATACTATAACTTCTTCTAGACTACCTCATCTTGATCTCAGATCATAAAATTAGGTTCTCAAAAACTTTACATATAATGCTTCACAAAAGTTTCACATATTGCTTTTCATATCACAAAAGTATACACCAAAAAAATACTTAATCTCACAAGATGTCCTTTCCATAAATACCATGCCTTTTCAAAATTTTTTTCTAGGTTGGCTAAGACCACACTATACTTTTCCAACTTAGAGTATACATCTGGGATGTTAGCCCTAATTGGTCAAGTAATTATTTTGTAAACAAAATAATTCCTTTATCTATAATTCCACTATTCTACTTCACTAGTAAATCATGAATATCTTTTTTCTATACTATCCATATTGATGTTTGAGGTTATACACATTATCATCAACATGTATGCTGTCTCCATCTAACTTTGCTAGTCATAATATGATGTTAGAAACATTTTACATATAAAAAATTGTATTTTTGTAAACCAATTTTATACTTAGATAATTTTTTGAGTACCGAAACCTTAGTATCTTTATTTTTGAGGTTTACTATAGGCATGTGCATCATGTGTTTCCATTAATAAAAATAATTACATCACTACATATATATAATTGTCAACAATGAGTTTACCATCATCATCATAAATCTTAGACTTTATGTTTCCAAATTCAACCTTACATCCTTAACTATTCAATTGTGACACTCTCAACAAATTATAGTTAAGTCCTTCGACATAGTAAGAATTTTCACACATGATCTTATTTGTCATTTTAATTGACACTTTTCCTTTTATCAAACAAGGTGTATCATTACCAAATCCAACACTATTTAAATCATAATGCACAAGAGAATTGAACTTACTTTTGTCTCCAATCATCTAATTAGAGAAACCATTGTTAATGATCCATCTATCACTCTTGTTTACATAAGACACTAATGCATTTTCCTCAATTTCATTAAAATCATCTTTCATAGCAACATAGACAAATTCATCATCACCATCTTGTGATTCTTCATTGGATTCCTCTTACACAATATAGCAAGCCTTCTTTCCTTTATCTTTATAATCTTTGTTGTTCTCATCTCTTCTACCCCCGTATTTGTCTCCACTTAATTTTTCTTCTTCTCTAGACACCTTGTAGAAATATGACCAACCTCATTACAATTGAAACACATGATAGGTAACTTACCTTTGTATTTTCCTTTGCCTCTATGAAATATCCTAGTCAGCAATGCTTCAAGATCTTCTACATCATCTCATCTATATCATTGTCACTAGAAACATTTTTGACCTTTCTCTTTCTCTTTTCTTTAGGTTCCTTTAGTGATAATTTAGCTTTGAAAGTTTTGACAATATGGTCAGATAGATGTCTTGATGGTTGTCATTTATGTCAACATGTATTCAACATTTCATTTATGCATTTAGAGATTGAAAATTGTATGTGTTAGAAATTTTATAGTAGTACAGAGAATAGATCTTAAGAGTATGAAAGAATCATTGATAGTTAGCTTATGCCTAGTTAATGGAAGCTTTGTGACACTATCATGATGATGTGGTTAAGTGCGCAAATTTGTATGAATAGTATGGTGCAAGTTATGATTAAAATACTAGTGTAGGTATTTAACAAAGCATAACAAAGCATATCAGTAAATATAGTTGTATGACTTGAGGAATTATTTTGGTTATAGTACTAAGTCATGATGAGATGACTATGTGGATAATAATCCATAAGTTATTTTATATTATGTCAAGTGTGTGAAGATATAAAAGCAAATTGTGTAGTAATTTGTGAATGTACAAGGTATAAGTAAAGATCTTATATTGCATAGTTATTGAGAAGTTGTGAGATATTGTAGTTGTGATGCAAAATATTATGCGAGCCTTATGTGATGTGAGATCTGATGTATGATTAGAAAAAGTTTGAGTTATAGTAGTAAAGAAAGTATTGTATGTATACCTATCTTGTGAAGAGCTAAATTATATAATTACATGTTAGGGCGGTCGGATCTTCTTGCATACATTTTAACTATTCTAACAACTCCTAACAAGGTTGAAACAACTCCTAATAGGGTTGGGGTTTCTAACAAGGTCTAGTCCTCTAATGATGACTTGAGACACTATATGTATTTCATAGACTCCTAATAGGGTCAATATCCTTAACATGATCATATTGTTTAGTAAATCATCTTGTGGGTATCATCCCTACCAAGGTTTTCCCTTGGCTAGAGTTTCCCTAGTTAACACATAATGAAGTTATGAGTTCTCTATGTGTATCATTATATTTACTATTCGACATTGTTGGTTTACTTTCATATGCATGTTATAAAGTAAGTAATAATATTAAGTTGTTGGAAAATGTTTGTAGAATACCGATTTACATCCCTGTCTCAGTATTATCTATTTCTAACAATTGGTATCAAAGATTAGTTACTTTGAAGAGCCTTAAAAACTTAACTAAGATCCTTGTGAATATGGAACTATTGAAGGGAAATCTTGAAGAAGCTCTTGAGCAAATTGATCTTCTTACAGAAGAATGAGACACCTTGAAAGATAGATATAAAGATTCAAAGGTGTACATTGGAAAATTAAAAGATGAGATTGATGATCTAAAATTTGTAAAGGAACCATTTGCACAGACTAGTGACAATGATGATATAGAAAATCTCAATAAAGAGAATGAGATCTTGAAACATGAGTTAAAAAATTATTGAATTGAAGTTGAGTCTTAAGACTAGTGGCAGTAAGAGTGAACCTGATCTAAAATATGAGAATGTAGACCTTAGATCCCAGTTGAGTAAATTGACATCCAAGTTAGATTATATTAAGATAGAACATGCTAAGTTAGAGAAGTACAACATTATTGTGAAAGGAGAGTTGAAACAAGAAAAACAATAATTAGAGAAACTTTACACAAGTTCTGAGAAGATAAATGAACTTATATTTCACCAGAGACCCTCTTATGACAAGATAAGTCTTGGATACCTTATTGGAGAAAAGTTAGCGAAGAAAGTTGATTTTAGGAAAGATCCTGATTGTATTGAAGAAACCTCTAAGAAAATTGATCAGTATGTAATCCAATCATCTAAAGAAGTTGAGATAGTTGATTTGTTTGAGAAATTTGAAGAACCTAAGAAAATAGAAAAAGTTGATGAACCAAAGAATGATGATTCATCCAAAAAAGTAAGACATGAATTCAGAGGTAGATGTTTCATATGCAATTAATTTGGACACAAGTAAGTATTTAAACCCTATTAAAAATTTCTATTATTATAATTGTTATGGTTATGTACACAAAATAGTAGATCATAGGAAACCTAAATTTGATGGTAATAATGAAAATAGTAATGGAAGAGGTAGATCTTAGGGTAGATCTAATGATGAAGAAAAACCTAACGGTGAAATGAAGCAGTGTGTTTATTACAAATGTAACAATCTTGGACATATTGCAAGGAATTACAAAGCACTTGAAAGTTATAATGGAACCAATCAAAGGAGGAATGCACCTGTATGTCAGTTATGCAATAATTTTGGACACACAACAAGATTCTGTAGAATGGATAGAAGGAACTTTAACAATAATCCTAATCATAGAAGGAACAACAACATAGATAACAAGAGGAATGAGAATTGAAGCAATAAAAGTCAAAAAGAATTAGTTAAGGAACATGTTGATGAGTTCAAGGAAGCATTTGTGAAATCTAGTAATCTAGAGAGCTCACATACAATATTGGAAGAACAATAATTTGATGAACTTGATGGAAAGTTGAAGTCACAGATTGTTTATGGCTCATCCTACCTGAATTGAGTAGTTATAGTGGAGATAGAGTATTAGTTGGTCAGAATTGATGTTAGAGAGTGAGTTAGAGGTTGCATAGTTAACAAAAGGTAGAAGACATAGAGAGAAAGCTATGGTCAAGTGCACAAGTCTTGATATGATCATAGTAAGAAGAAATTGTAAAAATAAGGTCATTGGTAAATAGATACTGTATTTCAAATTTTTGGTAGATATGCATTTAATGTGTAGTCCAATTTGAAATGATTTAAGGATCAAAAGAAAGATTAAGTGTACCATTTATTCATGTGAAGTGTCTTGAGAAAATTCAAGAGCAATTTGACAACAAATTGAAGTGCGGTGTAAAGTTTGAGAAGCTAAAAGTTGCAAAAGTCCTAAATCATGAATTTGAGGTATTTTATGAAGTATTGAATCTAGTTTATTCTAGTATTTATAGATTATAGAGAAATGATTAGTTAGAGAGTGTATGATGTTAGTGATAGACCAAGGTATGAGTTCAAGAAACACCCATTTGTTTCTTTATTGGATGATTCATTAAGCACATTTTTGTAAGTTCTAGAAAATGTGTTGCACATAGAAGATATCAGAAGTTATATACACTATAAGATTGAGAGCATTGGTGATGATGAAATTTATAGAGACTTAGGTGATATGTGTAATAATGATTTATCGCTAAAATCTAAGTATGGGCACCTAGAGGAATTGAATTTAGTAAAATATATGTTTTATACAAAATTTGACAATCATGAACAAACACAAATCATATTGAGTATGGCACATGATGATATGTTTTGGTTAAGTGATGTGTAGGTTGTCATTGAAAATGATTTGATTCAAAAGTTCACAAGATTAAGAAATGAAGGTTGTAATCCTATTAATGAGAAGAATGTAAGGAAAATAGTAGAGATGAACCTAAAGACAAAGTTTGATAGAATAATTATGAAGGTTGAACCTATTCATAATAAAGGAGTTAAGTTATTAACTAAGATATTAGGGTACAAGTTGAACCATGGGTTAAGAGTTAAGTCTATACCAGTTGTTTTTCTTCATGTAGCATATGTGATGGTTGTTGAAGGAAGAAAAGTGAATTTGTACAACATTATCAAATTGCAATTGTTGGACAACATTGCAAAGATAAAAAGAATGAAGATTGCAGTGTTTAGATTTTAGTCTCTATTGACTCACTTAATGTTTTATATAACAAGGAAGTTTCCTAGATTGATTAATTAGGATAGCAGTCAGTGTACAATGAAGTTAGTGAATCAATGCTATAGATCCAAGATTAAGAATTTCAGAGATAATAACATAGATAGAATGACGAAGAGTTTTCAATTAGAGATGAAAATAAGGTATAGGATACCTCCTTCTATGGTGGAGAAATATAAGGATGATTTATTCTTCATGGTGGGGATTGAAAACACCTAAATGGAAGTTGTCATTCCTAGAGTGAAATTCATTGAGCCTATGGGATATGAGATGAGCACAAAGTTGATAGACGGGTATGCATAGATGATACTCAAACATGAGTATGATACAAAATGTCCTAGATGGGGAACCTATGATGAGAGATTAAGGATAGTTGAATATGAACTTCATAGAAAAGAGAGCAAGAAAAGGGTAGAAAAGGAGATTGATTTCATCCTCAAGGAATTTGGCATGTCAAGGAAAGAACTTAATGAGCTAAAAGGAATTGCATTGGAGATGAAGGCTAGTGGGTAGACTAAAGTGTTGGCTGCAACACCCATTTAAGTAGTAGGACCTTTAGAGGTAGTAATAGTGGTACAACCTTATGAACAAGATCCTACTACACCTTATGCAATAGTTACACAAATGCAACTAGTAAGAGAAAGATTTGAATAGACAAGGAGACAACCAAAAGTCAAAGTACATACTATGTAGAGGAAGTTTGGTAGATTGGTGAAGGTTAAGAAAGAACCTACACCACAAGAAAAGAAAAGGGTCAAGTAGATCACCAGTGGATCTAGAAAGAGAAGAAAGATTATGCAGATAAGCCATTTTGAGAGTTCAAAGGATGATACAAAACATAAACCTATTGAACAAGATGCACAAGAAGCAAGGACAATAGTAGGCAAGAAAGAATGGAAACCAAAGGTAGAAAATTTGAATATACAAATTATAAATGATGATAATTTTGTTTAGTTAAACAAATTTTATAACATGTATAGTAATATGGATAGGATGTAGCTAGAGAACACCATCATAAGAAACATGATTTTGAGGAATAAGAGGTTTCAAAATATACAAAATAAGATTCATAAATACCTATACAATAGGTTGGTTAATAGGAAGAAAAGGGTATTAGAAGAAGATCTGAACATGAGGATCACATCAATAAATAAGTTATGTGATGTTGGATCAAAAGAAGAGTTAGAAAAAGTTTTGAAGGGTATTCAACCCTTGTTGAGGAAAAAAAGAAGAGAAATTCTTCTAATGGGAGGCAATTATGAGGAAGTTAGGAAAGTGACAGAGGTGGCTATAGTAAAATATATGTCCTTGATACCTAAGGTGAGTATGTAGTCTAAGTTTGATAGTCTAGTGTATGTGTAGTAGATACACCTTCCAATGATGAGGAAGAAGTAGATGGGATGCAATAGGAACTTTCACCACCTCATATTGTTATGAGTACTAAATCCATGCAAGTGGATAGTATGCACTATTGCCATGATTTTAGTCCCCTCTATTTCTCAAACTTCTAGGATTAGGGTTGAGTCAGTGTGATGTCAAGTCTGTGTTTAGATTTCTCTTAAGGAACTTCTCTTCTCATCTATTCCTTTATATGCACCTAGGTGGGAATTCAAAAGAAATCTATGCATTTATTTATATTAGGTGATTAGGAAAAGGGAGGGTAAGTCTTTGTATTTCCTAGATGAGAAGGAAGTTTGTCCTAAAACCATAATACTTTAAGAAAGAGTTCATGGTGAAGATAGGATGCATTCAAAGGGAAGATTATACTCATATTTAGAACAAAATATGGTAGAGAACATCAAGGATTGATACTTAAATATAATATGTAGATCATGAGAATGAGCTACAAGAAGGATCAATTGAATTTGATCTAGAGAGAACACTGAAAGATGTAGAAATGATTAAAAGAACTAGGTCAAAGGTGGTATGACTCTCCTTGAATTTAAATCAATGGATAAAATTTGATTTGACTATCTATATTTCTAAGTTGACAAGACAAATGGCATAGGGATATAATTCAAATCATCACATGAAGATCAGATTGACAGATGATATTTTAAGATAAAATTATAAGTACTCAGTGATGCATCTCCTCAGCTATTAGATATCACAAAAATCTAAGGTCATCATTATGTCACTTTCCAAAGTTGCATGATTGATAACCATAGCAACATAATGATAGATCAACATGTGTCCCCATGGGAAATTTCCTTTTGCGGCTAGTATGGTTGTTAGACAAAATGACAAGTGTCTTTATTTGATTAGTTTTATACAAAATAGAGCCAAGTTCTTGAGAATTTCTTTTCACCATTGATATTCGAATCAATTGATGGTCATCACTATAATGTGATAAAAAGTTTCTAGATCATTAATCTATGCAACATAATGAAAGATCAGCACATGTCCTACTAGGCCCATTATATTCCACAAGATACAGTCAAAACCTAGTCACAAAGTACCATGAAGAAAAGCAGTCTAATGTCAATTTCTCCAAGCAATGAAATAATTCCACTTATTTGCCATGATTGCAAGGTCACAAGTAGTTAAGGGTAACCTGAAGCTAAGGTTGTGATAGTGCGAGAGACAATAATAGTTAAGGTAAATAGTTTTTGCAAGGTCACCAGTTAGGAAGCATTGAAAAAAATTTAAGTCATGACTCAACAAAAGTGTTAATAGTTAAACCTTAAAAAAAATAGTCACATTGTCATGGGTAATCAAGTAGTTAAAGGTTTTAGGTTTCCAAACTACGAAAAGTAACCTAGGGAATTCAAAATATTAAATATTTACATTTTTGCTAGTGGTTAGATGAAATATTGAGTTAAGGTAGCAATAAAGAGAAAATAGAAGAATCACATGGTGAAAAAGGGTTAATCATAACTTGGGGTTGAATCTATGATGTGGGTAGTCATTTGAGCCATTACTATTTTACAATTTAAAAAAGAAATGTTAAATCTTGAATATGCAGTGAAGATGTAACATGAAAGAGAAGACATCATTCAAGCTGTTAGATTTTAAATGATCAATGACACTCTCTTTGTATCTTTTCATAGATGCATGAAGGATAACCAATGTGAGAAAGAGAGAACTTGTGTGTAGAGAGGGACCCATAGAGGAAATCATTCAGGAAAAATAAAGAAAGGTTTATTACATTTTAATCATGATCATTGATTTGAGATTGACGATGAGAATTCAAAATTGCACTGATTGTTGAGATTCAAATTATATGAATTTGGCACCAATAGATTAGAGAAGAATATGAACCATTTTGAGGGTTTCTAACAATTTCTATTTTATTTCTCTAATGCATTGAATTGTAATTGGTGATTGTTGGATTTTTGAGTGATTCAAGTGCTCTATTAATGTAATTGATGCATTTGTAACTAGCCTAGAACCCTAAGAGGGGGCCTATATATGTAATTTTCTAAGTTAATAGTAAGAATTGACAATTCTATCTAACTTTTCTCCCTACATTTCTAGATGTTGAGTGAGAATCAAAGAGTTGGATGGAATGAAGGATTTGTATGATGTTTGTAGTTAGGTAATGTGATTATTTTGATTCCATTTAAGACTAGCATGACTAGGTTTCTTTCATTGTCTCTTTCAGTTGAGCTAACCTTGCATTTTAAAATAATTTGTATGGGATTTTAGGACAAATGGATTTGAATTTGATGATATTTTACTAGATTCCATTTTAGTGGAGAGTTATTAATCAAGGTGGATATGCATCTCCACTCTATCTCTAGATTGCATTTCAGCAAGATGAATCTACACTTAGAATTAGGATTAGATGTTAGAATAACTTCAAGATAGCTTGTGATATCCATTCCATTGGGTGTTATAAGTTACCCAAATCTATTTTTTCCTAAGGTGTTTATAGTTATTAGCATCCTAGTTTACCCTCTTTTTCTCTAAGGTTAATTACATACCCCCTATCCCAATGATCTATTAAAAACACAATTCATTGCATATATTGCATATGAGGGAGTTGTACCTTATAATTTAGAGGGAAATGATATAACACATACACTAAATTTTTTTTTGGTAACATCCTTTTGTTTCCTAACATTCTGGACATTTGGAGTCAAGGTAAAGCCAAGTTAGCAAGAGGGACAAACTGTTAACCAACATACACATAACTATAGATATAAAGGAGAATCCTTTTTCAAGATATGCATAAAATATTGTTGGCAATATTAGAAATATCATTGCTTATAACAGCTCAGATGATGAGGAAGAAGATAAGAAAAAGAAGAAAGAATAAGAAAAGAGGAAATATGAAGCAAAAGAAAAGAAAAGAAGAGAAGATGAACAAAAGAAAAGGACAAAAGAAGATAAGAAGAAGAAGAAAGAAGAAGAGAAGAAGAGAAAAGAAGAAGATGAAAAGAAGAGTAAAGAAGAAGAAGAGAAGGAAAAGAGAGTAGAAGAACAAAAGAAGAAAGAAGAGCAAGAACACAAGAAGAAAGAAGAAGAAGAGAAGAGGAAGAAAGAAGAGGCAAAGAAGAAAGAAGAGGAAAAGAAGATAAAGGATACTATACCTTTAGTAGTATTAGTAGTTGGAACATCAAAAATAGTACCTATTCCATTTGATGATGAAGATAAGAAAGAGCTAATGGGCAGCTTGAGAAATTTTTTTGAGAAAAAACAAATCTATAAAGTCTTTGGAGAAGACTCTTGCTAAAGTCTTGGTGAAGATACAAAAGACATTTTCCATAGCTATAGAAAATCTAAACTTGTAGGTTAAGGCAAAAGAGTTGGTGAAGACCTTTGATGAGGAGTTCACAACTTTAGCTGAAGTAGCAGCAACACAAGTGTAGACAAAGCATGGGGCATCATTATTTGACACAGTATGCACAAATGTTAGGAATGATATGAAAAATTTGGATGTATGTATAAAGGAGCTAAGGAATATATTAGATGAAGGTAAGAAGTTTTATTGATAGTGCGTAGTGTCTTACAATTACTTATTAGATTTTGATGCAAAGATTAAAGGCCATATGAGTGAGCTTCAGATACCCACTAATAGATTGCAACAACCAAAGGTCAGAATTGAAGATTCTAAAATTGAAATTGAGAAGGTTCATAATGCTATTAGAGACATTGAGTTTGACAAGTAGAAGGTGATAGCTCCTATTTTCACCAAGCTTAATTTTTAAAATTTATAGTGAAAATACTAAATTGGTGTTGTAATTGTTAGGGTTATATATTCTTGTTTTCTTCTACAGAGGAAACCCTAACATGTTTTTCCCTAATTTAATTGTTTTCCATTGTTGTCCCAAGTGTGAAATTTAGTGCCCTAGGCTTTTAATTTTACCTCACATTGCAAAAGTCTTCTTAAAATTAGAGTATAGGCCCTAACCCTAGGTTTTTAAAGCTAAGTGAGATATCATCTATCTTTTACATCATCTTCTAAAATGTTATGACTAAAGGGTTAGCGAAGGATCATGATGTGGTATTTTCATCGAACGAATCTAAGATAAATGTATTATCATAGTATCGTGGATGAGAATTTTAGTGTTCCTTATCATATGATTTCCTTTGTATCATATGATTGTATGATAGTTTAAATAGTTTTCTTTTTGACTTCTATGAAGTTAGACAAAGAAGGAAATCATGGAATTGGGGACAATGAAAGGTGTTACAATGTTATGAAGTAGTAGTTATCTTAAGATCATAAAGGAAATATTTGGTTACTATAATGCTACGAGATATTTATGATCATAAGATCACAAGGAGATTGAAGACAAGAAAAAGTGATGGTGCACTATTAGATAGGTGTCCAATTCTAATTGGCTAGATTGTGATATGAATACCAGATGTACGCTTGGTTGGAGCAGTCAAAATAATTTATTTTTTATATTAAGCTTGAATGACATTTGGCGATCTCTAATCTTATGATATATAGTTAATCGTAAGATCTTCGGGTAATAAATAATATCCTCTAATGTTACAAGTAAGCCATGATTGTAAGATCAAAAATGAAAAATGTAAAGCCCATGGTGCTATGGTAGAAATGATTAATAGTTTATTGTAATATCATAGAAGTTTAAAGGATAACTAGAGATGTTATATCAAGGTAACAAAAGTGACTACAATTGTAAGATTGTATGGTGAGAAAGGCCAAGGTAAGATGCTAGACCAGTTTAACAAAGCTATTTTCCAAGAGATCATAGAAGAAGAAAAAGTTAGTGTTGATGCCATGACAATTAAGGAGTTTTAAGATCATAAGAGGGTTTTGCCATGGTTTTTGACTAGTTGACTAGGGTTTTTCAAAGGGTTTCATAACATCAAGAAATTGTTTCTTCAACTATAAGATAATGTGATGAGTCTTTTCATTAGTCATGATCATAGGATCAAAGGCCCTATTTTGACATTAAAAGTGTTAAGTCACTGATTTGAGTTGGAAATGACAATGAACTTCTCAACCAATAAGATTTAAGCATAGTACAAAAAGTACATTACTGGATAGTAATGGCGATGCTCACTTGACTTGACAAAATAAGTTGATATTATATTTCAAGCATGCTGAAAATCAATGCAAAGCAAACATTGATTTGCATACATTAAGTTGTAAATATTTTCTTTACAATTATAGTTCACCATTTGCAAAGAAAGAGAATTTGAGTAGTTTTAGAGCTTTTAGTGCAATATGGATTGTTATTTTAGAGCTTTGAGAATGGTTTTCATACCCTATTTGCAAGCATACTGTCAAATGTATAATAAAGAGGTGGAAGAAATTCAAGCATCAGACATGAGAGTTGCAAAAAATTCAACTTCTAAAGGAGGAAAAACAAGATAGAAGAAACCAAATAGGTTTGTAGAGGAATGGATACAACCTTTTCGTAGTTCTTCTATTGCTAATGCTAGAGATGATCCCACCTTCATCGATTCACATACTCTTTGAAAAGATGTTGTGTGCCTTAGTGTTACTGGTTTAGAGCTTTTCAAGTATTTATACTATAATAGGGAGAAGAAAATTCTTGTGTGTAACCCATGAAAGAAGAATTTAGCCAAGTTGATATTTCAAAAAGTCTTTGTAGATATAGACTTGATGAAAGCCCTATTTTTTTGCTACAATTCAGCCACTAAATCCTTTCATAGGAAAGATCGAACCATCCTCTAAACTCTTGACCATGAATCATTCATTAAGACTTTTGGACTAGATGGAGCTATGGGCTAGCCTATATATTTAAAGGATCTATAGAGGAAATTTGAGACAAATACCAAGGTCTATATTGGTAAATCTATGCTACAACATATTCCCATGGATTTGAAAAATGTGGGTGATTACCTGAAGAAGGGAGAAAAAATGATGCCACTGGACAAGTTTAAAAATTATTTTGTAAAATAGTATATGGTGTCCATAATGTGGTTAAAAATGATGAAACTTATATGGTATATGGAGCTGAATTCATAATTTCAAGAGATGTGCAAGACTCCTACTATGGTGGGGAGTGCAATTATGTGAATTACATTCTAGAGGTGATGAAAGAAAAGATTACTAGGGCTTAGAGTGGGGAACTAAAGGATTTCACTTTCCATCATTATTCATTACTAATGCACTTGATCATCTACAAGAATGTATGATATGTAAGATCTAATTTTACTGACCATACTTCTGATGCAAATGGAGACATACTAGTTTAGCTATGGACATAGGTATGGGACAACAGTTATCAGTTTTCTAATTCTATTTCATTCTTTAATAATTTTAGTACTGTAATAATGAGAATTTTAGATCTAGGTTACTTTAGGGCACTTGATACTTTAAAAGGCCTTTTGAGACGAGCCTTGCCTTCTCAAGGGAAAATACTTGACCACAATTGGGGGGACATCTTTTTATTTTCAACTTTTTCTTTGATGAGAGTTTATGGTTTCCCTTAGCCACCCCATATATTACAAAAATTTATCCCTCCTAGATTGGGTATAATTGAATTTGTTTGGCAATTATTTTTGGTCAATAGGGAGTATCTAGGAGCTAAAGTGCATAGGGGCACATTCTTATGTAGATATTTTAGGATTGGGGATTTTACAATTGGAGAAGAGGCCTTGGATCAAATCCATACTTTTTTTCATCATTATAATTTGTCAATTGGTCCTTATAGAATGTATGACCTTGACAACTAGATGAAGATTACTCTCAAGGAGATAAGAAATTATGTACTACCTAGCACCAAGGAACTACCCCATAAGGATGTTATTCCAAACATAGTTCCAGAGGGTGAGGCAGTTGATAGACTAGCATAGCTAGATGATGTCTTGAGGGTGGAGAGAAAGATGAAAAGAGTAGATCCCTAATTTTTGGGATTTTACATGGATATCCCCTATCCTTAAAGCATCAGGAAGATGGTCAATGACCATGATGAGATCATGGCTAAGATACCTAAAGGTCCAATGGGAGAAGAAGATAGGGTTTTCCATGATAGCCCTAAACTTGATGTGACCTTGGAAATAGAAGAAGATGATGTCCCTGAAGCATCATGGGTCACAAAGGGAAATAAGAGGCAAAAGATTGTCCATATCCCTGTAGAGGTGAAATAAAGGACATTGCAGATATTACCTAGGAATATTCAGTATTTTGTTGACATAAGACAAAATTACTTCCAAGATAGAATACATGTAGCTGAGAACACACTCAATGACATGGAATTGGCAGTAGCAAGGCTCGATGATAGGATCATCCAAGCCTAACAGTTGCTTGAAGATGATGAATTAATCAAATCTGCTAAATTCAAAAGCTTTTTATATAAGATAAAATAGAGTGAGCTAGTATTAAAGATGAAACAAGGAGAATCAGATGAATAAAAGCTGGAACTAGTTGAAAAGTTGTAGGCCTATTATCATAAAAGAGAATTTATGACTCTAGAGGAGGGTAGCGATCTTGTACAAAGGAGTGGCATGTTGTTGATGCCTAGATGGGACTTGGATTATGGATCCTTCATCCAAAAAGCCAAAATTAATGGATATATAGAGCAATGAACAAGTTAACATGATTGTATGGTCTCTATAGGGCACCTCTGGCATAGAAATATCTAAGGCCATGACACACTTTTCATTTATGAATGAAGCCAAGCTAGAGGAGATGGAAACCAGACTTTCAAAATCCATACATGATTAGGTAGATGTGAGAAAGTTCTATGAAGATGAGTTTAGAAAAATCCATGTGTACAAGGAGAGAATTGTAGAGCTTGACGCCAAGGTTGAAGCACTTGAAAATGAAGTTGCATCAACCAGGGAGCAACTTGTACAAGTAGAATAGGTGGTTGCTATAGAATAAAGAGAAGAACATGAAGATCAATAATAGCCAACTGAGAAAATAGCTAAGGCCCTGACACAAATAGAGGATTTGGGAGAAGAGGAATCATTAAAACCTAGGAGGATGAGAATTGATCATCAATCTACTTAGAAAGGAGGTGAGATAAGGAAAACTATCCTTAGGAATATGATGAGCCATAGAATTGAAGTTTTGAAAAATATGTCATAGTAGACTCATAATTTTTATATTGCTTTAAAAAGTGCTGATCAATTTTGCAATGAGGCACTTTCATCAATATCACCCACATTTATTCTTTGGGGTTCATGTACTCAATTTTTGGAGAGGCTAATTGTGCTAATGTCTAGAAAGCCAAATTTTATTGATGAAATCATAGTGAAGGAAGGCCTGGAGATAGTAAACAAATTGATTGGTTTCTTCACTTGGGAGTTACAAATTATAGAAGAGAAGTTAAGGATTTTATCTCAGGGAGTAGATCCCTGCATACCATCAATTTTGTATGCTACTAGCATAGTAATAGACTAGCAAGAATGGTTTGATTCTTTTGATGACATTTTGACTCAGGAGGCTATAGTATCAATTTTTCAAGATACTTATGATATCCCATATAATAAGTTAATTGATTCCCTATTTAAGGCATAAATAGATTTGAATAAATTTATTGTTGAAACAAAAGTAGTCATGGATGCCAGGTGGACCAAAGCCACTCAAGATTTGCAAGAGGTAAAAACTACAAAGTGGCCCACAAAAAGGGAAGTATATGTTTGGAAAGTAGTAGGAGAGATTAAGGCTCTTCTGACAGGAGGTACTTGAGATTTTTCTCATGAAGGAAAGTGAAGTAAAATGAGGAGAAAAGTCAAGAGCATGATATAAATGTTTAGTTTTTGTTCCAACTACTTTTCTTTTTCTTATCAATCTTTTGGAAGAATGTTCTGTATACCTTTTTGTTCCCATCTTCCAAAGTTTTTGTATCCATTCTTATTTTGACACGTGTTCTCCTATCATCTATAGCTTGTTACAATCCTATATATGGGTTTCCAAGATGAAGAGTAGAGGTCAGTTGTTTATAGAATTTACTCATTTGTCATGTATTATTTTGAAGTCCATCCATTTGTTCTATAATTATATGAATGAGTTTAGTTATTGCATACTTGAATACAAAAAAGTGAATATTTGGTACCCATGGCTTGTCTCTAAGTTATATTATGAGTTTCTATTAGCATTATAAAGATCTTAATAAGAAGGCATTTCCCTTAATTATCATTGTCTTTGAGTTTTTTCTCCTTTCTCATATATCCATAATCTTGGAACTAAATGAACAAGTTTCATTTAGTTTAATGCAATTTGCACAAGTTGTATATCTCTTATTGATTGTTGCTAATTGAAAGAATTAGGTAATTACTTTTTGTAATGGAAAAGGTTTAGGGTTTGTAAAAGACATATGATAAGAATGAAACTTAGAGTTTAAGCTTGACACTTTTAATCACAGGTTGATTAAAAAGGTCCAAATCTGCTAATCTTTGACTCTATATCCCATTGGATAAGATACTCATCCATTTAAAAGTTCAAGGACAAACTGATGATTTCATAATAACAAATCAATTTACTATTTTGTGTATCAAGAGATAAAAGTGTTGGTCATTACTTATGTGCATCTACTTTGTGGTTGTAGTTAGCTACTGTGCTTGGAAAGTTTATCAGGAAATCATAGAAGAATGTTGACCATTTCTACTATAGGGAACAATATTTGAAGAAAAGATTATCAAGTCAACAAGATTAATCCCTTAGGTTTCCCTATCTTGGCCTTGTAGAGCCTAAAGTGAAGGGATTCTTGATGACTCTGTTAATGTTGGCCTAGTACTAAGATTTAGCCTTGTTGAATCTAGGATTTAGCTCATCCTTAGGCTTGTCCCTGTCTTATGCTTCCTTGTATTAGGTTTAAACCCACCTAATATGTTCCTTACTAGAAAGAACAACAAAATGGTGACTTTTTTGGGTACTATTCTACACCAATTTGTATGGTAGGGTTGCGACTTTTCTTTTAGGGTTATTTTTATAAATATTCTATATTTCTCTTCATTTATCAAGCTTCATTTTATATTTTCCCTTCATAGGGTGGTGAATAAAGTCTAAAGTTTTGTAGCTAGTGCTATAAATTTTAAGAAAATCCTAAAACAAATGGCTGAAAAGAAGAAGGATACATGTGCTTTTACAAAGGATCTCCCTGAAATACCACTATTTGCTAAGTTACCTCCTGGGGGAAGAAAAAATCAAAACAAAAAGAAGTTTGAGTTTACTTCTACATGGGTTCCTAGAGGTAATATGTTAGCCCAATAATTATATCAGCCTATGGTAGAAAAAGAGTCATCTTGATGCAGGAGCATCCAGAGGTATAAGGGCAATCCTGTGTCACCCAAAAAAAAAAAAGTACCTAGACTTAGTTTTTGTTTCATGTGTTTTCATTTTTGGATATCCATTTGGGTCAAATAAAGGTTCCAACTCTCACAATTCCACTATCAGTGTTCTAGGATAGAGTATTTGAACACCTTGGGATACGTGTAAATGTCAAAAAAATAGGAGTATGTAATTGAGCCATCATTTTGGTGAACTAGAAGGTGTAAATTGGTTGGATGAATGTAATTGTAATTTAGAGCATTCCAAAAAAAGAATCAGGTCAAAAGGCCCCATGGTTTGAAAGTTATTGCAGTTTTTTAGTTTTTGGAGACCTCCTAAGAATGCTTCAAAGTCAGGTTAGGGGCATTAAATGACCTCAAAAAGGGCCAAAAAATGGGGGACGAGTGAAGTTGGTCCATAGGGCTATAGAGCACTTTGAGAGCTTTCCAAAAATGTAAATGGTTCATCAATCGGAGCTACGGTTCAAAAGTTATGCCTCCCGAAAGTTTGATTACCATTTTTTGGATTCTTCTAGATTTGCACCAACTTCTAATGTGGCTTCTGGAGCCTTCTACTTGGTCGGTGGATGCCTACTAGCACTTTCTAAAATGTACTCCTAGTCATTAACCCTCTAGGGTCTATTTAAGGACATTTTTGGCATTGTAAAAGGCAGTTCGGAGTGGAGTTTGAGAGGAGGTACCAAAAGGATAAATTATCTCCAGTTTTGAGCTATTGTAAGCCTTAGGGCATGTTTTGAATTCTATTTTCTCTATACTAAATGTACTAGCTTATTTTCACAATTAATACAATTTCCCTTTTCATGTTGTGTCCATTCTATGCTTGGGTTGTGTCCCCATCACATCTTCCAAGAGTACTGAGTCAGAAGAAGTTACACTATTAGGGGAAACATTCACAAATCTATTGAGAGAGAAAAGGGTTTTTCATGATAAAAATATGTCTCCTATGGGAGGTATTCCTTAAAGACCAAACCTAGTAAATGAGATAAACCATAGTTGGGGTTTTAGGGAAAACTTGGATACAAGCTTTAGTCCTAAACAAGATCCATATGTAGAAAACCTTATGGATTTTGATCCAATGGATTTTGAAGCTGCTATTATAGACCATGAGGAATTGTATCTAGAACTTGTTCTTCTTAGGAGGAGGGTTTTACAAGAGGAAGCCAAACATATCTGCTTGGAAAAAGAAAAGGAAAAAATTATCTTGAATACCATTACTGAAAGAGATAACTTAGGATAATGGCTTGCTTACAAGAACAAAACAATAAATTGGAGGAGAGGTCTTCTAATTTACACTCTGACATCTTTGGAGATATGGATGTTTTAAAGTATAATATTCAAAAGAAAGAACAACTTCTTAAAGAGAAGGAGGCCCTTGTTGTTGCACATGTTTAGCCTTACAAAATATTAGAGACTAGAGTGGAAGATGTCAATAAGAAATATTTAGAAAAGGGAAAGAAAAAATTTGTTGGGATACAAATAAATGAACTCCATCCTCCTAATAAACCCACTTCTTTTGTTATGACAAAACTTGATCTAGAATTGGAAATAGCTAAAAGAGAAAAAGAAGACCTAGCAAAGGAGCTTGAAAAAGTAGAAAATGAAGCTCAAGTAGCTGAAACTATGAGAAAAATCCAATTCATTAAGTCAAACTATGATGTAGCTTTTCAATCTGGCTAGTCTTCACAAGTTGTTCCTACTATATCTAGTATTGGTCCTTTAACAATAGGCCAACAATCTTCACAATTACCCCTATTTTAACTTCTACTACAACTTGCCAAATTCCCCTTGCTCAACAAACCCAACAAACTCAAATACCTATCCAAAGTTAGCTAGCTAGATTAAGTACCTCAAGTGTTCCAATTTCCCAAAGGAGACCAATTTATATGAAAAATATAGACAAATGCTTTTCTTAGGTATCCCTCATTTTCCTCATCCTATCTCAAATGACCTTAGGGACAAAGTCACAAAATTTACTGGAAATAATGCTATTACTGGTGAAGAGCATCTCAAAAAGTTCATTGATATGCTAAATGATTATGAGGTGGAATATGAAGATGCAGTGATGAAACTTTTTGTTCATTCATTGATTGAAGATGCCAAAGATTGGTTCAAAAGATTATTAGATGATAGTATCAAATCATGGAATGATCTTGAAACATTATTCAAAGGATAGTATGGTGATAAGACCAAAGTTGGTTTCATGCTAAATGACTTAACCAATATTAAGAAGAATCCTAATGAGCTAGCCTTTGATTTTAATGTCAAATTTCAAAAAGGTATGTATAAGTTATTCCAAGTGATGAGGCTGAATGAGGATATTTGTTTTACTACTTACTTCAATGCTTTTGATAGTAAGATGGCTTATGACCTTAGGGACAAAGATCCAAAAATACGAAGGGATTCTTACACAATGGCTATGAATATTGAAAGTAATAGAAGAGTTGTTGGTAAACTTGGGAAAAGGGATGACCCAAAGTTGTTTAATCCTAGAGATAAGAAAGATAATGAAAATTCTATTATAGGAAAGAAGACTGAAGAGGATACAATGGGGCAAGTCTTAAGTTTACTAAAGAAATTGAGTCCTTTGGCTTACTGGGCAAATAAATCAAATGTTGTAGAGAAGGCTCCTTTTAATAATAATTTTAATAAGAAACCTAGGATGAAAAAATACCCTTATACTACTCAGTGGAAGGATGGTAAGCTAGTTCTCAATCCCACTCAAGGAAATAAGGTTAAAGGAACCCTAGATCCTTTGTAGAGAAACATTGTGAATATGAAAAAAGAGCTACCTTGGTGCATTTCTTTTCAATCTCCCCATTCCCCTAATTATTGTGCTATAGCTCAATCTTTTGCTGCAAATCAACAAGTACAAAATGATAAAGGAAGGTGAAGAAGAAAATCAAGAAGATGTGACATGCAATATGATCCACCTCCATGACAGTGATAGAGAATTTGATATTAACATGATATTGCAAACCAAAGAGATCTATATCATATGTATCATCATCAAGTATTTTCTAATAATGAAGATTAGGATGAGAGCATTATATGTAACACATTAACTGCAATGGATCACATAAATTTGAAAAAAAATTCCAAAGAGGAAATTGATAAGATTACTTTAGAAATGGTTGCTTAAGTCCAAAGTACTTATAATTTAAGGAATGGAACAATATATGGTGTCTTAGTAAAGCTAACAAGTATCTTTATCAAAGAAACTACTAAAAAAGTCACTAATGAGAATAAGAAGGACATGCCTGAAACTGCTAAGATCAAGGAGAACAAGAATAAGAAGTGTGAACATTAAAAGAGGGTACATTTTCAAGAAATTTAAGCTACCAAACCAAATGCATCAGAGAAGGGATAAAAATCTGAGATTGACAAGTAGAAGGAGTCATCTATTGCTCAAACTTCTGTACCATAGATATTAATATCAAACCTACCAATTATGATCTAGTTGACATGATTTCAATGTTATCACAAATTACTATTGAGTTTCCTTTATCAGAATGTTTAGGATAAAAGAACACAAGAATGAGGCTCTTTCTTGGTTAGGGGGGATAGGAAATAGTAGTGTTGTTACACAAGAACCAATAGTTATACGTAAATTTCCAACCTTAATAAAAGAAAAAGAGGATAAGGGAGACATGTCTCAAATACCCCAAATGTATTTGGATAATTTATCAGTTGCATACTTGCAAGACATTGACCCTTTTTTCTTGAGCTTGATCATAAAGGGTAGAACTTTAAAGAATTGTATGACTGACTTTGGTGCATCAAATAATATAATGCCTTTTAAGGTTATGGAGGCCCTTGGTTTAGGAGTAGACACCAAGCAAGGTAGATGTAGGGCAATGGATACTAGGGAAGTACCTGTCATAGGTACTATTAATGCTTTACTTTTCAAACTTGCTGCATACCCTAATTAAGAACTAACCATGTCAGTTCTTGTAGTAGATATTTCCCCTCATTATGGAATGTTGATCTCTAGGAAGTGGAGTGATACAATGGGAGGTAGTTTGTAGTGTGATTTGTCATATGCTACTTTCCAAGTAGGGGAAAAGGCTATCAAAGTAAACATAGAGCCTAGGGTAACTTATATTTTTTAGGAAAATATTGACAAGGACACAATTTTTTTATTAGACATAGAAGTGAATGCATTCAAAGCTGGATTGATCATCCAAGAAACTGAAAAATTGCCTGCACTAATTGGACAAGAGGTCACATGGTGTATGGATTAACCAAAATTATGGAACATGTATTTTAATGGAGCAAGCTTAAAAGAAGGATTAGGAGTAGGAATAGTTTTTTTCTCCCCAAACAAAAATACATTTAGGTATTCCTTTTCTCTTAATTTTGCATGTACCAATAATGTTGCAGAATATGAGACCTTATTGTTAGGTTTAAAGGTTGTAACAAGCCATGGAATCAAGAAAATACATGTCATATGTGATTTTGAGTTGATTATTTCCTAGGTTAGAGGAGTGTATGTTTCAAAAAATAAAATATTAAAACAATATAGGAATTTTTTTTGGGATATGATTGAGTCACTTGATGCTTTTGGAATAATGTGGAAGGATAGAAGTAACAATAAAATGGTTGATTTATTGGCAAATGTAGCTATAAAACAAGATGGCATATCATTTGTTGGTGTATCTACTATGGAAGTGCAAAATAGGCCTTCAATCCTAGATACTGTACATAGCTAGCAATTTTTTGAGGATAAATATAATGGATAGGACCTTGATTGTAGTGCTTGGGTAGAAACAGTAGATGGAAAAGAAAAATTTTTTGGTCAAGAAATCTTGCAGCTAAAGACCAACAAGGTGCCCAAGGGATTGGTTGTTTTGGAGAGTGTTTTTGATAATTAGGAATGAGTATAATTAGATGCAAAGGACACGAAACCATAGGAATTAGAAGAAATTAATTTGGGCACAACTAATTCCCCAAAGAAAGTACATATTGGTAAGTCCTTATCTCCTGAGATTAGGAAATCTTTGATAGGTCTATTGAGAAAATTTGGATAGGTTTTTGCATGGTCTTATGATGAACTTAAGACCTATAGGAAAGATTTGTTCCAGCATGAAATACATCTTAAAGAAGGTGTAAAACCTTTTAGACAGAACAAAGGACCAGTGAATCCCACTCTAGCTCCTAAGATGTAGGAAGAATTATTGAAGCTTAGAGATGGAGGAATAATTAAGCCAATTAGGCATTCTGCAACTTGGTACCTATAAAAAAAAAGAATGGTGACATTAGGCTTTGTTTTGACTTTAGGAATTTAAACATTGCATCTTTAAAAGACAATTATGGATTGCCTAATATGAAGGCTTTGCTTCAGCAAGTGACTAGTTCAAACTTAATGTCTATGATGGATGGTTTTTTAGGATACAATTAGGTCCTTGTTGATGAAAAAGAACAATTCAAGACAATTTTTACTACCCCTTGAGGAACCTATATATATGTGAGAATGCATTTTGGTCTCATAAATATAGGAGAAACTTTTCAAAGGGCTATGAATGTAGCCTTCAAATAATTCATTAACAAATTCATGGTAGTATATCAAGATGACTTAACTGCCTATACCAAGAAAGTTGAAGACCATTGCAAGCATCTCGAAAAGATTTTTATTAAGGCCTTGACATATGGTGTGTCTTTAAACCTTAGAAAATGTACTTTTGGAGTCACAAAAGGAAAACTTCTTGGATATATGTAATGATACCTTTCTCCATCCATGTTTTAATAAGATATATTTTTATCCAGGATGATATATTTCCCCCCAAAAATAATATCCTTATATATTTTCCATGTTTGAAGGGATGTGTCTATTCTAATGCCCTTAATATAATTATTATTTAAATGATTAATATATTATTATTATTAAGGTTTTCATAAGGTTTTAATAATATATTAATTGTTATTCTTTGTTTGATTATTAATTACCATAAATATTATTTATTCTTTAACAAATAAGTATACATCATAGTATTTGATGTATTACTATTTTATATTATATTTATTATTATATTAATATAATATCATTATTATATCAATATGTTGATATATATAAAAATTACATTATATTATGGTAACATATATAACCTTATATCATACTTAATTAATCTATTATATTAATATATCATTATATCAATAGTTAATAGTAATGTATTTTATACCATTTATCTATCTCTCATAGGTGGAGAACATTATGATTAGGGTTCTAAGTGGGGGCCATGAGAGTCCACCCCTCTCAAGTTTTCTTGTCCTCAAGCAATTTGTAACTAAAGTTCATTCTTTTCCCTGCATATGTGTTGAACACTTTCAAAGTTTGCATGTTAGCAACCAAAGAACATGTGAATCAAGACACAAAATAGACACATTAATTCATGGAGAAATGATGCAAAAACAATGTAGACACATGAATGCACAAAGACATGAAGAAGACATAAAGCAAATACATTGATGAATGAAGACACAATATAGACACATAGTATACATGTAAGAACCTTTCTTACAAACTGAAATAAGAAAAGGTAAGGAAATGTTTTACCACTTTGATTGTGAATGTTGTGCTCCTTTCTCCTATCTCAAAATCCAAAGTTCTTGAAGATGCATATTTTAAAGAAATTTTATATAGCTAGTACTATAATAGGGTGTATCATTCCATAGTGGATGGTAGATTTACTACTGCTCAAGGTTGGACATGCTCAGCTTGGGGCTCCCTTAGATTTTTAATTCATATTGGGATTTTCATACTCCAACATGATCAATTTACTCCTCCCCCTATGCACACTCCCTACCCACTTGGAACATGCTTAATTTTGAGATGGATGGTAGATTACTACTTCCTAAGGTTGGACATGCTTAGCTTGGGGCTCCCTCAAATCTTTAATCTATATTGGGATTCTCATGTGCCAACATGACCAATTTACTCCTCCCCCTATGCATACTCCCTACCCACTAGGAACATGCTTACTTTTGATGTCGATGGTAGATTTACTGCTTCTTGAGGTTGGACATGCTCGGCTTGGGACTCCCTTAGATCTTCAATCCATATTGGGATTCTCTTGCCCCAATGCGACCGATTTACTCCTCCCCCTATATATACTCCCTACCCACTATGTACATGTTTAGTTTTATTATGGATGGAAGGTTTACTACTGCTCAAGTTTAGACACACTTAGCTTGGGGCTCATTCAAATCTTAAAATCCATATTGGGATTCCTATGCCCCAACATGACCGATTTACTCCCCTTATGAACACTCCCAATCCATCATGAATATAAGAACATATATTTTGAGTAATATCCCCTTCTGAGACTTTTCTTTATAATCCCAAATTCATTTGTTCCTCAACAACTATAACCTTCCTTTCATTTTTTTTTTTGTATTGAATATACATGGAATCTTCCTTTACCTTTTCATTATACCATTGTAATGCAACCTAATTGGATTCATTCTCACCTCCCTTTTGTTTTCAATTTGAATTAAAATGGATTAGTAAATTGATATTCTTCTTTATAACTATCCAATATAATTACCTTAGTAATATATGATCTTCTTTCTGTTATCTATATACTTTAATTGTTTTCTCACTATTATTATTTCTTATAGAATTAATGTTCTTCATAATTTATAGGTCCATTATTATAACTTTAATACTCTTCCAATCCTCTTATAATTTCACTCCTAAATCAAATATTTGAAGATAGGCAATGTGGAAGTGAGATGATCCTTCTTACCAAGAGGATTTAAAACAATCTTTAAGGGTGGGTCCCTTAGTTCAAAGTTGAAATTTTTGCTTTTTCCTTATTACATATATTTTCCTACACCATCCAATAATGGTCTAGTCTAAAAGAAATTAACCGAGGCATGAGATTAGATATGTGAGTCACTCCACGTGCTATGCCCTTTATCATCTTTTTTTAATTTAACCCTTTGTATTTGGTGGTGGAAATATCTATGATATAAATTTAAGATCTAAACCTTCAGTTACCAAGTGAATGTTTTAAAAAAAAAAAAAAAAATTCCCTATGCTATGTGGACTCCAAGTTGTATTACATCTACAACATGCTTGTTATAACTTTCTTCCATCCCTATGATACTATATTGCCACAGAGTGCTAACAATGCTTCCTCCTACTATAATTGGTAGGAACAATACTCAACTTTAGAATTGCCATTTGATTTTTGGTTCATCTCTACCAAAATATAGACTTGTTAAGTATTGTTCTTCATGTGCTGATTCTTGAAATAATTTCACAACTGACACTTAGGGCTTGAAAGATATGTAGAGCCCATGAAAAACTATTATTGGAAAATAAAAAATTATTTCTTGGTAGTTCCTCTAGTGATGTTATACTAAGAACTCTCTCTAAGCTATTAGAATCAATGTAGTTGCACTATCTGATCAAAGTTCAGTTCTGGACAAGTATTTTTCATATGATTATTTGTTTTTATGATTATATATAACAATATGTCCATGTTTCGTATGTTTATGGCTCAAGCTTCTCATTTGATTATGTGAGATGAGGTCTTCCATGTTTAATGAGTATCAAATTTATTATATAACCAATCTTTCTATGAAACATATCTTATTCCTTATTCTATGCCAACAAAAATAATATCACAATGTATCCCTATCGGTGCTTCCTTGTAATCTCATTATGGCAGATGTAACTAAGTAATACTAGACATTTTGAAATTTAATTACTATCATAAAAATGGCATTGTCATCTATGAGTTATCTTAATTTTTCTGGATTATGCAGAGAGGGTCAATTGAAGGAGGCATTGCACATTTTGCTCATCTCACACCACCACCCTTGAGATCTATTTACATATCGTCAATTATAATCTCCCCTTAGCACTAATGCATTGTGTATACATAGATCCACATAGCTTCCCATATTTCAATAATCCTCTGAATTTATATTCTCTTGTCATTCTCACTGAAGAGTTTGACTATGATAATAATCCTCTCTTATCATTATTTATTCATCATCTTAAATTCCATTTGTGATTGGACATTGACTATGATCCCTATATTTTCTTTTGCTTACTTAATACAGTCAATTGTCTTTGCTTCTTGTCTCCAAAGTAGTGAAGAAAATATATTTTATTCCTTTTATCTATGTATCTAATATGTCATATATGTAATTATGAGTATTAATTTCCAATAATTGTGTTGATATTCATAAATTAGTAGGTTCCTTCATGATGTATAGGTTGGCAAGATGCTAGCTTTGATACCATTTGTAATGACCCCTTTCTCCATCCATGTTTTAATAAGATATATTTTTGTCCGGGATGATATATTTCCCCCCAAAAATGATATCCTTATATATTTTCCATGTTTGAAGGGATGCGTCTATTCTAATGCTCTTATTATAATTATTATTTATATGATTAATATATTATTATTAATATTTTCATAATTGTTATATATTATTATTAAGGTTTTCATAAGGTTTTAATAATATATTAATTGTTATTCTTTGTTTGATTATTAATTACCATAAATATTATTTATTCTTTATCAAATTAGTATACATCATAGTATTTGATGTATTACTATTTTATATTATATTTATTATTATATTAATATAATATCATTATTATATCAATATGTTGATATATATAAAAATTACATTATATTATGGTAACATATATAGCCTTACATCATACTTAATGAATTTATTATATTTATTTATCATTATATCAATAGTTAGCAGTAATGTATTTTATACCATTTATCTATCTCTCATAGGTGGAGAACACTATGATTAGGGTTCTAAGTGGGGGCCATGACAACATATATTTTCAAAAGATGGGGTAAAGATTGACCTTGAAAGTGTGGCAGAAATTGATAAAGTGTTTAGGTCAAAAAGTGTCAAAGGTATATAATCTTTCTTTGGGTAGCTTAATTTCTTAAGGATATTTGTGACTAAAGGTTAGTAGAACAATTTAAAAAATGCTCAAAAAAGGAGCTACAATCAGATGGGAAGGTGAGCCTAATGTTGCATTCCAAGAAATTAAAAATGCTATTAAGAATGCTTTGGTCCTTAGAACCCTTAATTATGAAAAGCCTATGCATATTTTCTCTTTTGCATCTTTTCATACTATTGCAAAAGTTTTACTTTAGAAAAATGAAGATGGATATGGATAGCCTATAGCATTATTTAGTAAATCCTTGCAACCAATAGAACTTAAGTATGAAATAAATGAGAATTAGACATATGCGCTAGTTAACGCTATGAAGCCCTTTAGGTGATACCTAGTAGGTGCTATTGTTATTGCTTTTGTGCCTAATGTAGTAGTGAAGGACATTTTCTCCCAAAAATAAGTATTTGGTAGAAGGCATAGATGGATAAACAAAACATAGATATTCAAATTACCAAGTTGGTAAGAGGTCAGGGATTAGCTAAGCTCATAGCATCAACCAATTTAGATGCTAATCAAATAAATGTTGAAGATTAGAACCTTAGCTTTGGTACATGTGATATGGATCAGTGTGATCAGTACAAAGATGTGATATATTATTTACAACATATACAATCTCCAAATATGGAACAAAAACTATTTTGGTAACATTTTTGAGAACAAAGTAGGTATAAAGGAAAAACTCCAAACCATTCAAGATAACGTATTGAAGGAAGGGTACACTCCTAACCTTGTTACTAAAGAAAATGAAAAGTTGGCCCAATATCATGATATTATCACTAAAGAAGAAATCTATTGGAAGCAAAGATCTAGATTGATATGGCTAAATGAAAGAGATAAAAATACAACATTTTATCTTTCTACTCTGAAGCACAGAGCCAAAACTTGTATTTCATATCTAAAAAAGGGAGATTTTAAGATTTTTGAGGACAAGGATATTATGGAAGAAATGGTCTCCTTTTTCTCTTCTTTAATGACTATTGATCCTAACATTAATCCTCTTCGCCAAACTGATCTTTTAAAGGTGATCCCACCTTTAGTTATGAAGGAACAAAATAAATTGTTAGGATCTATTCCCAAGGAAGAAGAAATCTTTAAAGCTGTGTGTTCCTTAGGAGGAGACAAAGCACTTGGTCCAAATGGTTTTCCCATGTTCTTTTTCTAGAAGTCATGGAAGCTTGTTGGAAAAGATGTGTGTGATGCTGTGAAGGAATTTTTTGGAGCAAAAACAATGCTAAAGGAAATCAATTCCACATTCCTTTGTCTAATTCCCAAAAATATTAGGGCTGATTCTCTAGACCAGTTTAGATTGATTAGTCTATGTAATTCCTTCTACAAGATTATTTCAAGAGTCCTTACTTCTAGGCTGCTCCTTGTGCTTCCTTCTCTTGTTGCTATTCAACAAAATGGCTTTATCCCAGGAAGACAAATTCTTAATTCAGTGATTGCAATTCATGAGAATATTCACTCTTTGTCCTATTCTAATAATCAGGGGTTTATTATGAACGTTAATATTGATAAAGCCTATGATAGAGTGATTGGGCCTTCCTTACTAAAATTTTACAAGCCTTTGGTTTTGATCATAAGGTTATTAGAGCTATTTATCAGTTGATCTCAACTTCTTCCATAGCTGTCCTCATCAATGGAAGTTCTTCTAATTTTTTTAATCCTTCTAGAGGTCTAAGATAGGGAGACCCCTTATCCCCCATACTCTTTGTTATTATGGTTGATTATCTAGGGAGATATATAGGGGATTTGGTTCAAAAAGGGACTATCAAAGGTCTGCAGCCCTCTTCTCAACCCCTTACTTATTCTCATGGTCCATTTGTAGATGATAGCATTTTCATGGGTAAATCTGATGTTATTAAAGCCATAAACCTCAAGCAAGCCCTTAATTTGTACTCTTCTACCTCTGGTCAATTGGTAAATTGGAATAAAAGTGCTATGTTTTTTATTAATACCCCTATCCTTAGACATAAAAAAATTGCTAAAATTCTAGGGTGCTCAATAGTATATTTTCTCTCTATTTATTTGGGTCTTCCTTTAGGCCTGAAGGTTCTTGATTCCTTCTAGGAAAATCTCATAAAGAAATTTAGTAAGAAGTTGGTAGGCAAGAAACGAAATATTTTGAGTTAAGTAGGTAAAATTACTCTTCTTAAAGCATGTCTTCAAAGTATACCTACTTATGCTTTGAAACTTTTTAGAATTGCAATGAAATTTGCAGATACTATTGATCAAATTTAGAGGGATTTTTAATGGACTAGTATTGAGGAAAAGAAGAGAATGGCTCTAATTGCATGGGATAAAATCTATAAGCCTATCAAAGATGGTGGATTGGGAAAACAAGGTTGGAGAACTTATCATTATGATAAGGAATGGAGTTCTATATGGAAACATAAATACCTCTTTAATGCTAATTCTTTAGCTGATTTCCTTTCATCTCCTAATGTTCTTTCTCCATCTACTATATGGGGAGCTATTGAGGGAACAAAGAACATTCTAGGCAAGCGATGTTGCTAGAAAATTGGAAATGGGCAAAAAGTGAGATTTTGGGAAGATGTTTGGTTATTGGATCATCCTCTAATTGAAGACTTTCAAAATACCACTCAAGTAGATAGATGTAAGAAAATATATGGTACATTAGTGGGACATTACTAGCATGACAATACTTGGGTGAACTTGATTGATGTTGACCAAATTTTTAATAATATTTAGTTAAGTTTGAATTCTTTTTCTCTATATCCTAACCATGAGGATGAGATGATATGGAATGCTGATCCTAGTGGTTAGTTCAAAGTATCCTCTTTTTTTACTTCTTAAGAGAAAGGTATTCAACCTTTATGGTCTCAAGCCTAGATAAAGGGTCTCATACCTAAAATTAACATCTTCTATTGGATATTGCTTCAAAAAAAAATCCTCACTAAGGATAACCTACAAAAATGAGGTATTAATGTAGTGAATAGATGTACTTTATGAAAAGATGGATTTGAAGATAGAAATCACTTGTTCTTGAATTGTTCTTACAACCAACAAGTGTGGAATGTTGTTCTTATCTACTGGAATATAACTTGGGTTCATCAAAATAATGTTGAACTTTTTTTTAAAAGTTAGAGGTGTCCTTCTAAGGATCTTGATGTGGATTTTCTATGGAAAATTACTCTTCCCCATCTCTGGTGGGGCATTTGGAAAGAAAGAAATAATAGAATCTTTAGAAACAAAGAACTACCAGGATGGGTGCTTGGACAAACTATTGTTAGAGC
Source organism: Cupressus sempervirens (assembly GCA_028749045.1). Taxonomy (NCBI): domain Eukaryota; kingdom Viridiplantae; phylum Streptophyta; class Pinopsida; order Cupressales; family Cupressaceae; genus Cupressus; species Cupressus sempervirens. The sequence continues at coordinate 457,114,783 of CM053786.1, read as the reverse complement.
AATTGAGGAAACTTTCAAGTCTCAGAGGAAAAGTGATCAAAATTTTCAAATTGGTATTTTGATGCAAACACAAGATTCTCAATTGAAAAAAGATAACCCAAGATTGACTACTAGATGGAAGGCTCCTCCTATTGGATGGATCAAAGGAAACTTTGATGGTGCTGCAAAGGGTAATCTAGGTAGAGTAGGGTGTGGAGGGTTCTTAAGAGATCATATAGGTAATATAATTGATGTCATTGCAATACCTATAGGTAATTCAAACAACCACATAATAGAGGTTACTGTTGCTCTATCTACTATAAGGTTAGCAACTGAAACTGGTTGTCCTCACCTCTGGTTGGAAGGTGACTCATAAAATATTATAAATATACTTAATAATAAAAATTCAATCACTTGTTCAATTAAGGCAAGTGTTATGGAGTTAAAAAATTTAATAAATAAATTTGAAATAGAGATTATATCCCACAATTACCATGAAGGTAATAGGGTGGCTAACTGGGTTGCCAACTATGTGGTCCAAATGGGATATAAGATGATGTGGAATGGTGACCTAAGGAAAAATGTGGATCTCAAAGCCCTCATTAATTATGATGCTACTCATGCAATGGTGGGAAAGATTTGCTAAGATTAGCAAATTAATAATTTTTGGAAGTGGGCCTACAGTTGTCAATGTTCTTTCCCCAAGGAAGTACATTTATGTAATTGCAACCCTGGCAATGCACATATCAGGCATGAAGTGGGTTTTATTTTTTTTAATGAATAAATTGTATATGTTTAACTCTTCTACTTACTGCCTTCTATTGAATTTGGTTTGGTATAGTATTTTGAGTTCTCTGGAAATGGGAGGAGAGCCACAAAAATAGGAACCCCAAAATTGCAAGGCATGGAAGGACAAAGAGGATCTTTGGAAAATTCTAAAAAAGGGGAAGATGACTGATTTCCTAGAGCATCTTCATGGTTTTAAACCTCATGTTACCATGGCCTTCTTCAAAATTTGGATAGAGGATAGGGTTTCTCTGCATGGCATCACTGTGCAATTGATAGAAAAATTCATAGAAGAGATAACGAGCTTACCTATGGATGGCATTAAGTTCAGCAAAAAAATGAGCATTTCAAATGTAGTGTTTAAGAAATTTCCCAAAATGGAAGTAGAGGAGAAAAACCTAGAGAGAAATGGGGACTTCTATGAACTGGACTAGATAAAGACCATATGGCAGGATGTGCTTTCGTGTACTCATGAGTATTTTAGCTTAGATGATAGAAATAAATGAGTGCATAAGTTTCACTTTGTCTTCCTTAATCATTTCAGGCACAAGGATAGACTTTATTTTCCTTTTTATTTGAGATTCTCCCTTCTCTAAAGTTTGCAAGCTCATAGGAAAAAAGATTTGGGTCCTATTTTGCATGAAGGGTTGATTCTTCTTATAGAGGGTTACTGTAAAAATATGGCTATTATGTCTTCTCCCTCATTAGATGAAAAGAAGGGTTCTGCCATTGAAACCTACTCTAGGAAGAGTAAGGGAGATGAGATTGTTAAGGGTAAGAGGAGGAGTATGAAACATGAAACCCAACAATCTCCTCATCATAATGTGGAAGAGGCCATTGAATCTAAGAATTTGGAAAATAAGGAGGAGAAAAATCTGGAGGAAGAGGAAAACATGAATGAGGGAGATTTTAGTTCCAATTTGGAAGGCTACTTGGATAGCAAGGAAAAAAGTAGGAAGGAGGATGAAGAAGAGAAAAGTGAGGAGAATACAAAGATGGGTAATGTTGGTGATGAGGGAAACCAGAATGACCATTCCAAGGAAGTAAGGGATGATAAAGTGGAGATGGAGTAGGCTAAGGAGGACCTTGTAAATACGAGGGAGAAAGAACAGACTGAAAAGGATGTTTCACCTACCAAAGAAGATGTGGAGAAGAATAAAAATGACTCACCTCAAGGGGATACTATGCTTTCCTTTTTGCACACTGCAAAACTAAAAGTTGATACCATGTTGCAAGCTAACTTGTGGATGTATAACGAGTTAATGAGTCTCAAAAGGAAATTGGAAAATGTGAATCAAAATGAGGATATGGACTGAGGTAAGCTTAGTTAGATGGAAGTCCAAGTGGGAAACATACCAGATAAACTCAAGGACTATGAACAAATCCTTCAGCTGCTTATCAAGGAAAGTGGTAATAAAATGGAATAGGTTACCTCTAGTATCTATGCTACCACTACAATTCTAGGAAAGCATACCAATGAAGAAATTATGTCACCAGGGGGTCCTAGTAAGAGAACTAGGCAGTGTTCTAGGAAGAGGGTTGTGGAGGCTGTTGGTGGATCAGTTGCTGATTCCATTCAAGGTGCTACAGAGACTAGTAAAGAGGTGGTCAAAATGATCAAAGAGTTGCAATAGTAGCATTCACTAGTCTTTGGTCTCTAGTTTTTGTCCTTGTTTTGATTTTATTTACTGGTCCTAGTAAATGGTCTCTATTTTTGGTAGTGTTATATGGTTTTTATCAGTTGTTTATACTAGCTTCTAGGTCCCTATAAAACCTAGGTTCATTTTTTGGATTTTTTTGTGATTTTTGGTCCTTGTAAAACCTGATTTTGATACTATTTAAACAATAGGTTTTAGGTCCTTGTAAAAGCTGGATATGCTTCATGTCTTATCTTTTCTATTTTTGTTAAAGGGTTTCAAGGTCCTTTCAAAACTTGCTTTTACCATAATCTAAAACATATGCAATCTTCATCTCATCTAACAAATAATGAAAAGTGAACTGTAAAATTGCATGTAGTTAGATACATTATTGTAAATAGATATTTACGGTAAATGAATTTTGAAAGTGTATCATTGAAGTGCCTTGATCAACATAAATTAGAGAAAATGTTGAATTATATGCACTCAGGAGTATGTGGTGCGCATTATATGGAAAAAACTAGTACCCATAAGATCATGAGAGTAGGCTTATGGTGGCCTAGCTTGTTTAGAGATGCCCAAATCCTAGTTGGGAAATTTAACTCCTGATAGAGATTTGTAGGAAAATTAATCTTTTTTGGGAATACACCTTTGAAATTAGTTGAGGTTTAGGCACCTTTTTAGCAATGGGGAATGGATTTTATAGGTGAAATTTCACCTAGCTCTATAGTGGTTTCTCCTAGATACTAGTTGCAACTAATTATTTTACAAAATGGGTAGAAGTAATCCCTTCTAGGAATTTGACCAGAAAAGTGGTAAAATTTTTCCTACTAGATAATATTATCACAAGGTTTGGATGTCTTGAAAGAATAGTAATTGATAATGCTATGTGCTTTAGATCTAAGGAATTTATTAATTTCTATGATAAATATGGCATCACTAGATAAGTTTCATCACCTTATCATGCACAAGGGAATGGACAAGTAGAATCTACAAACAAGAGTTTGTTAAAGGTCATAAAGAGGACCCTGAATAATAACAAAAAGGCTTGGGATTCTAAGTTGCAGTTATCTATTTGGGGTGATAGAGTAATAGTAAAAAAAGTAATAGGTGTATCATCTTTTGACCTTGTATATGGAATTCAGTCCAGAATGCCTTAGAACAATTTGATGGGTTTGTATAACTATATTCAGATGTATGATGATTATATTGTTTATGATATGCATGAAAGGATTGATGAATTAGTTGGATTAGCTAAAACAAGGAAAAAATCCTCTACAAGGAATATGAAATTATAGTTGTAGACAAAACATTTATATGAAAAAAAGGTAGTGATTAGAAAGTTTCAATCTAATGATCTTGCTTTAATGTGGAATGCAAGGCTAGAAGATAAAGTTAAAAATATTTGATCCCATTTGGCTTGGTCTTTATTTGGTTGATTCAACTTGGGGTGAAGATTCATATTTCATTAAGGAACTATCAGGAAACCTTCTAGAATTGCCATTTCATGGACAATTCTTGAAGAAATACTTCTGTTGAAGGTATTTATCTTCCATGAACAATAGTTAGGTTTTGTATTTATGAACATTTATTTAATTACCTATGCATATGCATATAACCCTTGTGTATATGTATATTTTTTTGTATAGTCTCAAGTTGTTACTTCAAGTTATCATGTTTGTGGTCTACTTAAACCAAAAATTCTAAATTCTTTCATGGATACAAGTTATCCATCATCCCTAGACAAAGCCACTGATAGCTCTTATTTTCACTAATCTTAATTTTCAATTTTTATGGTGAAAATATTGAATATATTTTTGTTTTCATCTACAGAGGAAACTCTAGCATTTTTCCTTGATTTTAATTATTTTTCATTGTTGTCCCAAGTGTGAAATTTAGTGCCCTAGGGTTTTAATTTTATCTCACATTGTAGAAATCTTCTTAAAATCAGAGTCTAGGCCCTAATCGTAGGTTTTTAAAGCTAAGTGGAATTTCATTTATCTTTTACGTCATCTTCTATGATGTTACAACTAAAGGGTTAGTAGAGGATCATGATGTGGTATTTTCATTATCCCAATATTAAGATAAGTGTTGTATCATAGTATCGTGGATGAGAAAGTTAGTGTTCCTAATGATATGATTGATGTATGAAAGTTAAAATGGTTTTCTTTTTTACTTCTATAAAGTTATGACAAAGAAGGCAATCGTGGCATTAGGGATAATGAAAGGTGTTATGATGTTATGAAGTAGTAGTTATCTTGAGATCATAAAGGAAATATTTGGTTGTTGTGATGCTATGAAATATTTATGATTGTAAGATCATAAGGAGATTGAAGACAAGCAAAAGTAATGGTGTTCTGTCAGATAGGTATCCAGTTCTGATTGGCTGGATTGTGGTACAAATACCAAATGTATACTTAGCTAGAGTAGTCAAGCCAAAAAAAGATTTTTATATAAGTTCAAATGACATTTGGTGATCTCTGATCTTATGATATATAGTTTATTGTCAGATCTCAAGGTAATAAATAATATGATTTGATGTTATGAGTAAGCCACGATCATAAGATTGCAAATGAAAAATGTAAAGTCCATGATGCTATGGTAGAAAAGGTTAATAGTTTATCATAATATCATACAAGTTTGAAGGGTAACAAGAGATGTTACAAAGTAAAAAAAAGTGACTGTGATCATAAGATCGTATGGTGAAAAATGTCAAGGTAAGATGCTATGCCAATTCAACAAAGCTATTTCCAAGAGATCATAGAAGAAGAAAAAGTTAGCACCAATGCCATTACAACTAATGATTCATTAGATCATAAGAGGGTTTTAGTATGGTTTCTAACTAGTAAACTAGGGTTTTCCAAAGGGTTTTGTAACATCAGGAAACTATTTTTTTAGCTATAAGATAATACAAGGAGTCTTTTCATTAGTCATGATCGTAGGATTGTAGGCCCTATTTTGACATTAAAAGTGTTAAGTCACCTTTTTAAGTTGGAAATGACAATGAACTTCTTAACCAATAAGATTTAAGCATAGTACAAAAAGTGCATTGCTAGATAGCAATGGTGATGCTCCCTTGAGTTGATAGAATAAGTTGATATTATGTTTCAAGCATGTTGAAAATCAATACAAAATGAAAATTGATTTGCATACATTAATTTGTAAAAAATTTCTTACTTTACAATTATAGTTTTCCATTTACAAAGAAAAAGAATTTGAGCATTTTTAGACTATTTAGTGCAATATAGATTGTTATTTCAAAGCTTTGAGAATGGTTTTCATACCCTATTTGTAAGAATATTGTCAAAAATTTCTAATAAAGAGGTGGAAGAAATTCAAGCATTAGACATGGGAGTTGTGAAAACTTCAACTTCTAAAGGAGGGAAAACAAGATAGAAGAAACCAAATAGGTTTTTAGGAGAATGGATAAAATTTTTCCCTAGTTCTTCTAATGCCAATGCTATAGATGATCACACCTTCATCAATCCATATGCTCTTTGTAAAGATGATGTGTGCCTTGGTGTTACTGGTTCTGTTACTTAATTTTTGCACATGTGTAAAAATTTAAGCATGCATGCAATGAAAGTAGAATTGTTTTTTTCATTTCATTTAAACAAATAGAAATGTCTTTGTATTTATTTACTTTCAAATATACATTAATGTTTTTCAAACAATGAAATGAAATGATATGCTAAAAAGAAATGATCTCACACAAGCTATGAGTATAGCTCACTGTATTAAATTTCTTTCATAAGGAAATACATGAATAGATACATATGAATGAAAGAAATAAAGAGAGAGATAACCAGTCATTGCCTGCTGGTTTGACTGGTTATGACTCTTTCCCCGGTGCAGCAGAATCCATCTCCAAGCTTCACATGATCCCCAGTCTGCAAAAAACATGAAAGCAACTGATGTTAGATCCTGAAGGATCTAAGCAATGACTACCTATCTCTACAACTACACATGTTCTCTATTCATGCATCTCATTACGAAAGACAAGAAAGCAGAAAGAAATAAAAGTCATTGTGAGTGTCATGAGCCCGTGCTCGAACCTCACAGAACAAGATGCTATAGGATTACATCAGCTAAATAATGATTGCCATCATAATGTTGATTACAAAATTTGGATCTATAATGCATAAAATAAAAGCTAAAACAAGAATGCACATTCAAAGTTTAAGATTGTGCTATAATGCGAACAAACTATGCGTTCATCATATTATTGAAGTGATTTACTGTATAAGCAAAAGGAAGAAGTAACAACTGAAAGATCATATGCAAATAAATTTCATGAAGCAAATAAGATTATTGTTATCATTTTTTCTTCAAATTAAAGATCATTCACTAAAATTGCAAAAAATCATTGTCATTTATAGAGCATTTAGAAATTCAAACAACATGCAATGTTAATATGTTAAACACAATTTCATCAGACAGTGGTACAAAAGATAAAATAGAATGCTAGAACTTTGCCAACTAATGTAATTTTGGTGGGTCATTCAATGGGAAGATTTTTTGCTAGAGCAGTGGTTATGCACCTTAATTTAATAAAAGGTGTAGTGGAGACCATCATCACTCATTCGAGCCCACATTGATCTCCACCAATTGCATTGTAATCATATTTTGGCCACTTCTTTTCACAAGTAAACAAAGCTCAGAGGAGTGTATATAAAATATAGAGGACAAGATCAGGTCGCTGGATATCTGATTCAATACTCTCCAATGTTATAGTTATGTCCATTTTTGGTGGCATTCATGACTATCAGGTATAATCGATATTGGAGTCTCCAAAAGGAATTATTCCTCCTACACATGGATTGATAATTTGTGCTACAAGAATGAGGAATATGTGGCTATCCACGAAACATTAATCAATTCTATGTTGCAATCTATTGGTTATACAGATCACCCATGAAATGCTTGATTTAGTTGACCAGACTACAGGTTAACCATTTTCAAGCACACAAAAGAGTCTAGCAATATTTATCTCAACTCTTCATAGTGGAATATTTCACAAGCTTGATTGGATGGGCAGCATACAACTGCAGCATTATGCTAAAAATTTATCAATCACAATAGAAGATTCAACAGTTTCTAAAGCAAAAGCTAGATGGTGATGATAATTTTGACTATATAAAGCTAGCAATGTAGGTAGATGTGTCAAGCACTCAGGAAGTGTATGCTGGATTTACTAAGAAAGGGATGCCTCACACAAAGATTTTGATTAGTGGCTGCCATTCTGATTAAATTTTTGCAGATGCAAATCCTACTAAAATCATGATAATGCATATGAAACTTTGAGTAATGCAATTTAAATAATCATTTCTAAACATGGTGTACTGATTGGAAAACTTTGAACTAGTGATGAAAGCTCAAGAAATGCTGAGGAAGCAAGGTTTTACAATGCTAGGTCTTTGCTGTAATGATTGACATGCAGACGCTTCCTTCATCTATGATTTAAAAACATGATGACAAATGATTGACCCATATGATTTTCTTAGAGAGTCCATTCAAAATGTAACTGGAATGAGAATATAAATGGATGTGATATGCAGCAATACAGTATGCAGGAGAAAGGAAATATAGCAGTAATGCCAATATAAAAATAGAGGCAAACAACAAAAAACCCCATTTGGGTGTTTTCCTAAAACACTTGCAAATTCAGTCAGAGTGAGAAAGCCTCATTTGGGTTTCACAATTACTAGTTACAACACTAAATTCATGTTCCTAGTCAGAGTGATGGCAAACAAAATCCGCATCTTTTACTGGTGAAGGGAAAAATTCAAAAGCTCTAACCAATTTTCAAAGATAATTTTTGCTCCAACAATGTATTCTATAGTCGGCATGGTCGAATTGAGGAACAGAAAAGTTCTCCGAAATGAACTCAGAAAGCATAAATAATAGCAAATAATCTCATGGAAAAATACCTCTCAGATGTACAATAGTGGCAAGTAGAAAATGAATTTGCAAGTAATCCAACTTCAGTAAACTAGCATAATTGCAGCTTCAAAGATCAACAAAACCTTTTAATGGTGGACCTTCCTTTAGAAAATTAGCGAATATTCATGGTAGCACATCAAAGAAATGTCTTAAAACCCTCATTCTCTTCACTGACCAGTCATTCTAGACTCTTCATAAAGTGAATGCAGATGAAAATGATGCTTTTTAGGGTATTTGATATATTATCCCTTTTTCACATTGCATTTCTCTTTGAAGTCCGTGGCTAGGTCATGAAATATATTTTGCATCTTTTTTGACAAAATGTATTTGAGTTGAATGTGAAGATTTAATTCTTGATGTCTTAAGTTTTTAAAATAATGTTACTTGTTATTTTGCATGACTATAACAAAGAAATAATGTTAAGATGATTAATTCTAATCATTTAATATTATTTTGTTAATTCTAAAATGCAAAATAACAAGAGCATTATTTATTGTTTTCCTTTTGCATATATGTTAATGTGAAATATAAATATTGAAATGACGATATTATAAGTCATTAAATATTTTATTTTTATTTTTTGCAAAAGGAATCAAATAAATCATCTTGTATGCTCATGTAATGGTCTTTAAGAGGGGAATTAGTTAGGAAACATATGCATGGAATATAGGAAGTTGGATTTTGACTTTGCTAAGTCAGTTTGGGAGTCTTTATGACCAGTTTGAGCATTTTGTGGATAGTGGAAGGTGAGTCATAGAGTTCTTTATGATTGAGTGGAGATTTTTGAGCAAAAGACCATTATTTTAGAAGTTTCCAACACCTCTTTTCTAGGCTATCTTTCTGCATGCGACTCAAACAGTTGGGCATTGTACTTAATGAGTTTTCTAACTCATTTGGAGGGAGTTCTAATTTTATGACTAAGTTTTGAGACATCTTTGGAGTCCTAAGCTTTGTTAGAGGGTTTGTAATTCAACATTTTGAAGAAATAATGCCAGTGACAATAGTGTGATTATGCCTTATGAAGTAAACTATTAAGTTCTTTTTCCTTTCTACAAATTCTGTGTGTGTTTTGAATGATTTGATAAGTTAACCTATGAATGTTTACATTATTCCTTGTTTTCTGTCTCATTCTAGCACCTTTTTGTGGAAAAGTAAGTCTACTTACAGGTTATGATATGTGTTCATAGGTGAAATTAGTCAAAGTGAGATAGTAATTTATCCTCTTTTTGTAGTTTCAATATTGAAACCTTATCATAAATCACTTGTGCAAGCCTTTATAGGAAAATGTGCTTTATCTGTATTTCATAAAACTATAATCCTCTTTGTTACATGTGTGTTACATCTTCATAGTAACTTCTGGTGTATCACCTCTTTTCTTAGTTTAAGCTTTAGGTTTTAGGTTTATTTTTTGCACTTTCTTACCTTTTCCCTCTAAGTTTTCATTAAGTTTTAGAGTGTTTCACTAGAAGATATAATAGAAGCCGACCTAGAATTCAGAGGTTTCATTTCATTATCCAGTCTCACATAATGAAATGACTCCCATGTTAAGTAAGGATTACTGAACATCGCTAGTTCAGTAGGGTGTAAATCTTGAAACTTAATAGTTTTGGCACGCCTGATGGGACCTAAGCACATTTTTCAACTGTGCTAGAATAGCTGAAGGTCATTTTTCAACTAGCTAGCAGAAGGTGATGAATTTATTAGAAAGATTCAAACACAAAGTTCCACTTCTTTTGAATATCTGTAGTTGGAAACTCCAAAAAGATGTGGAAGGAGCTTATCCAGGACAAAGCCAACATCAAGGAGGCAACTTTCAGTCCCTGGTCTTCATGTATATAGTAGAACACGTCAAAAAAAATGTTAGACATTCAACAATCCCATTAGTAAGAGCTGATTCTTTTGACATTTTTGCTAATTCAACTAAAAATTTGGCAAGTACTGGTTTTATACCAGCAAGTATAGTCAATAAAAGTTTTCAACAACAACCTATATAGCAGCAACTAGTACAACAAACCATACAACAACCTCCACCAATGGTGAGGGCATATGCTTTTGTGCCTTTTAATCAAGGGAGTCCCTTGAATTTTGCTCAACACCATGATATACCACTGGCTACATTGAAAAGTCTGCCTAATTTCACAGGAGAAAATCAGACTACAACATATGAGCACATAAGAGATGTTGCAACTTTATGCAACGTACATCATGTTATAGAGGAGGATGTGGCTGCTAAGCTATTGGCAACATCATTAAAAGGAAAAACACTTCAATGGTTTAGAAGCCTAGTTGTTGGTTCTATAGGCTCATGGGATGGTTTGGGTGATGCTTTGACAAGACATTTTGAGGATAAGTCAGACTTTTTGTCGCTTGTGGAGCAGATCACAACCATAAAGCATGCACCACAAGAACAAATGATGGATTTTAATAATCAGTTTCAAAGGACCTGGACTAGAATACCCAATACGGTAAGACCTTTAGCAGATCATGCTTTTCTATATTATTTGAGAAGCTTAAATAGCGATATTTTAGTAATGATTCAGTCTATGGGAGGTGTTTCACTGCCTCAAGCTTATGATATCACTATTAGAGCTGAGAATAGTCTTATCCAGGTTGGTAAAATAGCCCCTAGGCCTCCAATGCCCATTTTTCTGGACATTCAGTCAAATATACCATTAGTAATTCTGCTATTTAACCCATTACCTATTGTTCCCAGCCAAGAAATTACCATGGCAGGTCCTTCAAATACCACAGGTCCTTCTCTAGAGTTGCAAGAGATTAAGAACAGTTAGTTCAAAATTGAAAATATGATGCAAACCTTTAGTAATGAGTTGGTTAATCTTAAAAAGAAACAATTTTAGCCTAGGCCATCTTACCAACAGCAAACTCCAGTAGTAAATCTACCTTATCAACAGCAAAATCAAGGCCAACCTCAAGGAAATATACCACCATTTCAAGGTAATATGATGGGTTATAGGCAGAATATTAATCAAAGACCTTTCCAACCATATAATCTAGTTCCTCTTAATTCTACGAATCCACTTAGAGACATAGTGCCCATGCAAAATAATCTTGTAGCCAACTTTAAGTGGTGTTATCCCTATAATGAACATCACAATCAGGCTACATGCACAAATGGAGTTATAAATCAACCATTAATGGTGCAAAATATAGTAGCAGGATAGCAAAATGTCATAAATGATGCACCTGAACAGTAGCATGATGTACCGACTCCTAAGACTGCTTTCCTCAACTGGTAGAGAGATGAGTTTTGCGCAGTCAATAATGACTCATCAATATCAGCAAATAACTAAGCTAAGAAAAGAGCTCTTGAGGTAGACCAAACAAAAAATAAGGGTAAAGCAACTGATACAGTTGAGCCATCATCAAGTGCTACAAACATGGTGGGAGACACTCACATCCTTGTCACCAAGGAAATCGTTCATAAACTAGCAAAACATGTTTCTGCTAAGATACATCAGAAATCACTCTTTGCTATGCCATTCAACATAGTGGAGAATATGAAGAAAATGAACCTGTCTATGTCAATGTGGGAGACTTTGGCTATTCCCAGTCAAACAGATATCTTGCAAAAGGCTCTCTTAGATTAAGAAAATCCCACAAAGGTGATTAATGAACTAGCAAAGGTGATTTTAACCAACACTGATGAAAAGAAGGATGACAGTGAGAAAACTACCAAGGAATCAAATAAGGTAATAAAACCACCACCTTTCTACCTTTACTTGATCATTGGTGATAAGTTAGTCCATAAATGTATGGTAGACAGTGGAGCCACAAGCTCGGTAATGCCAAAAAAGATAGCATACTAGTTAGGACTAAAATACCAACCTATTGAAAAGGGTGTTGTTCAACTTGATGGGACGTCTGTAGGTACTATAGGTGTGATTAAAGATGCAAGTGTCACCCTTCATGCCTATCCTAATTTTTCCATTCAGCAAGATATATATGTCATAGAGTTACCCCCATATTTTGCTATCTACTTGTCTAGGGATTCAACAGCAAAGATTGGTGGTTATTTATCATTTGATTGGTCTCATATGCTTTTTAGGACTAGATATGGCACTAAAGTAACCATTAAATTTGAGTTGCTTGCAAAAAATCATATAGAACCTTATACACCCAGTGTTGTCAATGCAAATTTGCTTGCATTTAATGAAGAGGAGTGTCATACAATAGCTGAAAATTGAATCCAGCTAGATAACATCCCAGATATTCTTCTTGATGAATGGGCCTCTACTCAAACCTTTGAAAATTATTTTTGTCATGTGACAAGCACTAATTTAGGGACTTACATTATCCATGAACAAAATGAAGTCATTCTAGCTTTGGTCAAACTAGTAAGTCAGTCGACAAAGTCCAAAGATTAGCTATGGAGCATGTTTTTCGATGGTTCGAGAGGTAAACAAGGTGCTGGTGCGGGTGTTATGTTGATTTCACCTGATAATGAGAAATATTATGCCACTTTTAGATTCAGTTTTTCTTGTACCAATAATACAACAGAGTATGAAGGTTTAATCCAAGGGTTAGAATGGGCAAGAAAGTGCAGAATCAAGTGTTTAAAGGTATACGATGACAGTGAATTAGTAGTAAACCAAATCAGATGTCTGAATGTTATAAAGAATGATATTTTGAAATCTTATAGACATCATGTTTGGGATTTACTTGAACATTTTGATGCATTTAACATACTGGCTGTTCCTAGAAACAAAAATCAGCATGCTGATAGGCTAGCAACTATAGAAGCCCAGTATGATATTGTTAATAGCGCGTTTGCACATGCTAATAAAAAACATATCAAAATCATTACCAGACCTTCAATTCCTAATAATGATACTAATTGGCAAGTTTTTGATAGTGATGAACAAATTTTACAATTTTTGCTAGAAGAAGATGTTTTTGCTAATTCTAATCAGTAGAGGTATAAGGATCAGTATGGTGACCAGGCGATCCAGTTAAAAAACAACAAGTTGTCAAAGGGTTTAGTAATGCTAGAGAGCATTTTTAATTTAGATGATTAGCTCAAATCTGGAAAGGCTAACTTGCTAGTTACAGAAAATTAGTATGCAAACCTGGAAATTGCATCGGGTAAATGTTTGAAATTTTGTAAAGTTAACTCAGCTAAAGAAAAAGAAGATTTTCTTCATTTGTTTCAAGAATTCAGCGATGTGTTCACTTGGAAGTATAGTGACTTAAAAGGATTTAACTTGAAACTGGCACAACACACAATAGATCTAGAACCATTAGCAAAACTAGTGCGACAAAAGAAAAGACCAATTAATCCTAAGCTGGAATCATTGATGGAAAAGGAGGTTTTCAAGCTAATTGAAAGTAAGATAATTTTTCCTATTAAGCACATGAGTTGGGTTGCTAACCTAGTTCCAGTAAGGAAGAAGAATGGGGAGTTATAGTTGTGTGTGGATTTCATAGACTTGAATAGAGTCTCATTAAAAGATAGGCACCTGCTTCCATCCATGGAGCAGATATTACAGTGTGTGTCAGGGGCTAAGAGGTTTTCTTTATTGGATGGTTATTCAAGTTATAACCAAATCTTGGTCAAGGAAGAGGACCAATATAAAATAGCATTTACAACAAAATGGGGAACCATGGCATACAAAAGGATGCCATTTGGATTGTCCAACACTAGAGCCACATTTCAAAAAGCCATGGAGATGGCTTTCAGCAATTTGATGTACAAATTTGTTTTGGTGTATTTGGATGATGTTATAGTTTACTCATAGAAAACAACAAATCACATAGATCATTTAAGGCATATTTTTGAGCATTGTAGAGAGTTCAACATCTCCTTAGACCCCAAAAAGAGTATATTTTCTATACATGAGGGAAAGTTACTTGGATATTTTGTATCTAAGTCGGGCATCACGGTGGACCCTGAACAAGTTGCAACAATTCTAGAGCTGCCTTTACCATAGCACAAGAAAGGCCTTCAAAGTTTCATTGGCCATATCAATTTCATGCAAAGGTTTTTGCCTGATATTTCAGCACTTCTCAAGCCTTTAACAACTGTGCTTAAAAGGAATGCAATTTTCACACGGACAAAGGAAGCCAAAGATAATTTTTAGGCCATCAAAAATGCATTAGCATCAGCGCCTATCCTAATCAATCTTGATTTCAGTAAGGATTTCATTCTTTACGCTTATGGTGGTTATGATGTGATTTCAGCCATGTTGGTATAGCAAAATGTAGAGGGATTGGAACAACCAATTGCATTTTTCAGCAAAGGACTAGAGGAGTATGAACAATGTTATAGCTTTTTCAAAAACACATCCTTGCTATTATGAAGAGTCTTAAAAAATTTAGACACTTGCTGACACATAACAAAGTCATTTTGCATGTCACGCATCCAAGTGTTAATGAATTCCTCTTAAGTAAAGATTTGAATGAGAAGAGAGATGGCTAGATCACATGTGTCATGGAGTATGATGTCAATATTCAGATCAATAAGCTAGTTAGAGGAAAGGGCATGTGTGAGAAAATTGTAGATAAGGATATTTCAAAACTTGAGGAGCAAGCAAATATAGTTTTGTTGATCGTAGCAGCTGGAAATGATGATAGACCAGCAAGCTGGTTACATGATATGATGCATTTTTAAAAAACCAATCAATGCCTAGCTACCTTAGACAGAGAAAAGAAAAGATATTATCGCTTGCAATCAGTTCCTTTTGTGTTAATTAACAACATTCTATATCGAAAAGATTTCAATGGAGTCCTTCTCAGGTGTGGATTTAGATCAAACTGCTCAAATATTGCATGAGTTTCATGATGGTCATTTAGGAGGGCACTTTTCTCCAAGGACTACAACTTATAATATTCTAAAAGTAGGCTATTATTGGCCTGATTTGTTCAAAGATTGTCATGCATATGTTAGAAAATGTGCCAAATGCACTATGTTTGTGGGAAAAGAAAGGCTACCAGCTTTGCCTTTGCAGCCAATTAAAATAGAACAACCCTTTAAGAAGTGGGGAGTTGATTTTATAGGTCCCATTAGCCCTCCATCTAGTGCAGGTCATAAGTGGATTATTACGACCACTGATTATTTCACGTGCTGGATAGAAGCAATAGCATTAAAGGATGCAAATGAGACAACAGTCCTAAATTTCTATGATGATATTGTGAACATGTTTGGAGTACCTGATTCCATTATTTTTGATAACGTGCTTTCTTTTATTGGAATGAAAGTTACTAATTGGGCCTTTAATCATGAGATTTATCTTAGCACTAGCTCAAATTATTACCCACAAGGTAATGGATTGGATGAATCTTCACATAAGAATCTTATAAGGATTATCAAGCGCAACTTACAAGAGAACAAGAGAGATTGGCATTCAAAGCTAAAAGCTGCCTTATGGGTTGATAGGATTACTCCAAAGCAAGTTACTGGAAACTAGCCTTATACGCTGGTGTATGGGAAAGAAGCCAGATTATCAATTGAGATAGAATTACCTGTACTTGACCTTTCTACACAGCTAGTTTTGTTTGAGGAAGGTGACCCTATTTTAGTGTGGTGCACCCAGTTGATGGAGTTGGAAGAAACAAGGAAAAAAGCCATGGAAACCATGGAGTATCAGCAAATGTAGATCAAGAAGAGCTTTGACAGAAGAGCTCAAGCTCAGGAGTTCCATGTTGGTGACATGGTACTGAAGTGGGATGTTTTGAAGAGCAGGCCAGGCTAGCACAATAAATTTGATCACATGTGGGCTAAGACCATTTCAGATTGCTAAGTGTAAATAGCATAATGCCTACCAGCTAGCTACCATGGAAGGAGATGTACTATTGATCCCTATGAATGGGATACACCTCAAACCATGCTTTGAGGTATGAGTTTCAGTCCTACCTTTTATATAATAGGTTAGTTTTTCCTATTTTCAATAAGTGCATCTGAATTTAGTTTAGTTTTGTTTTCTATTCTATTTTGGTTTGGTAGTCTAGGTTAGTTTAGTTGTTGGTTTACATTGTTTTGTACTCATACCCGCTCATTTAATTTGCACATGCATAGATATGTGTGCTTAAATGCACGCACATATCCAACACATGCACACATACACACATACATATTGTTGACACTAAAATATGTCTGGCTATCCACCATACATATCTACATATGCATGCATACGTTGCATACACACAAGAATTTATTTAAGTCCATACATCTACACATACACCAACCAAATGGTTGACTAAGATGGTGCAACTTATAAAGTTGATACTTGGGTTTTGACCCTGCATACCCATCAATTTAATAAGAATTTCCAGTCTTATTAAATTGACAAACATACATTCAAAACTGAACCAGTAACTTTAGAAGTCACTTTGTGTCAGGTTTAGGTGCTAGGATTGCATAATCAGACTCTATGCCCAAAGAATAAGCACAATTTAATCATTGGTCAAATGTCAAGCAAGCAGACATACAACAGAAGTTGCCAAAAATGTTACTTAATTTTTGCACATGTGTAAAAATTTAAGCATGCATGCAATAAAAGTAGAATTTCTTTTTTTCATTTCATTTAAACAAATAGAAATGTCTTTGTATTTATTTACTTTCAAATATACATTGATGTTTTCAAACAATGAAATGAAATGATATGCTGAAAAGAAATGATCCCACACAAACCGTGAGTATAGCTCACTGTATTAAATTTCTTTCATAAGGAAATACATAAACAGATACATATGAATGAAAGAAATAAAGAGAGAGATAACTAGTCATTGCTTGTTGCTTTGAAATGATGATATTATAAGTCATTAAATATTTTATTTTTATTTTTTGCAAAACGAATCAAATAAATCATCTTGTATGCTCATGTAATGGTCTTTAAGAGGGGAATTAGTTAGGGAACATATGCATGGAATATAGGAGGTCAGATTTTGACTTTGCTAAGTCAGTTTGGGGGTCTTTATGACCAGTTTGAGCATTTTGTGGATAGTGGAAGGTGAGTCATAGGGTTCTTTATGACCGAGTGGAGCATTTTGAGCAAAAGACCATTATTTTAGAAGTTTCTAGCACCTCTTTTCCAGGCTATCTTTCTACATGCGACCCAAACAGTTGGGCATTGTACTTAATGAGTTTTCTAACTCATTTGGAGGGAGTTCTAATTTTATGACTGAGTTTGGAGACATCTTTGGAGTCCTAAGCTTTGTTAGAGGTTCTATAATTCAACATTTTGAAGAAATAATGCCAATGATAGTAGTGTGATTATGCCTTATGAAGTAAATTGTCAAGTTATTTTTCCTTTCTACAAATTCTGTGTGTGTTTTGAATGATTTGATAAGTTAACTTGTGAATGTTTACATTATTCCTTGTTTTCTATCTCATTCTAGCACCTTTTTGTGGAAAACTAAGTCTACTTGCAGCTTATGATATGTGTTCATAGGTGAAATTAGTCAAAGTGAGATAGTAATTTATCCTCTTTTTGTAGTTTTAGTATTGAAACCTTATCATAAATCACTTGTGCAAGCCTTTACAAGAAAATGTGCTTTATTTGTATTTCATAGAACTATAATCCTCTTTGTTACATGTGTGTTACATCTTCATAGTAACTTCTGGTGTATTACCTCTTTTCTTAGTTTAAGCTTTAGGTTTTAGGTTTATTTTCTACACTTTCTTACCTTTTCCCTCTAAGTTTTCATTAAGTTTTAGAGTGTTTCACTGAAAGATATAATAGGAGTAGGCCTAGAATCTGGAGGTTTCATTTCATTATCCAGTCTCACGTAATGAAATGACTCCCATGTTAAGTAAAGATTACTGAACATTGCCAATTTAGTAGGGTGAAAATCCTAAAACTTAACACATTCAAAGCTTTTCAAGTACTTCTCCTATAATAGGGAGAAAAAAATTCCTATGTGTAACCCATGGAAGAAGAATTTAGCAAAGTTGATATTTCCAAAAGTCTTTCTAGATGTAGACTTAATGAAAGTTCTCTTTCATTGCTACAATCCAGCCACTAAATCCTTTCATAGGAAAGATGGAGCCATCCTCTACTCTCTTAACCATGAATCATTCATTGAGGCTTTTGGATTGGATGGAGCTATGGGATAGTCTATAGATTTAAAGGATTTGAGTAGGAAATTTGAGTCAAATACCAAGGTCTATACTGGGAAATCTATGCTATAGCATATTCTCATGGATTTGAAAAATATGGGTGATTACCTTAACAAGGTTGAAAAAATGATGCAACTTGATAAGTTTAAAAATTATTTTGTAAAAATAATATATGGTGTCCATAAGGTTATTGGAAAATATGGAACTAATATGGTATATGGAACTGAATTAATAATTTTAGAGATGTGCAAGACTCCTACCATGGTGGGGAGTATGATTATGTGAATTACAATATGGAGGTGATGAAAGAAAATATTGCTATGGCTTAGAGTGGGGAACCAAAGGATTTCACTATCTATTATTATTCATTACTAATGCACCTAATTCTCTACAAGAATGTAGGATATGTAAGTTCTAATTTCATTGACCATACTTCTAATGCAAGTGGATACCTACTAGTTTAGCTGTGGACATGGGTATGGGACATCAATTATCATTTTTTTGATTCTGCTTCATTCTTAAATAATTTTAGTAGTGTAATAACGAGAATGTTAGATGTAGGTTACCTTAGGGCACCTGATATTTTAAAAGTCCTTTTGAGACTAGCCTTGCTTCCTGAAGGGAAAAGACTTGACCATAACTAGGGGACATCTTTTTATTTCCAACTTTTTCTTTGATGAGAGTTTATGGTTTCCCTCAACCACCCCATATATTACCAAAGTTTATCCCTCCTAGATTAGGTATAATTGAATTCATTTGGAAACTATTTATGGTAAATAGGGAGTATCTAGGAGCTAAAGTGCATAGGGGTACATTCTTATGTAGATGTTTTAGGATTGGGGATTGTTGGAGTTCTTTCTTGTAAAGAACATATCAGGTGAATTTAGACCTGATACCAGGAAACAAAGACAAGGACAAGCCTAAGGATGAGCTAAATCCTATTTTTAGCAAGGCTAAATCTTAGTTCTAGGCCAATTAATAGAGTCAACAAGACTCACTTCACTTTAGGCTCTACTAAGCCAAGGCAAGCAAACCTAAGGGATTTATCCTATTAACTTGATTTTCTTCTATGTATGACTATCCCCTATAGCAAAAATGGTCAACTTTCTTCTACAATTTTCTAGAAAACTTCCTGATTATAGTAGCCAATTACAACCAAAGAGAGTGACAACAAATAAGCCATGACCAACACTTCTAGTTCTTCAAAACATAAAAAGGGAAATTGATATTGTTTGTTGTGTAAATGTCTTGTAGCTACATGAATGTTCCAATATGCTTTCAAACTTTGGGATGGGCCAGTGTCTTATCCATTGGGCTATAGAGTGAATAAATAGCATTTTAGACCTTTTTAATCAACTTTTGATTAAGAGATTCAACATTAAACTCTTAGTTTTATTCTGATTCTCATCCTTTTCATAAATCCTAAACCTTATCAATTATAGAAATAAATTACCTGATTCTTTAAATCAGCAACAATCGATAAGAGATATACAACCATTTAAATTGCATTATACTGAAGAGATAACTTATCTATTCAGTCTCAAAGCTGTAGATATATGAAAAAGAGACAAAACTTCAAGGATAATGACAATTAAGGATAAATCCTTCTATTTAATTTCAATACTACTAATACAAGTCAAAATATAATACATAGATAAAAGCACTTTTCCATAATGTTTTCCTTTTTGTATTCAAATATTCATATAACATAATTCATTCAAGTAACTACATAACACTCTGGATAGACTGCAAAATAATAATGACATATATCAAAATTCTATAGACAACTGACCTCTACTTCTTATCTTGGGAATCCATAAATAGGATTGCAACAAGCTACAGATGAGAGGAGGACACATGTCAAAATTCTAATGGAATCAAAAACTCTTGGAAGGTGTACATAATAAATACAAAGACTAGTCTTCCAAAATATCAACAAAAAAAGATAAGTAGTTGAGGAAGTAGAAAAACATTAATGTTGAATCCTTGATCTTCTCCTCTCCTTTTACTCTATCTACCTTGTAAGAAAAAATCTCAGCTACCTCCTAATGGTAAACCCTTTATTTCACCTACTGCTTCCCAGATGCAAATCTCTCTTTTGGTGGGCCAGTCAGTATTCTTTACCTCTTGTAAATATTGAGTGGCCTTGGTCCACCTAGCATCCATAATTTCTTTGGAATCAAAAATAAATTTATTCAAATTTATCTCTACTTTAAAAAGAGAATCAGTCAAAGCATGGGAAGGGGAAACAGAGGTATCCTCAAAAAATGCTACTATAGTCTCCCGGGTCAAGATGTTATCAAAAGAAGTTGACCACTCCTACTAGTCCATTACTACATTGGTAGAACTTAGTATAGATGGTATACAAGGTTCTATTCCATCAAATAAAAATTTTAATTTTCCTTTTATGACCTACAACTTACTAGTAAAGAAGCCATTTAATTCTCTTACCATTTCTAGGCTGTCCTTTATAGTGAAAATTTTGTCTGACAAGTCTAGCTTTTTAGCCATCAACACAATTAATTTGTACAAAAATTGAATATAAGGCCCCCATAGACCAAAAGTGGCTGTTAACCATGAGAGTGTTTCATTGCAAAACTGGTTAACACTTTGTAAAGTAATAAAAGAATTATGGGCCTATTGTGATAGGTTCTTCAAGACATCAACCCTATGGCTCATCATACCTCTAAGGATTTCTATCCTTACATCTCCTCCATGCTAAATTGATTGAGTGTCAGTGCTCATTCTCCTTGGCTATGAAGACTCATCCTCCTCTATTTCTTCAATCTGCACCAAAGCCTCAGCAGTATCCCTAATTGGCACGGAAGTCCTTTGTCCCTCCTCTCTCTGAACTGGAGCCATTCTCTATTTTGCTTGTGCTAGCTACTCTCTGAGGGATGCAATTTCATCCTCAAGTGCTTAGACCTTAGCTTCTAGCTTAGCAATTCTTTCCTTGTATACATGACTACTTCTAAGCTTATTTTCATAGAGCTTCCTAACATCAATGTAGTCGTGTATGGATTGGGCCATCCTTGTCTCCATTTCCTCCACATAGGCTTCATTCATAAATGAAAAATGTTTCAATGCCTTGGAGATCTCTATGCTAGAGGTGCCCTGTAGAGTCCATATTATCATGTTTCCCTATTTTGTGCTTTGCACATCCATCAATTTGGGTTTTTTATAAGTAGGGAACATGCTCTAGACTACTAAGGACTTGGTATCAATGTTGAAACTAGTCCCTCTCTTCAATCGCTTAGCACCAATTGCCTCATAGGAGATGGCATTTTCCTGTCTTTTGATTTGATCAAGTGTGAAAGCTTGCTTCAAGTCCCAACCAAGTACTAGTGACATAACACTTCTTTGGAAAAGATCCCTAGCCTCCTCTAAAGTCATCACTTCACTTTCAAGATCATAGGCCTACAGTTTCTCAATCAACTCCATCCTTTATTCATCTGATTCATCAGGTTTTATCTTGAGGACTAGCTCACTCTATTTAATTTTATATAAAAAGCTCTTGAATTCATTGGATTTGATGAATTCATCATCCTCCAAGAATTTCTAAGCTTGGATGATCCTATCATCTAGTCTTGCTACTGCCAGCTCCAAGTCTGTCAAAGTGTTCTTTGCTCATCAGTCCTGGTCTAGAGGTAATTTTGTCTCATGTCAGCAAAATAGTGACTGCTCCCTAGAAAAATCTACAAAGTTCTTTGCCTAACTTGGGGAGGTATTTGCACAATTTTCTACCTTTTATGCCCTTTTTCCATCCAACATGCCTAGGGTGCATCTTCCTCCTCAATCTTAAGGGCCACATCAAGTTCTAGGCTATCAGGGAACACCCTTTCTTCCTCCACCATTGGACCCTCTGGCATTTTAGCCATTATCTTTGCATGGTTCATGACCATCTTTTTGATTCTCTAGGGGTAAGGGATATCCATGCAAAAACTTGGGAATTGGGGATCATATCTCTTCAATTCCTTTTCTACCCTTAGCACATCATCAAGCTTTGCAAGCTTGTTAGTTGCCTCCCCTTCTGATACTATGTTTGGGATGATGTCTATATGGGGCAACTCCTTGGAATTGGGAAATACAAAGTTTCTTATTTCTTTCAATGTTTCCCTTATCCACCCTTTAGAATCATACATTCTATATGGGCCTATGCATAAATTGTAGTGGTGCAGAAAAGAATGAGCAAAATCTAGGGCTTCTTTGCCAATAGTAAAATCACCAATTTTAAAACATCTATACAAAAAGGTTCCCCTATTGACCTTAGGGCCTAGATAGTCTCTATTAACCATGAACAATTTCCAAATAAATTCAATTATTCCTAATCTAGGAGGAATAAAATTTGGTAAAATGTGGGGTGGCTGAGGACAACTATAGACTCTCATCAAAGAAAAGGTAGGAAACAAGAAAATATCCCCCCAATTATGATCTAATCTTTTTCCTTTAGGTAGCAGGGCTGGTCTTAGAAGACCTTTCAAAATTTCAAGGGCCATAAACTACCCTGGATCTAACATTTTCATTATAACGATACTAAAATTATTGAAAAAGGACACAGAATCAGAAAAATGATAAGTGCTATCCCATGCCTATGTCCATAGCTACACTGACAAGTCTCCATTTAAATCAAAAGTTTGATCAATAAAATCAGATCTAATGTATCCCACATTCTTGTAGAGAATCAAATGCATTAGCAGAGAGTAGTAAGGGAAAGTGAATCCTCTCATATCTCTAGACCTTTCCCTGGCAATGGTATCCCTCATTATATCTAATATATGACTAATATAGTCATTAGGCATGGTAGGCATCTTGTACATCTCTAGCAATTATTTCTGCCCCCCAGACCTCATCAGACCCATCCTTTCCTACAACCTTGTGGACACCATATATGGTCTTGACAAAATAACTTTTGAATTTTTCCATGGGCATCTTCTTCTATATCTTCTTTATGTAATCACCCACCTTCATCAAATCACTAGGAATATGTTGCAGCAATGAAGCTCTAGTGAAAGCATTGGGATTTTCCTCAAATATCCTCTATAAGTCCTTCAAATCTATAGGTTGACCCATTGCTCTAGTTAATCTAAAAGCTTCAATGAAAGGTTCTTGGTCCAAGGTACATAGAACAATTCCATCCTTTATGTGAAAAGAATTGGTGGTAGGGTTGTAGCATTGGAACAAAGCCTTCATCAAATCCATATCCATTAACACCTCTAGGAAAATTATCTTGGCTAGGTTCTTCTTCCATGGATTACAAATAGGAACCTTCTTCTCCCTATTGCAATAGAAAAAGTAGAAAAGCTCAGAACTAGTGACATCAGGGCACCTAGCATATGGATCAATAAAAGCATGATCATCAATATATTTTGCATTTGTAGATCTTGGAAACAACTTTATCCACTCCTTTGGGAATCAGGTAGGCTTCTTCTGTCTAGTTTTAACTCCCTTTGAGGTTGAGGTCTCTAATACTACCATTTTTGAGGCTTGGATTTCTTCCACTTCCTGGTCTGATATTTTGTGAATTCTCAACTGAATTATCTATAATTGGAAATATTCTATCTCTTAAAAGCTTCGGAAACAACAATCTACAATGCATAGAAAACACATGATAAACTCAAATTCTATTTTTGGAAATGATGAATAGTGATAATGGGAAAGGAATATCTTATGAGCTAATATGCTCAGACTCACATTTATGTTGCATTGATTTTAACATGCTTGAAAAATGATATCAATTCTTTATGTCAACTTCATGGAGCATCACCATTAATTTCCAACTATGCACTTTTTGTACTACACTCAAATCTAATTGGTTGATAAGCCCATATTTTTTTTCTCATCATTATGTTTGCTGTAAAGATTAGATTGTATGATATTATGACAAGGTGACTGAAAAGAACTTTCATAACATTGCATCATTGTATTAATGGTTCTTTAATCTTATGACATCCCTTAAAATTTAAGTGGCAAGACCCTTTACAATCTTATGACACCAATCATTATTGCAGCATTGGTAGCTAACTCCATCTTGTTCTACAATCTCACAACAAGCATTTTTGGAGCATAGTAAGTCACTTTCTCTTGCCCTATCATCATATGATCATAGTTGATCTTCCCCCTTTGTAACATTGAAACATAACATGTTTGCTTCTATGATGTTACAGTCATCTTGAAACTGTTACATTATAACATTGGTGAGTTATTATTCCTTCTGTGTGACCTTATGACAAACCCTAGTCATAACATCAAAAAACCCCTTTCAAAGTCCCAAGATCTCATGATGAAAGACCTATTGTAAGATCAGAGACCACAAGCCACTGTCCAACTTAAAATATTTTGGTCCCACAAATGCTGACAATGAATACATTTGACACATGTATGCTAGCTCCTCTCAAATAGGAAATTGACATCTGTCCTAACAATCAATGACCTATTTTCTTTTATGACCCCTATAACCCTATGATGATAGAATATCATGTCATTGCAACATTCCTTGATCCTTTATATGATCACATGAAAATTGTTTTGTCATAGTATGTTAATTCTTAAAATTGAACCCTCCAATCATGTGACAAGCACCGCAGAATCATAGGTCTCCCTCCTTTTCTTTATGATCTAAAAATGAAGACTTTATCATAGGGTCATAAACATCCTTACTCTTTGCTCTTGATGCCATGATAAACCTTTTATCATAACATTAGAAAAGATCTTTCATGAACAAAATATAATGCCATATGATCTTACGACATAAAGGACATCACAAGATCAAGAAAGATCAAAATCATACCTACAATAACATGATACAACGTTAATTGTGAGATTGGAAAAAGCCTTTATGCTTGCCTATGATATTATGCTAACCCTCCATCATAACATCATAGAAAATTATGTACTTTTAGAAAAATGAAAACCCGCTCATTTATATGGCCTAGGGTTAGGGAAAAAATAGTGATTATGCAATTTTTTAGGGTTAATTTTAAATGGAAAAAATATAATCATAACCCTAGCAAAATAATTCAAAATTTTCAACAAAAAATGTAGAATTTTCTCATTAGTGAAAAAGGAGCTATCAGGAATTTTACAATTGGAAAAGAGGACCTAGATCAGATCCATACTTTTCTCCATCATTATAATTTGTCAACTGTTCCTTATAGAATGTATGACCTTAACAACTAGATGAAGATTACTCTCAAGGAGATAAGAAATTATGTACTACCTAGCACCAAGGAATTTCCCCATGAGGATGTTATTCCAAACATAGTTGCAGAGGGTGAGGTAGCTGACAGACTAGCAAAGCTAGATGATTTTTTGAGGGTGGAGAGAGAAATAAAAATAGTAGATCCCCAATTTTTGGGATTTTACATAGATATCCCCTATCCTCAAAGGATCAAGAAGATGGTTATTGACCATCCTGAGATCATGGCTAAGATGCCTGAAGGGCCAATGGGATAAGAAGGTTGCGTTTTCCTTGATAGTCCTGAACCTAATGTGACCCTAGAAATAGAAGAAGATGATGCCCTGAAGCATCATGGGTCACAAATGGAAACAAGAGATACAAGATTATCCATATCCTTACTGAGGTAAAACTGAGGACACTATAGATCTTACCTAGGAATAGTCAGTATTTTTTTCACTTAAGACAAAATTACCTCCAAGATAGAATAAATGCAACTGAGAACACACTCACTGACAGTAAATTGGTAGCAACAAGGTTGGATGATAGGATCATGCAAGCCTAACAATTCCTATAAGATGATGAATTCATCAAATATGCTAACTTCAAAAGCTTTTTATATAGGATAAAATAAAGTGATCTACTAATAAAGATGAAACCAAGAGAATCAAATGAAAAAAAGGTAGAACTAGTTGAAAAGTTGTAGGCCTATGATCATGAAAGTGAAGTTATGACTCTAGAGGAGGCTAGGGATCCTATACAAAGGAGTGGCATGTTGTTGGTTCCTAGATGGGACTTGGAACAAGCTTTCAAGATTGATCAAATAAGGGGTAGGAAAATTCCATTTCATATGAGGCATTTAGTGCAGATGTATTGTAGAGAGGAACTGATTTTAATATTGACATCAAATCTCTGGTAGTTTGGAGTATGGTTCCTTTATCCAACAAGCCAAAATTAATAGATGTATAGAGCACTAGGAAAGGTAACATGATTTTATGAACTCTACAAGGCACCTCTGGCACATAAATACCTAAGGCCACGAAGAACTTTTCATTTATGAAAGAAGCCAAGGTAGAGGAGATCGAGACCAGACTTTCAAAATCCATAAATGATTACATAGATGTGAGAAAGCTCTATGAAGATGAGCTCAGGAAAATCCATGTGTACAAGGAGAGAATTGTAGATCTTGAGGCCAAGTTTCAAGCACTTGAAAATGAAGTTGCATCACTCAGGGAGCAACATGTACATGTAGAATAGGTGGTTGCTATAGTATAGAGACAAGAACATGAAGATCAATAACAGCCAGCCAGGAACACATCTTAGGCCTTGACAAAAATAGAGGAGGTGGGAGAAGAGGAAACATCAGAACCTAGGAGGATGAGCATTGATGCTCAATCTACTCAGCAGGGAGGTGAGATAAGGACAAATTTCCTTAGGAATATGATGAGCCATAGAATTAAAGTTTTGAAAAAAATATCACAATAGGTCCATAGTTTTTATATTTCTTTACAAAGTGCTAATAAATTTTGCAATGAGGAAATTTCATGGCTACTACCCACATTTAATCTTTGGGGGCCATATGCTCAATTTTTGGAGAGGCTAATTATGCTAATGGTTAAAAAGCCAGATTTTCCTGATAATATAATCATAGTGAAGGAAGGCCTTGAGATAGTAAAAGAATTGATTGGTTTTTTCATTGGGAAGTTAGAAATTATACAAGGAAAGTTAAAGATTTTATCTTAGGGAGTCCAACCCTATAGACCACCAATTCTAGATGCTACTAGCACAATGATAGCTTTGTAAGAATGGTCTAATTCTTTTGATAAAATTTTGACTCAGGAGGCTACAGTATCAATTTTTAAAGATAATTCTAAAATCCCATATAATAAGTTAATTGATTCCCTATTTAAGGCAAAAATAGATTTCAATAAATTTATTGTTGAATCAAAAGTAGTCATGGATGTTAGGTGGACAAAAGCCACTCAGGATTTGCAAGAGGTAAAAACTACAAAGTGGCCCACAAAAAGGGAAATTTATGTTTGGGAAGTGGTAGGAGAGATTAATGGTCTATTGATAGGAGGTAGTTGAGATATTTCTTATTAAGGACAGTGAAGGACAAAGAGGAGAAAAATCAAGAGCATGATACAAATGTTCACTTATTGTCCCAACTACTTTTATTTTTCTAATTGATCTTTTGGAAGAATGTTATGCATACCTTTTTGTTCCCATCTTCCAAAGTTTTTCTATCCAATCTTATTTTGACATGTGTCCTCCTCTCATCTATAGCTTGTTGCAATCCTATATGTGGATTTCCAAGATGAAGAGTAGAGGTCAGTTGTCTGTAGAATTTTCTCTTCTATCATGTATTATTTTGCAGTTTGTCCATTTGTTTTGTAATTATATGAATGAGTTTAGTTATTGCATACTTGAATACAAAAAACTGAATATTTTGTACCCATGGCTTGTCTCTATGTTATATTATGAGTTTCTGTTAGCATTATAAAGATCTTAATAAGAATGACTTTCCTTTAATTATCATTGTTTTTGAGTTTTGTCTCCTTTCTCATATATCCATAATCTTGGTATTGAATGAACAAATCTCATTCAATTTAATGCATTTTACACAAGTTATATGTCTCTTATTGATTTCTTCTAATTTAAAGAATTAGGTAATTTCTTTTTGTAATGTATAAGGTTTAGGGTTTTTGAAAGGGATATGATAAGAATGAAACTTAGAATTTAATGTTGACACTTTTAATAATAAGTTGATTAAAAAGGTCCAAATCTGCTAATCCTTGACCCTATATCCCATTAGATAAGACACTAGTCCATTTAAAAGTTCAAGGATATTCTAATGATTCATTTAATTATGGAATATTCATAACAAAAAATCAATTTACTATTTCTTGTATCAAGAGATAAAAGTGTTGGTCATTACTTATTTTCATATACTTTTATGTTGTAGTTAGCTACTGTGCTTAGAAAGTTTATCAGCAAATTATAGAAGAATGTTGACCATTTCTACTATAGGAACAATCTTTATAGAAAAGAGTATCAAGTTAACAAGATTAATCCCTTAGGTTTTCCCACCTTGTCTTTGTAGAGCTTAAATTGAAGTGAGACTTGATGACTCTATTAATGTTGGCCTATAACTAAGATTTAGCCTTGTTGAATATAGGATTTAGCTCATCCTTAGGCTTGTCCCTATCTTATGCTTCCTAGTATCAAGTTTAAACCCACCTAATATGTTCCTTACCAAAAAGAACTCCAATAGAAGGTATTAAGGAGATTCCCTTTTCTTAGAGAATATTTGACACCCAAAGTTGTCATTTTGTAGAGGCAGTTGGAAGAATGCCTTGTAGTGAAGACATCCTATGAAAAATTTTCCTATATTGATTTGAGCATAGTTGAAGTGGCATCTTATGCACTTTGTGCACTCATTAAAATATTAGATATAGTGAAAGGAAAGTAGAAGAAGGACATAGATAGGCTGAAGATTGATTTTTTAGATTGTATATCTAGAATGAGGAGCTGATCATTAGCAAGCATCAAGTTTTGTGATATAGTTCTTGACACCTTTGTCATTTATGTCAAAGAGGGAGTATTATGTAGAGAAAATTGTATATCGATAAATGTATATGTAAGGTGGAGCTTACGTATGTATCAATTTAAAGGAGTGATAAGGAACATAATGATCCATCAAAACATGAATAAAATTGTTATGTTTTGAAGGTAATCTTTATGCAAACTCTTATATGTGTTTTTGTTATGTATGACATCATTTTGGAATTAGGCAATTTTACCAAATGTTGCCATCAATACCAAATGGGGAGATTGTTTGAAATATGGTTAGATAGATCTGTCTTGATGTTTGTCATTTATGCAAACATGTATTCAATATTTTGTTTATGCATTTATAGATAGAAAATTATCTAAGTATTAGATAGTTTGCAGCTGTACAGAGAAAAGATATTAAGAGTGCAAAAAAATTGTTGTAAGTTAGCTTATTCACAATTAAGAGAAGCTTTGTGACACTATCGTGATGATGTGGTTAAGTGTGTATATGTGTATAGACAGTACAACACAAGTTATGATTAAAATACCAATGTAGGTATTTAATAAAGCAGAATAGACCATATAGGTAAATAGAGTTGTATGGCTTGAGGAATTATTTTGGTTACAAAATAATTACTAAGTTATGATGAACCAACTATGTAGTAATTTGTGAATGTGCAAGGTATAAGTAAAGATCTTATATAATGTAGTTATTGAAAAGTTGTGAGATATTGAGTTTGTAATGTGAACTATTATGTGAGCCTTATGTGATTCGAGATCTAATGTATGATCAAAGAAAGTGTGAGTTACAATAGTAAAGAAAGTATTGTATGTATACCTATCTTGTGAAGAATTGAATTGTGTAATTGCATGCTAGGGAAGTAGGATCTTCTTGCATACATTGTAATTGTTCAAAAACTCCTAATAGGGTTGAGGCTTCTAACAAGACCTAGTCCTCTAACAAGGAATCGAGACACTATACGTATTTCATAGACTCTTAACAAGGTCAATATCCTTAACAAGATCCTATTGTTTAGTGAATCATCTTGTGGGTATCATCCCCACTAGGTTTTTTGCTTGGATAGGGTTTCCCTAGTTAAAAAATAATGGTGTTATGATTTCTCTATGTGTATGGTTATATTTACTATTCAAAATTATTGGTTTATTTTCATATGTACATTATAAAGTAAGTAACAATATTCAATTGTGGGAAAAAGTTTGTAGAATATTGATTCACCACCCCCCCTAGTATTATCTATTTATAAGAGAAAGAAGATTCAACATTCTCTATTTTGAAATTATTAGAATTTGAAAGCTTAAAAGTAGTAAGTCTACCAACCAATCCTTTAAGGGTTAGATCATTACCAGGAGTACATCTTAGTTCTTGTATACTAGAGACTCTAATAGCATAGATAGGTAGTAGACTTGTTAATGCTTTGCTAATCACAGTCTCATATTCAATTATTCCATTAGATCCTCTAATGGCATTAACAATTTCCTTGACTCTAGCAAAATATTAAATTATATTCTCACCTTCTTGCATTCTCATTTCATTGAACTTAACTCTAATACTTTCAGATATAACTCTTAGCACATTCTTATCTCCTCCATAGATATTGTGTAGGCCATCCCACATCCTTTTAGAAGTATTACACTCTTTGATGTCATTAGACTCATAATAGCTAAGGGTAGATGCAATCTCCAACATTTTCTGGTTGTGTTGTTTTTTTTGTTTTAGTTCTTTTGCTATCATACCTCTATTGGATACAATTGTCTAATTGTGTGTTGTCTTTGATGTAACAAAAATGTCATATCAATTGGCAGTCAATGCTTACTAAGCTCACTTGGTTAGTAAGGAAATTTTTTTTGTCTACTAAGCATTCCTAGAGATTACTTTGTGAAGTCAATGTCTACCAAGCTCACTCAGGTGTCAAAGGAAATCATGGTAAAAAGAAGTGTTAATTGAGCTCTCATGGTTAACGAAGGAAAGTTGGTTAGTTTTAGTATTTATTGAGTTCACTCAGTTTCCAAAGGATTTCATGAGTTCATAGTGTTAACCATGCTTCTATTGGTTAACATAGGAAAACATTTCTAGATTAGTGTTTACCAAGCAGGGTTGGCCAATGAAGGATTTTGTTAATTTGGGAAATGAAGTTTAATTATTTCAACAATTGATTCCAGCTAATTGTGGTAATGTTTATTGGTTATTTTAAGTTGTAATTGGGCCAACTTAATAATTTTTATGGTATAAATGAAAGGAAAAGATGAGATTCTAAAGTATGAATGAGCATGCAAATTTTTTGATTGTTTGGAGAGGAAAGTGTGAGTGAATTTAAAGGATGGTTAGATATCCTTGAGGAGCAGCAAAGTTATATTCAATTAGGAAGGATCTATCATGAAGCAGAACAAAGATCTGTAATTAGCAAATTTAGTTGCATCTCATTCAAGTCATTTCATTGTTACTTTCTTACCATTGGAGTAGTGATTCCAAAATCTCTTAACAGAGTTGGTTTAACAACCAGTTGTAAATCCTCTAACAAAATGATAGTTCTATTAAATTGTTTTAAGACCTCTTGCAAGGACACTCCTAATAAGGTGATTAAATCCTCTAACAAGGTCACACCTAATAGTGTGTTTTGTAACCTTTAACCAAGTTGGCTCCTAACAGGGCTCACTTTAGAAGAGTGAAAATCAGTAGCTAGTTACTTGGTGATTTTTCCCATATTGGGTTTCCATGTTAAATCTGGTGTCTCATGTGTTCATGTTATTTCTTTTATGCTTTCATGTTAATCACTATGAATGTTAACATACATTGCATTTACTGACTTACAATTTTTTTTTTATGTTTACCAAGTGATAGTAGTAATTAATTTTATTAGACATCTAAGGGATCTATGGATTTGTTTTTGTGATAATTGATTCAACCTGCCCCTCAATTACTCTATCTATATTTCCAACAATTAGTATGAAAGATTTTGGTGTTTGCAGGAAAGGTTTCAAGGGACCTAATCTAAAGATCAGGACGTTTTACAAGAGAGAAATTATAAGGCTTAATAGAGATAACTTTTTAACATGGTAGCATCTCACGAGACTTCATCTGGCTTCTATTGGTGATTCAAGATTGAAATACCTTGATAAAGAATACACAACTCCTTCTGGTACATTATCTGTTGGTGACATTGTTGAGAAAAAGACTCATAACACCATGATGATATACATTACATCTACTCTGAGCTATGAGGAATTTGATGATATCAAGGATTGCAAAATTGCCTTTGAAATGTGGAACAAGCTGAAAGACATCTATGGTGGTGATGAAAATGTGAGGAGAGCTAAAGTAGAAGGCCTTAGAGGAAAATTTGATTAGATGAGAATGAGAGAAGATGAAAACATTGTTAAATATGTTGAAAGGGTCAAAAAAAGTGTTAGTGCAAACAAAGCTTCTAGAGGAGAGATCAAGGAAGAAATAGTTTTAAGTAAAATTCTTAGAACATTGCTTCCCATCTACGTAATTAGAGTATCTAAAATTCAAGAAAGAAGGTGTGAAACAAATCATAAGATAACTTTGGATACCTTAGTAGGAAGATTGACAACATTTGAGCTAGATAACTATGACAATTATGTTCCAGCTTCCAAGAATATTGAATTTGCATTTGAGGCTAAGCTTTCACTTAAGGAAAAAGGCAACAAAATAATAGACACTTAGTCAAAAAGTGAAGAAGAATTAGAGGAAAGTTCTGATAGTAATCTTGAAGTTGTTGAAGCTCTACTTGCAAGGAAATATTCTAGAGGCAAAGGAAAATATAAAGGTAAAGTTCCCCTAATATGTTTTTCATGTGAAGAAATTGGTAATATTGCAGCCAAGTGCCCAAACAAAGCAAACAAGGATGAGAAGAAAGGTCACAAGTGCAATGGCAAGAATGATTTCAAATCATTCAAGGACAAAGGTAAGAAAACATGTTTTATGCCTAAGGATTCTTATAATAGTGAAAGTGAAATAGTTTACATTGCTACGAAAGATAAATTTGATAATGATGAAGAATATAAGATGGCACTTATCTCTCATGTGAGAAAAAATGATACATGGATCATAGATATGGATGTTCGCATCATATGACTGGTGAAAAAACAAAATTTGAACACTTTGAAGATTATGATGGTGGTAGTGTAAGGTTTGGAAACAATGAACCTTATTGCATAAAAGGAAGAGGAAAAATCTCATTAACCAAAGAACTTGCATGTGATAATGCCTATTGGGTTGAAGGACTAAAACATAATCTACTAAGTGTGATACAACTAATCAAGATTGGATTCAAGGTGGAATTCATGCATGGCAAGGAAAGATTGTTGGATGACAAAGGAAAACTGATTGGATCAGAAAAATAAACAAAAGGTAACTTGTTTTTATCTTGATCTTGGTGAGTGCTCATGTTTTATTGCTCAAGTTGAAGAAAGTTGGTTATGGCATAGAAGGTTATGTCATGTCAATTTTGTTAACATGGTGAAGATAAGAAAAATCAGGAAAGTAAGAGGCATTCCTAGTTTGAAGAAACCTAATGTTGGTTTAAGCAGGAATTGTCAGATTAGTAAAATGGGAAAGACTAGCTTTAAAATAAAAAATTATTAGTCTGAAGATATATTGGAAATTGTGCATACTGATTTGTGTGGACCTATTAGAATTGAGAGCTAGAGCAAAGAAAAGTTCTTCATTCTTTTTGTTGACGACTACTCTAGAATGATGATTGTTATGTATTTAAGAGAAAAGTCAGAAGAATTTGAGAAATTCAAATGGTATTTGGCAAGAGTAGAGAAGGAAACATGAAAAATATTGAAATTCTTAAGATCAGATAGAGGTGGTGAATTCATCTCCAATAAATTCAATAACTTTTTCATTGAAGAGGAATCAAAAGATAGGTATTAGCCCCTACAACTCCTGAGTAGAATGGAATAGCTGAAAGGAGAAACAAATCTATCATAGATTGTGCAAGGACACTAATGATTGAAAAGAACATTGCTATCAAATACTGGAAGGAAGCTATTAACACTATAGTTCATATCTTAAATTGAGTATAGTTAAAGAAGGACTCATACAAAACTCCTTGAGTTATGGTATGCCTATAAACCCAATGTAAGTTACCTAAAAGTATTTGGAAGTAAATGTTATATCTTGAAAGAATCTAGAAAAGGAAAATTTGATGTAAAAGGTGATGAAGGTATATTCTTAGGTTATTCTTGCAAAAGTAAGGCATATAGATGTTTGAATTTGTCTATTGACAAAATCATAGAAAGTGCACCTGTGAGAATTGATGAGTTTGCAGAAAGGGCTAAAGAAGAAAGAAAAAAGGAACTAGAGGATTACAGGAGATTTGTTTACATCAAATTTGATACATTGCCAGACACATCTATCAATCAAGAGACTTCTACTCCCAAGTCTTCCTTAGTTATTGAATTGCAAGAAGTTCAAACTAAGTCACAAGGACTCGAGTCACATTCTGAAGCTACCAAGCTAATGTCTACCAAGTTTGAGCAACTAGAACTTGATGTTGAAGTTCAAGAGGATGAAAATGCAATTCATTCAAAAGGAAAGGAACCTATATTGGCCAAGTATGTCAGAAGGCATCATGCACTAGATTAGATTATTGGAGATAAATCAGAAGGAATGATGATAAGAAGTAAGCTAAAAGGTACATGTTTACTTGCTGATTTTGAACCTATAAATGTCAAAGATGCATTGAAACATGAAAGTTTGATTGAGGCTATGAATGAAGAGATAGAGAAAATAGAGAAGAACAAAACTTGGACTCTTGTACCTAGGCCTAAAGATAAAAATGTGATTGGAAAAAAATGGGCATTCAAGAATAAGTTGAATGAAGATGGTAAGGTATCAAGAAACAAAGCTAGATTGGTGTGTAAATGATATTCTCAAGAAGAAAGAATTGATTATGGTAAAAAAATTTCTCCTATTGCAAGATTGGAAGGTGTCAAGACCTTACTTGCATATGCAACACATAAAAGATTTAAAGTATATCAGATGGATGTCAAATCTACATTTCTCAATGGTATTCTTGATGAAGAAGTCAACATTGAACAACCTGAAGGTTTTCTTGGTCTATACAAAAGGGACATGGTCTACAAATTACATAAAGCATTGTATAGTCTAAAACAAACTCCTAGAGCATGGTATGAGAGGTTTCATAACTACCTTATATAGATTGGTTTCTAGAGAACTAATGATAATAGTAGTTTGTACATCAAGGAAGGACTAAACAACAAAATTGTTTTGGTAGAAATATTTATGGATGATACTTTATTTATAGGGAATGATGATCTGTGCAAAGAATTTTCAAAGAAAATGAACAAAGAGTTTGAAATGTCTATTTTTGGTAAGATTAAGTTCTTTGTTGGTATTCATATACAAAAAAGCAAGAATGGTATCTACATCACTTAGTCTAAATATATCAAGGAGATACTCAAGAAGTTTGGTATGGAAGATTCAAAACTAGTTGGAACCCCCATGTGTATTGGACTAAAGCTTACCAAAGATGATGATTCAAAAGAGGTAGATTAGACCTTGTATAGATCAATGATTGAAAAATTACAGTATGTAGTTCATACAAGGCCTGATATTGCTCTTGTAGTTGGTGTACTGGAAAGATTCTCAACAAAACCTCAATAAAATCATATAATGGAAATAAAAAGAATCTTGAGATACTTGAAAGGTACTCAAGATTATGACTTATGGTTTTAACTTGGAGGAAATCTAGACTTAAAAGTATTTACTAATACTGATTGAGTAGGAAACATTGATGAAAAAAAGAGTACAAGTGGTGGAGCATTCTTTCTTGGCAAAAGGTTGGTATCTTAGACAAGCAAAAAGAAAAATTACACATCCCAATCTACAATAGAAGTAGAATATGTTAAAGCAAAAGTGAACTATTCTACTATTGTTTGGTTTAAGTAGTTGTTGGAAAGCATGAAGGTTGAGATCAAAGAACTAGTTGTCATGTTTTGTGATAATATAAGTGGAATTAATATATCAAAAAATCCAGTGATGCATTCCAAAATCAAGCACATTGCTATAAAATACCACTTTGTTAGAGAATTAGTGTGGGATAAAAAAAATTAGATTGGAATATGTCCATACAAAAGAACACATTAAAAAAATATTTACCAATCCATTACCTAAGGATGCATTCTTGTATCTAAGAGGTAAGTTAGGGGTCATTCCCCTATTTGAAGCCCACTAAAATACAGTTTTAGTGATGCATCAATAGGAACCAAGATGAAGATCTATTAGTTGATGCAACATAGTTAAGGAAACATTGCATATGAATTAGTACTCAAATTAAATTGATACTCATTTGGTATTTGTTGTCTTTGGCATGTGTTGTCAAAGAGGGAGAGTTTACTGTCATATCTTTCTAAAATTTGTTTGAGGTAGAGTTTACTATCATATCTTGTTGGAGAAAAAGCTGTGTAATTCCTTCACAGAGGGAGATTACTGCATTAGAGAAGTTTGTGGCATAAAATCTAAGAGGGAGAAACTTTCTATCAGAGAAAGTCTTGTTTTCAAATTTCATTATGCTATGACATGTTGTGTTGCCATCAATGTCAAAGAGGGAGATTGTTGGATACAATTGTCTAATTGTGTGTTGTCTTTGATATTACAAAAATGTCATATTAGTTGGTAGTCAGTGCTTACCAAGCTCACTTGGTTAGCAAGGAAATTTTCCTTATCTATTGAGAATTCCTGGAGATTACTTTGCAAAGTCAATATCTACTAAGCTCACTTGGGCATCGAAGGAAATTATGGGAGAAAGAAGTGTTAACTGAGCTCTCATGGTTAATGAAGGAAAGTTGCTTAGAGTTAGTATTCACCCAATTCACTCAATTTTTGAAGGATTTTCACAAGTTTGTAGTGTTAACCAAGCTTTTATTGGTTAACATAGGAAATCATTTCTGGATCAGTGTTTATTGAGTAGGGTCAGCTAATATAGGATTTTGTTAATTTGGGAAATGAAGTTTAATTATTTCAAGGATTTATTCCAGTTGACTATGGTAATGTTTATTGGTCATTATAAGTTGTAATTGGGCCAACTTGATAATTTGTATGGTATAAATGAAAGGACAATTTGAGATTCTAAAGTATGAGCAAGTATGAAAATGTTTTTATTGTTTGGAGAGGAAAGTGTGAGTGAATTTGAAGGATGGTTAGATATCCTTGAGGAGCAGCAAAATTATAGTCAATTAGGAAGGATCTAGCATGAAGCAGAATAGAGATATGTAATTAGAAAATTCATTTGCATCTCATTCAAGTCATTTCATTGTTACTTTCATACCAATGTAGCAGTGATTTTAAATTTCTTAATAGAGTTGGTTTAATAGCCAATTGTAAATCCTCTAACAAGTTGACAGTTCTATTGAATTATTTTAAGACCTATTGTAAGGCCATTCCTAGTAGGGTGATTAAATCCTCTAACAAGGTCACACCTAACAGTGTGTTTTGTAACCTTTAACTAGGTTGGCTCCTAATAGGGCTCACTTTAGAAGAGTGAAAATCAGTAGCTAGTTACTTGGTGGTTTTTCCCATATTGGGTTTCCACCTTAAATCTAGTGTCTTATATCTTCATGTTTTAGATTAAGGTAAAATCTAGTTTTGAATGGGTGCTAAAACCTTTTAACAGTTAAATCTAGTGTCTCGTGGGTTCATGTTATTTCTTTTATGCTTGCATGTTAATCACTATGAATGTTTAAGATCTTTTAAAGTATAGCATACACTACATTTACCGAGTTACAACAATTTTTGTATGTTTACTGAGTGACAACAATAATTAGTTTTATCAGAAATCTAAGGCATTTGTGGATTTATTTTTGTGATAACTGATTCACCCCCCCCCCCCCCAGTTACTCCATTTATATTTCCAACAACCTCCAGTAATTTCTACATACTCAGTAGTTATATTTGATAGTATAGAGTCTCAAAGTCCTCCTAGATGCAACTTCATTAAACTTTTCCATGCAAGAAGGTTATCCTTGTTAAGCTTGGGTACCTCCCTTTTGGACATCTTGATTTCTAGCTTCTAGCACCTTCAAATTGTTCCTCACAAGCACCAAAGCTCTAATACCAATTGTTGAAATGTTTAGAATAACTCTTGGGGGGGGGGACTAGTTATCCAAGGTTCAAATATACAAATAAAATTGTTTAGTACTTAATAGATTTATATCCATATATCTATATCATGCATGCTTCCAATAAATCATCTAATAACTCCATAACTTAATAGGTCACTGTCCTAGGTCAAAATAGCTTTCTAGAAATGTAAACATTAAACACCACAAAATCAATAACACATTTTAACACAAGCATTTAATGTGGAAACCCAATTTGGGAAAAAACACTAGTATCATGCTACCAAGTTTCACTCTTCTAAAGTGAGCCTTGTTAGGAGCCAACCCTATTAAAGGTTACAATGCACACTATTAAATGTGACCTTGTTAAAGGATTTCAATCACCTTGTTAGGAGTGATTTTTTTTAGAGGACTTTAGAACATTCCATTAAAATGTCACCCAATTAAAGGATTTACAAATGATTGTTAGGTCAATCTTAATCCAAAGGATTTATCCAAATCGACATAATGATTATATATTAGTAGCAAGACTTGATTTGATAATAAAATACAACTCACTTGTAGATTACATAACTCTGGTTCAATCCTCCATTTTTCTTGGCATTCATATACTTTATCTTTATTTTCTTATTCACCCTTCAAGCCTTTAACTCCTTTAGTCTTCTTTCTTAGTATACCATTTGTAGATTTATCCCTTCAGCCAGCATATGGAGCAACACCTTCAAACTCTTTTTAACACTAGTTAATTTTGTCCTTGTATTCCCTTATAAAGAGAATTATGATCTTTTTCTAATTAATCAAAATCATCCATCTTAGAGTTAGGTCATATTCATTGAATCCTCCTTCTTTCCATTTTGAGCCCTCTAGAAACCTCTCTTACAATCTTCCTTAGATTTACCTCAAAATGGTTTACCTTGAATTTTATGACTCCAACTCATCAAGCTTATCTTCCACATGCTTCACATAATTCAAGAAATCAACTTTGTCAGCTCAAGTCTATCAAATATTTGATTAAATTCATTTTTTTGTCACTCAACATCCACATTTTTCACTCAGCAATAACAATCTTGTGATGCTCTTCCATCATTGGATTTCTCAACATCTACCAAGTCTTCCTCACTCAGTAAGAACTATTATTTTCCTAATGTTTGACAATTACTAAGTTTTCAGACACTCAGAACCTACTATATTTTCTAACACTCGACACATGTTGAATTTTTCTCAGCTTGAACTAAGGTTGCTCAACCTACATTGTTTTCTTGGCTAGGCTTGGCCGACACTTTTTATGAAAAAAATTCTTGTTGGCTTAGATAAAGTAACCATTTACTTTAGCCATAAGTAGATCAATAATACACTATATCATCAATGTCTTACTTGGTCTTAGTACTCCTTTTATACACCATATAACTCAACCTTTCACTAGGTACTCTTGTTATTCTTTCTTCTCAAATCCTATTCATCAATTAATTAAATGATAACATTAAGACCAAAAGGCAATTGTCTCACCAACAAGTAGCAGGTTTGACATCATTGAAAAAATAATGATTGTTCCATGATAGGTTCCACACTTCAAACAATCTCTTTTCAATAATTCCTTGTATTTACCTTATAAATTCATGTTGTAATGAGAGCCCATAAAATTCCTATGTTACCACTACATTGTTTACTATGAAAAATTCTTTGTTTTTCATATTTATGATTTGATAGTGTACATCAATTACAATATATTATTCCCATGTTGAATTACTCTCTTTATTTTGATACATGTTTCCTTTCTAATGTGAATATGCCTTCTTTTTATGGATAATATTTTTATCTCTCCTTTGGGATAATCCTATCTCCATAGCTTTTTGAGCTCCCTAAAATTCTTTGGAAATCTATTAGACACCCTAATCTTACTTGCAATTGTGCATGCAAAATTGATATATCGTACTTCTTCAAAGTATTATGAAAACAAACAACAATATTGATTGCAAATGGGATTAAGAAAGTAGTAATCATCAATGTTGTTTTTAAGATTGATCTTCTCCTTATGTAATTTTTTCTTTGATTTACTTTCTTAGATGACATGCATTGTGATGAGATTACATGGTATGGGTATTTTGAAAAAAACACATTTAGATAAAATAGTTTGTCACATCATGTTATATGGTTGTTTGTCTCAAACTCATATTTTAATTGGTAGAATTCATTATGCACTGACTTTAGCTTGTAATTAAGATTAGAAGGAACATATGTAGGAAAATAAGTATTTACATGTAACTTTTCCTTAGTGATAATATTTTTCAGATAAGCACATTGTTAGATTTTAATATGTATCCCTATGAGTAAAAAAATTAGATACCATAAAATAGTAAGAATCACATGCCTTGAGCTAGTGCATATAATAACTTCCAAAATTCTTAGATAGATTTACTAACATATAACTTGGCATTCAAAGCATAAAAATATTTTAGAACATTTTTTGAGGACAAAAATAACAATTTTCATTAGGCCTTAGGCACCCACAAGGACGCTTGATGATTTATTTCCTTTCTATAAAAGTAATATGTGTGGAGATTCATCTTCATATAACTACAAAATATGGAAAGCATACCACTTATACAATCAATGAAAAATGATTTAGTTTTCAACAATTATATATATCACTAAACTAAACATTTCCAAAAACTACTTAAGAAACTTCAATTTATTTTTCTTGGATTATTCATAATAATCTTTGACGGGATTTCTAATTTTTGAGAGGATATAAACTCTAACTCATTGGACCAAATTTGCTAATAGTGGGTTAGCACATTAACCATGATATCAACCTTTATTTTTGTTACATAAACTCTATTTTCAAGATTTATACCTAAACTAGAAACCTACCTTGAGAAGAGCTAGGGACTCAAATAAGGTAAATGAATAGTGAAATACTAAGACCTATATCCCCGACAAGGTGGATTAGCTAATATACTTCAAAAAACCAAAATCCATAAAATGTGTCAAGTGGTTCTAGGAGTGATTTAGTCTACCCCAGGTGGTACAATTAAATCTCCATCAAGAATTTTCAAGGAAAGTAAAGTATGAATTGTAGGATTTTTAGAAATCTAGTCTCTTTCCCACATATCACTAGGTACCACCAAAAGATAACTACAAATTTTTGAGAGCTATGAGAAATATTTGAAGTTACACCAAACTAGTGTTGTAGTGTTGTGATTAGAAATAATACTTACAAGTTTTGTTTGACCAGATCATATGCTAGGGTGCCATCTAGACATGCCAAAAAAAGGATTACAAATTTCAAGAAAAAGGCAAAATGATATAGTGGCTAAACAAGTGAACTTTGAAGCTTATAGAATAATATCTCTATTTTTTGTAGATAAATCAAGACTTATTAAAGGTGAAGCTTTATTAATCCACTTAATAACTCTTTAAATTGGAAAATAGATCCTATTAGATTAGATCAAGATAAGAAAAAAAAACCATCAGATCAAGAAGATTGAAGAAGAAAACTATAATTCTAATCCAAGTTTTCTTTGCACTTCATCTATTTAAGATGATGATCTTGAGTGTGCTATTATCATTTATGAAATGAGTAAAAAAGAATTGATAGATTTAAATTAGGTAGAAGATGGATTTTTCTCACATAATTGGGTTACTATTACTTATGGCTACATAGTTTAATGTCTTTGATGAATAAAACATATTTCTAATATAGGTTTTCTTTAAAATTCATCTATTCAAGATGACAATCTTGAGTCTTCAATTATCAATTCTAAAATGAGTGAAAAAGAGTTGCTAGATTTGAATTTTTAATCAAATGGACTTTTCCACAGAATTGGGTTACTATTAGTTCTACACCAAAAAAATCAAACAGTTATAGTATGTATAATCTAATTATTTTGATATCTTTCCAATATAAAGTAATCAAGATGGTCACCTAGGGAGGACACATTCTTTATCCTCACATCAAGCATGTGATATACTTTTATTTGCTAATTTGACACCCAACTTTCAAGAGAATGACATTAGATTGAGAGAATATGAAATGCATTTAAGATATTTAGAAGATGAAAAAAAATTCTAGATGGTTTAGAACCCCAACCCTGCCAGTATTTATGTTGAGACTCATTAGCTAATATGTTTCAATGTGATCAACAAGGGAATCAATCTACCAACCAATTGGCTAGCTATATAATCTTGTTAACAAAGAGTATGACAAGAAATCTCATAATCAATTTGTAGCTTCATAATATTCTGAAACTCTCTCATGTTAGCTTCTGTCAGTAGACATTTTCTTGGTGTTGATGAAGACAAAAAAAATAGAGATTTTGCCAAAATATTGTGAGAAAATTACAAGGCTAAGAAAAAGCCTTAAAATTTGATTCCCATGTGGAGGATTTTATTGAGGACAATAGAGCTTTAATTTTATTTAGGATTTTAGCAAGTACATTTTTTGTGAGCATGTTCTTAGAGGAATAGGGATAAATTCAAGAGGGAG
This sequence comes from Cupressus sempervirens, assembly GCA_028749045.1. NCBI lineage: Eukaryota > Viridiplantae > Streptophyta > Pinopsida > Cupressales > Cupressaceae > Cupressus > Cupressus sempervirens. The sequence goes on along the minus strand of CM053786.1, from coordinate 457,072,019 downwards.
ATATGTTTCCCAAGGTAATGGTGGCCTAGCTCTAAATGGCTAGGCAAAGAACTTCAATATGGAGCAATATGTTGCACAAAAAATTGCACATCATTAGTATTTACAAAGAAATAATAATAATGTTAATAAAAGTAGTAATAATCATATTAAACACAATAATCATTAGTAGTAGTGGATTCTAGAAGTCAAAATCTACCCAACAAAGATGTAGTAGTTGATAATAGTGAAGAGGATTAGTTCACAAATGGTGATCCTAGTACACAATTAGAAGGCCCGAGTCATAATTCCTCCTATCAATTCATGTTATAGGACTAAGGATGTAACTATTACCAAGGGAAATGAGTTTGAAGACTATTTTCATAAGAAAGAGAAACTAATGGGCATATATGAGAAGGGACTTTAAAGGCCTCTCCAATTTGGGAAGAAAGTAACACAATAGCTTTAACTAGAAGTAAAAAACTAGCAAGAGAAAAGAATGGAACTAGAAAAATAGCTACCTTCTGAATCCATACTTTAGAGAAGATAGATTAGAACAAAAATTCTATACAAGCACTCATTTTGGTTTTGACAAGAGAGTTGGCACTTCAAACATCACAAGTATGCAAAAATCTTGCCAAGCATTTAAAAATTTAATAAATGCTTACTATAGGGGGAACTAGTTTAAAAGATAATATCATGTGGTTGTACCCATCAGTACATCTACTCAATGGAATACTAGGAAGGGTTTTGGATCTTGTGAGAAAGGGTGTTTGTAACTTGAAAGATTGTACAATGCTTGTCATGGATGAGGTGGATAAATATCTTTCTCAAGATTTTCAATCATTACTAGAGAATCTAATTATATTTCTTCTATAAAATCATCAAATTTTGTTATATTCATCCACATTTCCTTTAACTGTTAAATTTTTCAAAGATAACTAGAAAATACACTTAGCATTGAGTAGGAACTTAGCACCAAATTTTAGTAAATGCCACCAAAAATAGATCAAGATGTTTAATCTGTATGAAGGAGTCTTTGCAATAACCAAATACACTAAATGAGGAATTATCATTTTTCCCACATGACTCTTGCTCCACAACATCCTATTCTTGTAATTTTCTACTATTCTCAAGTACATTGCACTAGAATGAGAAAAGTCCTTTTAACTTATATGTCGTGCATTAGAAGTCCTTATAAACTCCATTTAGAAAATTTTATAAGTTGCGGTATGTATGAAATGCTACATAGGGGAATATAATTGTGTCATTCTTCTTTCTTAATTTTTCAATATTAACTTTCTTGGCATTGTTAGTTAAGTCTTGCTAATATTCTTGGGATACACTTGCTATTGCAACAAAAAAAAATTCTTCATTAAGTTTGGTTACTAGATTCTTCGCTCTTGGAAAAGTAGCTTTTAGATAGGAGTAATCATCTAACTAGATTGAAGGATTTATGTCTTGTGAAGTTCGATGAAAGGTAAATTGCTCACTCCCAATTATTAATGCCACAATTCTTTTAAGAAAATTTACTTTGCATGAAAAAATATTGTTCAATGTGATTAGAATGTACAAGGGAACACAATACTCTCTTTCAAACAACATGTAGTGCAATTGAATGAACTCATCATTTTTAGCAATTAGGATTCACTATCTTGATCTTTTACTCTAGATTGTCTCCTATATGATGAGAAGAAAATGTAAAGTTCACTATACAAGATAAACTTTAATTATCGATATACTAATCATGCTAGAGAGAGAAAGGGTAAACTATTAGCATGAATGCTAATGATACTAAATTTGGGGAGTATCCTAAGAATTGGAGAGTATTGACATGCTACATTCATGACTGTTTGTCATTGATGTCAACATAGTATTGTTTCTATAAAGACTAGGAGAATAGAAGTTAGAGATCTTGCTGGTAAGAACAATGGTTTAATTTTCTAGTGATGCACAGTTAAGGAAATGTTCTAGACTACATTTTGATGACATGTTTAACTACATAGATTCTAAGTAAAAGGCATACAATAGTTGTGTAATACCCCAAAATTGGCACATTGCCATGATAACCAATTCTGGTCTATTTGATCAATTCTAAGTCCTATTATGCTAGGCGATTCTAATTTTGATTCTTCCTACTTGACCTAATTTCCAGATGTAGAAAACCCTATTATGCATTAATCACACTCTTTATTTAGTTCCTATGTATTGACTCAAATTAGCTACATTAAACCTATTGATTAAATTAAATTTAATTGTAAGTATTTATACTTTAATTAAATTAAATTACTTCTCTACCTAATGTGAAAAGGAATTAAATTTATTTAATTTAATAATATCCTCATCTTAGTTGTTGGGTTTAATTACTTAATTAATTAAAATGTGCATTTATGAGGTCATATCTCACTTTATTAAATTAAATAACCTTCAAAATCCTTCTCTTCAATTCAAGAATGGGAATTCTAAGTGATCTAACTCTCGAATTGGAATTGAGTTAATTGACTTATTCTCACACTCAGGTGAATTTTAGTTAACTCTCCATCATACTCAGGATCTAAGTTAGTCAACCTCACCTATACTAGGAATCTTCCATCCTAACTGAGCTTCAATCTTGACCATTGATCTGGGTTGATCTCAACCATTGATTGATTTTGGGAATTCTATTTAAGAGGCTTCTAATTCCTCATTATAGAGGTTGAATTGAATTTGCATCAAACTTATGCTAGAATATCTACTCATTTTCTCTTGCATTATAGCTTAATATTCTTACATATCAATCTTGTATAGGTTAATAATGCACCCATTCTAGATTACCTGCTCTTTCTTATTCTTAGAATAATCTTGCATGCATCTAGATTAACCTTGCATATCTCATATAGTTTAAAATCCTTTGTTCTAGAGGTTTGGTCACCTACTTCTTGTTCTAAGAGAAAAGAAAAAATCATTCGAGTTAAAAGGCAATAGGTCACTCTCTTGGACTTTTTGGATGAACAATTCAATGTTCATTCTGGGATGGTCTCTCAGGTAATGACCATGTTAAAGTGTGTGTGAGGATCTAAGACTCATTTTATGCATACATTTTTGGCTCTATAGTATGGCGGGCTTGGAGAGAGATAGAGGACTGGGATGATGTAGACCAAGAGCTCGAACACATATTCACTTCATGACCACTGATAGGTCGATCTATGTAGATAGTGGAGAGATTTTTTTGACATGTGTGTGGTGGCAATATGGGGGACCATAGGATATTTCACAGGAGTATTGCTCCTATGCATAGCTAGCAACAAATGTGGATTGTGGATGGTCCATGAGATTAGATCCATAGAGATATATGATCAATGTGTACAACTTGATTGTGACACAGTGGGACTACTTACCAGTAGTAGTAGATGGAGGGATGAATCCTACATATCATGCATATTTTATGAGTCATATGTTTACATAGTTTACAAATCTAGTGTGGATGGTAACTCCCAGATAGATAGTATAGGCACCCTCAAAACCACCACAATAGCCAGGGCAGCCACAATGAGTGAGACACAGGACCAAATAAGTCCAGATCCCTTCAAGATAGATGACATTAGACTTGGGTACTGGTGGGAGGGGAATGGGTTAGAGGTGACAAAGACCTTGTATAGAGGAGCAATGGCTAGTTGAGCAACCAACTAAGTAGGGAGATGAGGAGATGTAGGACTAGCATACTATGGGAGCCCAAGGTGGAGATCTCATGACATAGACACAAGAGGGGCTAAGGAGGGCTAGGCAGAGGATACAAATCATGCAATGATAGCTAGAAGAGATATAGATCCAAATAGCTATGAGGGCCTCCCATATTGCAGACCAAGAGTGTAACATCCATGGGTTGTGAGAGTAGGTAGAGCAAGATGTTCAGAGATCTAAGTAGTAGCATGATGAAATCCAAATGCAATCAGCCAGGGCTACTATAATACAGAGACTAAGTCATCAAGATGAGCTCTCCACAAATTAGTCTTCCCTAGAGTTGTCAAGGTAAGCTGACCTCTAAATCTACAAATATAAGGCTCCATAGGCTACCTCTCATCCTCAAAAATGGGTCTCATGATTGTTGGAAATTTGATTGAAAAGATCATTGTGAGAAGAAGATTGATTGAAAGAAGGAGATTATTGATAAAGAATTTTTTCAATCATTTTTTTTTCATTGATTTCAAGCCTTATATTTGTAAGAATGAAAATTACTTCTAAGATCCAAGTACTATCACTTAGTTGATTGATGAAGAGAAATTAATCAACAAGATGTAACAAGAGCACCAAAAGGAAAGGTTGAGTTATGGTTTTGTAATGAAGTGCAATGATTAGCTAAGATAATGGTTTAATGATGTATTGATAACATACTTGAAGATATAGAGGTTATAGAGGTTGGCCACACTTAGAAACTTTGAAGGAATAAGTTGGAATAAGGTTAACTGCAAAGCTTAACTAAGTTCAGCAGTGAGTGCCGAGCAAGCTAGTTTAAGCCAAACAAATTTTTAGTTAGTAAATGAGAAATCTAGTTTGTGCTGAGTGATATAGAAGAAGCTGAGTGTGTTCAAGTGTTGAGCAAAGTAATAGGTGTCAAGCATCAAAAAGTCCTAGTGGATGCTGAGTGAACTCACTGTAGGCATCGAGCATCAGTAAAACATAGTTGATGCTAAGTAGCATAGTATGTGCCAAGCACCAGAATTTTAATAGTGTCAAGCTGTTGCATTATTGGAAATGTTAAAGATTCACTAGATCTGAGCTGGCAAAGTTTTTACCTTGAATTTTGTGAACCAGTTGGAGGATAAGGATGATGAGCTAGTGGCACATAATTTTATGTAAACCATTTTTGAGCGAATTCAAGAGGATTCTTCATGATGTTTCTAGAAGAAGGAAATTATGTGTTAGATTCAATAAATCCTACCTAATCCATTTGAACTAAAATTAAAGGAGGAAAGAATTGAGTGGGAAAAGAAATTCTAGACTTCCATTTAAGCAGTCATAGGCCAAGAAGCAAGAGTTGCTGGTGTGCCAAATTTTGAAATAGCTTGTTGGTGTTTGAAAATGTTACCCATTTCAACTTATCCCCATGAGAATATGACACATCTAGGGGCAACTAACTCCCATTATCAACATATCATTTCAGACACAAGGCCAACTATAAGGCATGGCCCTTCTTCTTCTTTAGGCTTTGCAAAACCTAGGCGGGTTGACCTACAGATTCTTTATATGGTACCAATTATCAAAGCATACACTGAATCTATTCAAAGAAGATAAAGCCCTTATTTCTCCTAAGAACTCATGAAATAAAATAGACCTATGATAGCTAGATGCAGATCTATGAACCTCATAAGCTGAGTGAGGGCATTCTATGATAGCTCTTCAACATGAAAGGGAAATTCATTTGATACAAGGTGTTGATTCAACAAAACCTCAAAAATGCAACAGTATAACCAGTGATCCTATAACTAATCAGTGCCTAATCCATTAGGCAATTCCATGAATTCAAAACATACATCTATGACATAGGACGTATCTCATATACCCAGACATCAGATCTATCCAACCACCTTGTGATTCAAACATCAGTATTCATTCAGGTCTCATTCTCACAAAATATCCTTCTCAAACAACCAGTAACCTTGTTTAAACATATTGAGCATTTACTTGGCCCTTTGGTCCAACAGAAAAATACATCAAACATACAACATGAAAGGGATGCAAATGGGTCTCAAATCTTTGTTCCAAAACCACATAAGACTTATAGATTGCTGAGACAGGAGACAAGAACCAGAACAAAACTAGTGAAATTATTGCTCATATATATTCATTTCCTTGAAACTATACATTTAGATGCATAAAATTAAAAACATGAAACAACCTAATGTATCAAAACTATTTGTACTAACTTTACACTACTACTATTTACATGAGAAGAAATTGCTGAAGGAAAATGGTGTCACAGTCATGGGAATGCAACCAGAACTGGATCCAAGACCTTGGTATCACAGTAATGTGCAGATTTTCTCCAAAGAACTGGAACTTCCCAAAAATTGGAACCCTTCAAATGACAGAAAGAAAGCAAGATATAGGAGGGAAATGAATTCCTGGATCTATTATACAATTGACAGCTGTCCACTTGAAATTCACTCCCGAGAAGATCAAAAACATCTTTCTTTCCTCTCTCCTTGATTGGAAAATCAAATCCTTTCACCTTGGCCCTCAGAGGCATAAAAATATCAAAATGTAATGATAAAAAAAAATAACTGACTTTGATGTTAAAATGAATTCATCGGGTAAAAGTAACAAATCAGTTACAAAGGGCATTCAGAAGCAATATGATCCTTTCTAGCTTATTTTTACCACACTCAGGGTTCAAAAGGCCTTTACATCTGCCACATAACCAAAATTGAAAATCAATGATGAGTTTTGCTTATTCTGCTATCAATACCTTAGACTTCATAAAAATGACCTGTAGCATGTTCCAGTGGTAGTCTGTGCAAAAATGAACTTCATATTCAAAAAATTCAGAGTTTCTCAGTTCCAACGGTATATTGGAGTGCTAGTTTTAGATATAAAAAACTTCCCAGAATATTATTTCAAAAATGACTCCTCTGGTGTAACTATCGAGTCTGTAGATCTTTAAAATTTAAATTTTGAGAAATTTAAATTACTCTAAAGTTAAAAATTTAGGTTAAATGCTTTTTTGGTTTTTAAAAACATCTGATGTGCATCATTTCTTTGAAAAATGACAAAAAATGACATTTTAAATTCTTTATTTTTTCCTTTGCCTTCAGATTCATGGTCAACTTAGGGTTGACTGACTGCCACATGGCATTATCTCATTGGCCCTCTATTTTTCTTCCTCAGCATGCCACCTTATCATGGTTGGCACCACATCAACACGGTACATGGATGCCACGTCACACTCACTACTTTTCTATATTAATCGGTGAGCAAGTTCGCCTTAGCGAGGTAACGAGGACCGTCGGTTGTGCCACATGGCAACTCTCAAGCCACATCTCAGCACTTGGATCTATTTTCCTGGCATCTCATCACCATCTAGAACCGACTTGTCAACATTTGACTCGTTGTTGAATCTTGCCAAATTCTTGAATTTTCTAACAACCTCGCTATGTCGCTAGCCAAATTTTTCAAGATTTTTCAGCTAGCAAGGTAGCGACCTCCAGATTCTTGGTTTTTTTGATTTCCTTCTAGCTTGCTGATGTCACCAATTTTGACCACGTGTTTGTTTAAAATTATACTCTAATTGCGTTTATAACTGGCCTGTCGACCATGGGCCCCACCTCCGCAAACTTGGCTTCCAAAAGCCTCGTATTTCAATTCACACTAAAGGATGAGTTGCATTGTATTTAAAATGTTAACATAGTTCTCACGACCTCAATGTGGGATTAAACATTTTGAAAAACCTTTGCGTCTGCGGGTTCCTCCATTGTGTGGGCTATTCTATTCCTCTTGCTTGTGAATTCCTTTTACTGTTGTGGCTTTTCAATTGCTACCCCTGTAACTGCATTTTCTCAACTTGGACGTGAGGATCTCCTATTTAAAATGTGTCGGCTATTTTGTTATTACATCTTCCTATCATTAATGATGAGGCTCTTCCCTTGCGTGGAACTGTTCTTTTAAAATGTGTGTTGCTTCTTCATTTTAACTACAAATTGCATTTTTATATGCATGGACGCTCTATTTTTTCTTGTCGCTACCTCCATTCACCAAGGTCCTTCCATCTATGTGAGTTCTCCTCATGTGTTGTTCTTCCTTTGCGCTAGCACAAGTTTACTTTTTAGGGTGTTGTCTCTGCTATATCCGCCTCCATTGACTGCATTTTTTACATGTTGTGGCATTAACTATTTTTTATTTTATTTAATTACAGGTTCTCTTTGTTTGAAGTTGACTCCTCTACTCCTTGGCGTGAGGATGCTCTGAATCATTCTTGGAAGAGCTCCCAATTGTCCCAATGCATTGACTTCCCTCAATATATGCTACAAACTGGCTTTGTAATTTCTTGAAAGGCTCCCTCCACACTACAACCCCTGTAAGCTACTTCTCTAATAGATTGATCCCATTCAAATACATGTTGATGTAACCTAGATTGAAAGAGACACCTAACTATTTCCACGTAGCCATACCGTGAAGCGAATATTAAAATTGTCTCTTTAACCTTATTGAAATAGTAGGCATGACTCTGTTTGCAAAGGAGGATATCAACAACCTCTCTATTACCAATCTTAGCTACTCCATGCAGTAGAATATTGCAATCCTTGTTTTCAGCTCCACATGCCTTTCATACTCATTCAAACTATTCTCCACCCACTTTAATCAACACAAAAAGAATATAACTAAAATTCATCATTACAACATTGCGGCTCCTGAATACATCATTCCGCACCCAAACATCTTGATAATCTATTTGGAGTCAGTTAGACCCCAGAGTGGGTCTAGCTAAAAAAATTTCATTTTCGAACAATTAAAATGCCAAAGTGTTCCACCGACCTTTTCAGACTGATTGGAATCAAGATCATTAAAAACTCAATTTATCACTTTCTGCAAAATATGAATCTGGTGCCAGGAGGTCTGTTAGCTGGCCTTAAAAACCAACCCAAACAATTGACAATGCTCTGAAAAATGACACACTAAATCTTTTTTCTGCATACTTGCATCCTTCCAAATCTCATCTCATGACGAATTCCCAGTCAAAAGATATTGACTATCCGAGTTGCCTACTTAGAAACACTCGTAGATAAACATGTCAGAAAACAACAAATTGGCTTGGAAAACTAGGCAAACGAGAACATGGGGAAACAAAAATTGGGACACTGGTTCTATGTCACGAGGTGAATATGAACCTACGATTTGGTCTCATGATGAATCATGGGGCGCGAATGGTGATCAATTAAAGTGGGCTACTTAGAATTTTACAGACTGGACATGCTAATAGAAATATTTTTTGCGAATGGCATTGACCTAGAAAAGTGTGCAAACGGATTCATCAAGACTTAAAAACTGACACACTTATAGTATTTTCAGAGCACAACATAGGGGTACAATCCATTTGATTTGACCAATCACGAATCATGAGATATAACGTCACAAACAAGGCTTCCAATCAATCTACAAATACTGACACCAGCAAAAAGTCAAAAATTCCACTTGGAATCACGCTTGAAGATTGAAAATATAGACACCTAAAAATCCTTTAAAAAATAAAGTATTTTTATTTTTTGAAAAAATCCCTGATGACATCATCATTTATTAATTAATTATTTAATTAATTAATTAATTAATTTTTATGGTATTAAATCCCTTTATCTTAATTAAAAATATTTAATTAAGGAATCCCTCCCAAAAATGTTTAAATCTTATTTAAACATTATTTCCTTATTTATTAATTATTTAATTAATAAATTGACCAAAAATCCTAAAATAAATAAAAAATTTATTTTTTGCCCAAAACTTGGCCAATTTCCTTATGACCAATAACCTCTTCCAAAATCTTCTAATCCTTCTTTAATTTCGATTAAAGGCTAATCCCATCATTTCCTACCCCTAATCCCAACCCAAAATATTTAATTAAGATTAAATATTAATCCTCATGTTTATTAAAAAAGTTTTAATAAATATCTCCTCAACCCAAACCCTTGAAATAAATAAAACTTTATTTATTTCCTAAAAATCTAATTTATCCTCATCCTAAGAAGTTCTAGACTCTTCTAGAAAGTCTTCATTCTTATCCTAGGAAATTCTAGACTATTCTAGAAAGTCTTTATCCTCATCCAAAGTCTAGACTCTTCTAGAAGATGTCTTTAAACCTAATCCTAATCCCCTCCTAACCTTGTCACATTCCCTAAACATGGGTTAAAACTTACTAACCCAAGCCAAAGTTAACAAATATCTCCTCCTTCACCCACCCTCATTAAATGCCATCCACTTGCCTATCCCTAAGCTAATTCTAAACCATCCTAATCCATCCTCTAATCATTTGCACAAGCCTAAACAAGCTTAAAACCTTCCTAATCAAGTCCAAGTCAAAATTGCTCTCATCACCCTCAAAATATCTCAACCATAAAACTTTATGAAGTCCACTAGGTCATAAATGACTCTTACAAGCCCTTTTATTGCTCTTACAAGTCATTATGAGGGTCTTTATGAAGATTTTATCCCTTGAGCCTCCTTTGTTGACTCATCCTTCCCCTTTCCTCCATCCTCTAACCATGTGACATGTGTCACTCCCTGATTGGTTGTAAGGAAGCACAATCCATGTGCTCTCCTCTCATGCAATCTAAGCCCTCCATGAGCTTTTTCCCATCCTTGCATCTTAGCTCTCAATCCCTCAAGCCTCTTGCCTATAAATTGGATCCTTCCCCTTTGCAAAATAACACAATCCATGAAGTAAAGTCATAATGCCATTTTGAGAAGCCATTTTACATCAAAACCATACACTCACACCCAAATTCCAACTCCATTTGAAGCCCTTTTTGAAGCATAAGCTTGAGCATACATCCTATCTATTTAGACAAAGCTACTCAACAAGAGAGCTTCTCATTGAGAGAGCCCATTAATGGCTCATATTCTCAATTGAGAGCTCATCTTAGTCTATCTTGAAGTTTATGAATTTTGTTTAGATTGTAGAAGCTTTATTTAAATTTGGTTTCTATTAGCATACTAACATTGCTCATATACAGATAAAACGAATTCGTCCTGATATGAAACTTGAAACATAACAAGTCTTTGACACCTACAATGCAATGCAATAGGAATTTCAACATTTGGATCAACTGGTCAAAAGTTATAGCATGTCAAACAGGGCTTCCTAGAAATGTGTGCACAATGCAAAAGCATGAAAACAGTGAATGAACAACTTTGAGGGATTTGAAACCTAGTCAAACGGACTCAAAATGACTCAAAATCTGAAACATAGGTTTTTGGGTATTGATACTAGACACTCTAAAAGTAGAAAGTCACAAAACCTTTCTGGGTGTGAGATATTCAATGGCAAACACAGCCTCCTGTCACTATTTGACACTTGGGGTAAAATGCTGATTTGACAATTTCTCCAAACAAGACTTCACAGAATGGCTCGAAATGACAATTTAACTTCATGGGACATGTAGACAGGCTGAATGCAAGGTGTTAGAAACATTAAACACCTTTTAGGCCTCAAACTGACAGCTAGGAACAATCTCATTTAAAAGTGTTTATAGGGCTCAAATTTCTCAACAGGGCTCAAAAATTGACTGTGCAATTTTTAGCACCAACAGTGGCTCTATTTGGGGATGCATGCTCGTTACAGACATGACAAGGATTCAGATCTCTGGAGGAAGCAGACCATTCCTAAAACAACAAAACTTCTCTCGAACAACTTATTGAAAGCAAGGAAACAACTACTTCTACTATTTACAAACGATGACCCCGGGCCACCGAACTTCAACAAAATTGTTTACCTCTGTCATAAACATGATTCTCATATTAACTTTCATGAGGTAAACTGAAATTTCCTCTCCTATCATTTTCACCAATCATATTATCATCATATAAAAAATCACTTGGCAAAACAAAATCATCACTCTTACTTTCATAATGCATATAAAAACTTACTTCATCTTCAACCGTTAGCTCATTATAAAAATATTGATCAGTATGCTTAAACATATCAGACTAAAACTGAAAACCCTCTTCATCTAATGGCTCATACATGCTATCATTCTTGAATATGAAGGCTTCATATTCAACTTGGGGAAAGAGACCACTCGTACCTTCAAAATGTGTATCCTTTTGTATAACCAGATATGAATCAAATGAACAATCTGACTGATACTCACATATGTCATCCACATCAGAATCTGAAGCTAATCCACAACCTTCAAATGGTTCTTCACAATCAGCAAATGGATTAGTCATCACATGAAAATATTAATCATAAAAATCATTGCAAGGTATAGGCAGATTTTCAATAACTGTCTCATCAAACACCTTGTTATCATAATTAGATGCAACATTATGATCGTATTCACTATCATATTTGGAAGAAGAACAGTTTGACCTCTTATAGTAGTAAGACAAAGTATCATCATTAAACTTATTCTCTTCTAAATCTGAATCATCCATGTGTTCTTTAAAAAGAGGATTGATAACTCCATGCAAAGGGCCTTTGTAGACATTAGGACAAGTGATGTACTGATCAACATCAAACTCCTTACCATATAATGGATTAGTGAAAACTTTAAAACCATTTCTAACATCACTATCATGGACACTTTCAACATATGAAGAAAAATCAGAACTACATGAAGACTCAACATCCACTCCGTCAACGAAGCATGCAATATACAAATCAAAGTTATTTTCATTGTCTCCATATAGGTGATTAAAATGTCTTGCAAGCAAATCATCATTTATCTTACTAATAGGTGTTGATGCATTAATCTTAGGATCAATCACAGACTGATCAATACTGCACTCATCCTCAAGACACTCTTCTACAAAATTAGGTAATACGTCTCTATGGATAACCTCTTTGTCTTCATATTGCGTAGACACATTTTCTTCATAACTTTCAATCTCAAACTGATTTACACAATTTTGAAATGGACACTCACTTTCAAATTTAAGAAAAGAATTCATACCTTTACTAGAAAAAGAGTACTCACTTCCGTCATTACTTTTTTCTTCCTAATCAGCATCTGATTCACATGAAGACACATATGTACTATCACAATCCTCTTCTTGACTTGAGCAACAAGTCTCGCCATTATCTTCACATGATGCTTCTTCACAATATGTCGAATGATCAATTTCATCTTTATCACTTGATACATCACTTCCAGGTTCTTCAGCCTCATACTGAGATAAATACCTTTCTTCTTCCTGATTCATTATGTTTTCAACACAATACAAATCATCAATGGGAAAATGAATGACTGGATTCATATCTTGCATGGATAACTCATCAAGTGAATCAATTCTATCATTCGCTGTTGTAATACCATAAACATGTGCATTCAATTCAGCACAAATGGAATCATTTCTTCTTTGCAACAAAGAGATTTCATGTTCACATGTTTTTATTTTTGAATCTTCAACAAAACTATTTACAATAGTAGGGGTAATTATTTGCTAATCTGAAATTGAATATTCTATATGACGTTGATTTGTTCTTTGCACCTCATCTAGCTGGAAAACATTTCTATAGAAGTGACTCCTGGTTAAGCCATATTTTATGTTATTCTCAATCTCTATCGCTGTCATGAATGCCTGATGCAAAGTCTTGGGTTCTTTATCTCTCAACAGATAGCTCATCTTCTCATCAAATGCCCCAAGATAAACCACTAAGCACATTTGATCATCCGGCTTGTAACTTTTAGGAATTTCATTTAAAATCTTTGCAAATCTGATATTGAATTCAAGAACTAACTCACCATTCTTGATTTTAATTTTCAAAAACTTATCAAAATAATCAGAGATGCTTACTCTTTCCCCAAACTGCATCATGAAGGTTGTCAGTAATTCATCCGAGGATGAAATTGAACATGCTGGTAAAAATTTAAACCAATCCCTAGCATCATCTTCTAAAGTCTGAACAAACAAATTCATCTAAAGGTCTTCATGAGCAATTTCAAAATCACCAACCAAGTCACTAAACAAATGAACATGATGACTGGCTGAATTTTCATGGTTTCCACCAAACTTAGGAAAATATTTTTTGAGGTTACAAGGGATAGTATTCGGGAAACCATGAATACCATTAAAATTCAATGGCATATACCTCCTGGTAGAGATGGATCTAGGAACTTCACTAACAGGCTACATACTGGATGAGATGAAACTTGACATTCTTCAACTCAAGACTCATTCATCATTAAATACTTTCAAAATTCATAACTTGCAGCAGATCTTCACAACCCTCTACCAAATGAATGCTTCGAATACACTTCACAACTTTAAAAATAATCAATTGAAACTCGTTCTAATGAAGTGCATAAAACTTATCAAATCATTCTCCTGTTCTTAGTGCTAAAACTTCACTTGATGGAGAACACATATGTGAAACTCACTTTCATTGAAAAGAAATCATATGAAAGCATAAAATACCTCAAATGTTGTTGCATGAAACCACTGATCTACTGATTGGCCTGGTGCTAATTTGAATTCTTTACACCACTTATCATAACCTTACAGAGTCACCATCTCCTTGAGGATAATTAAATGACATCACTGCTGTGATTCATCTTTATCATTACAAATTCTTATAACAGAAAATCAAACAACACTTCAAAACTTACTAGTCATAAACTTATATACTCTCTCTTCTGTTTAAAATTTTCAACACAACTTTCAGATATGTCTGATTCAACTGAAAACTCTTGAAAATAAATTATACATCACTGATCTACAATGGTTCAGAGATCCTTTAGATAGATTCGCCACTCACATATGTGAGAAAGATTTGAAACAATGATTTATAACATGGCAGATCTGAATTGAAATTCCAATTTACAGAATTTGCACATCTTTAAAACACTTAGAAGGGAGAAACCTTTATTCAACAATTTTGACTCTGATCTCACAACAGTATTTTGAAAGCAACAACTGGATAACTTGACTGAATATGAACACTCTTAGCAACATAATTTGATTCAACCTTGAAAAATACTGCAGTAATGGATAAAACTTAACTCTGGTGCATGATTTAGAGTAAGAAAATTGGAAAGAACATCAGAGAACTTACTATTGAACTCTTTAATGCACTTCTCCTGCTGTATTGAATCTCCTTTCAAATTCTTAAGGTTTGCCTTAAATCTGATTCAATACATTCCTCAACAGAGTCGCCATTTTGTTGGTTTTTGAAATTGTTACCCATTTCAAATTATCCCCATGAGAATATGACACATCTAGGGGCAGCTAACTCCCATTATCAACATATCATTTTAGACATAGGGCCAACTATAAGGCATGACCCTTCTTCTTCTTTAGGCTTTGCAAAACCTAGGCGGGTTGACCTACAGATTCTTTATATGGTACCAGTTATCAAAGCATACATTGAATCTATTCAAAGAAAATAAAGCCCTTATTTCTCCTAAGAACTCATGAAATAACATAGACCTATGATAGCTAGATGTAGATCTATGAACCTCATAAGCTGAGTGAGGGCATTCTATGATAGCTCTTTAACATGAAAGGGAAATTCATTTGATACAAGGTGTTGATTCAACAAAACCTCAAAAATGCAACAGTATAACCAGTGATCCTATAACTAATTAGTGCCTAATCCATTGGGCAATTCCATGAATTCAAAACATACATCTGTGACATCAGGACATATCTCATATACCCAGACATCAGATCTATCCAACCACCTTGTGATTCAGACATCAGTGTTCATTCAGGTCTCATTCTCACAAAATATCCTTCTCAAACAACCAGTAACCTTGTTTAAACATATCGAGCATTTACTTGGCCCTTTGGTCCAACAAAAAAATGCATCAAACATACAACCTTAAAGGGATGCAAATGGGTCTCAAATCTTTGTTCCAAAACCACATAAGACATACAGATTGCTGAGATAGGAGACAAGAACTAGAACAAAACTAGTGAAATTATTGCTCATATATATTCATTTCCTTGAAACTATACATTTAGATGCATAAAATTAAAAACATGAAACAACCTAATGCATCAGAACTATCTGTATTAACTTTACACTACTGTTGTTCACATGAGAAGAAATTCCTGAAGGAAAATGGTGTCACAGTCATGGGAATGCAACCAAAACTGGATCCAAGACCTTGGTATCACAGTAATGTGCAGATTTTCTCCAAAGAACTGGAACTTCCCAAAAATTGGAACCCTTCAAATGATAGAAAGAAAGCAAGATATAGGAGGGAGATGAATTCCTAGATCTGTTATACAACTGACAGATGTCCACTTGAAATTCACTCCCGAGAAGATCAAAAACATCTTTATTTCCTCTCTCCTTGACTGGCAAATCAAATCCTTTCACCTTGGCCCTCAGAGGCATAAAAATCTCAAAATGTAATGATAAAAAAAATTACTGACTCTGATTTTAAAATTAATTCACTAGGTAAAAGTAACAAATCAGTTACAAAGGGCCTTTCAGAATGCAATATGATCCTTTCTAGCTTATTTTTACCACACTCAGGGTTCAAAAGGCCTTTACATCTACCTCATAACCAAAATTGAAAATCAATGATGAGTTTTTCTTATTCTACTGTCAATACCTTAGATTTCATAAAAATGCCCTGTAGCATGTACTAGTGGTAGTCTATGCAAAAATGAACTTCATATTCGGAAAATTCAGAGTTTCCTGGTTCCAATAGTATATTGGAGTGCTAGTTTTAGATATCAAAAACTTCCTAGAATATCATTTTGAAAATGACTCCTCTGGTGTAACTATCAGGTCTGCACATCTTTAAAATTTAAATTTTGAGAAATTTAAATTACTCTAAAGTTAAAACTTTAGGTTAAATGCCTTTTTGGTTTTTTAAAACATCTGACGTGCATCATTTCTTTGAAAAATGACAAAAAATGACATTTTAAATTCTTTATTTTTTCCTTTGCCTTAAAATCTGTGGTCGACTCAGGGTTGACTGATTGCCACATGGCATTATCTCATTGGCCCTCTATTTTGCCTCGTCAGCATGCCACCTTATCACGGTCGACACAACATCAGCATGGTACATGGATGCCACATCACACTTGCTACTTTGCTATATTAATCGGTGAGCAAGTTCACCTTAGCGAGGTAATGAGGACCGTTGATTGTGCCACATGGCAACATCTCAGGCTACATCTCAGCACTTAGATCTATTTTCCCGCCATCTCATCACCATCTGGAACCCACTTGTAAACATCCGATTTGTTGTTGACTCTTGCGTGATTCTTGAATTTTCTGATGACCTCGCTATGTCGCTAGCCAAATTTTTCAAGATTTTTTGGCTAGCGAGATAGCGACTGCCAGATTCTTGGTGTTTTCGATTGCCTTATAGCTCGCTGATGTCACCAATTTTGACCGCGTGTTTGTTTAAAATTATACTCTGACTGCGTTTATAACTGGCCTACCGACCATGAGCCCCACCTCCGCGAACTTGGCTTCCAAAAGCCTCTTATTTCAATACACACTAAAGGATGAGTTGCATTGTATTTAAAATGTTAAAATAGTTCTCAGGGCCTTAATGTGGGATTAAACATTTTGAAAAACCTTTGTGTCTGCGGGTTCCTCCGTTGTGTGGGCTATTATGTTCCTCTTGCCTGCGAATTCCTTTTAATGCTATGGATTTTCAAATGCTGCCCCTGTAACTACATTTTCTCAACTTGGACATGGGGATCTCCTGTTTAAAATGCATCAGCTATTTTGTTATGACGTCTTCCTATCATTAATGATGAGGCTCTTCCCTTGCGTGGAGCTGCTCTTTTAAAGCATGAGCTACTTCTTCATTTTAACTGCAAATTGCATTTTTATATGCATGGACGCTCTAGTTTTTCTTGTCGCTACCTCCATTCACCAAGATCCTTCCATCTACATGAGTTCTCCTCATACGCTATTCTTTCTTTGCGCTAGCACAAGTTTACTTTTTAGGGTGTTGTCTCTGCTATATCTGCCTCCATTGACTGCATTTTTTACATGTTGTGGCATTAACTATTTTTTATTTTATTTGATTATAGGTTCTCTTTGTTTGAAGTCGACTCCTCTACTCCTTGGCCTGAGGATGCTCTGAGTCATTCTTGGAAGAGCTCCCAATTGTCCCAATGCATTGCCTTCCCTCAATATATGCTACAAACTGCCTTTGTAATTTCATGAAAGGCTCCCTCCACACTGCAACCCCTATAAGCTACTTCTCTAATAGATCGATCCCATTCAAATACATGTTGATGTAACCTAGATTGCAAGAGACACCTAACTGTTTCCACGTAGCCATACCATGAAGCGAATATTAAAATTGTCTCTTTAAGCTTATAGAAATAGTAGGCATAACTCTGTCTGCAAAGGAGGATATCAACAACCTCTCTATTACCAATTTTAGCTACTTCATGTAGTTTCATATTGCAATCCTTGTTTTCAGCTCTAGGTGCCTTTCATACTTATTCAAACTATTCTCCACCCACTTTAATCAACACAAAAAGAATATAACTAAAATTCATCATTACAACATTGCAGCTCCTGAATACATCATTCCACACCCAAACATCTTGATAATCTATTTGGAGTCAGTCGGACCCCAGAGTGGGTTCAGTTAAAAAAAATTTATTTTCAAACAATTGAAATGCCAAAGTGATCCACCAACCTTTTCAAACTGATTGGAATCAAGATCATTAAAAACTCAATTTATCACTTTCTGCAAAATATGATTTTAGTGCTAGGAGGTTCGTTGGCTAGCCTTAAAAACTGACCCAAACAATTGACAATGCTCTGAAAACTAACACATTGAATCTTTCTTCTACATACGTGCATCCTACCAAATCTCATCTCAAGATGAATTCCTAGTCAAAAGATATCGACTATTCAAGTTGCCTACTTAGAAACACCTGCAGATAAACATGTTAGAAAACAACAAATTGGCTTGGAAAACTAGGCAAACGAGCACATGGGGAAACAAAAATTGGGACACTAGTTCTATGTCACGAGGTGAATATGAACCTATGATTTGGGCTCATGATGAATAATAGGGTGCTAATGGCGATCAGTCAAAGTGGGCTACTCAGAATTTTACAGAGTGGACATGCTAACAAAAATATTTTTTGCGAATGGCATTGACCTAGAAAAGTGTGCAAATGGATTCGTCAAGGCTTAAAAACTGACACACTTATAGTATTTTTAGAGGAAAACATAGGGGTAAAATCCATTCAATTTGACCAATCATGAATCATGAGATATAATGTCACAAATAGGGCTTCCAATCAATCTGCAAATACTAACACCAGCAAAAAGTCAAAAATTCCACTTGGAATCACGCTTGAAAATTGATCAAACGGATTCGTCCTAATATGAAACTTGAAACATAACAAGTCTTTGACAGCTAAAATTCAATGCAATAGAAATTTCAACATTTGGATCAATTGGTCAAAAGTTATAGCATGTCAAATAGGGCTTCCCAGAAATGTGTGCACAGTGCAAAAGCATGAAAACAATGAATGACCAACTTTGAGGGATTTGAAACCTAGTCAAACAGACTCAAAATGACTCAAAATCTAAAACATAGGTTTTTGGGTATGGATACTAGACACTCTCAAAGCAAAAAGTCACAAAACCTTTTTTGGTTCGAGATATTCAATGGCCCTGTCGTTGTTTGACACTTGGGGTAAAATGCTGATTTGACAATTTCTCGAAACAAGACTTCACAGAATGGCTCAAAATGACAATTTAACTTCATGGAACATGTAGATGGGCTGAATGGAAGGTGTTAGAAAAATTAAACACCTTTTAGGCCTCAAACTGACAGCTGGGTACAATCTCATTTAAAAGCGTTTATAGGGCTCAAATTTCTCAATAGGGCTCAAAAATTGACCATGCAATTTTTAGCGCCAACAGTGGCTCTACCTAGGGATGCATGCCCCTTATGGGCATGGCAAGGATTTAGATCTTTGGAGGAAGTAGACCATTCCTGAAACAACAAAACTTCTCTCAAACAGCTTATTGAAAGCAAGGAAACAACTACTTCTACTATTTACAAACGATGACCCCGAGCCACCGAACTTCAACAAAATTGTTTACCTCTGTCATAAACATGATTCTCATCTGAACTTTCATGAGGTAAACTGAAATTTCCTCTCCTATCAGTTTCACCAATCATATTATCATCATATAACAAATCACTTGGCAAAACAAAATCATCACTCTTACTTTCATAATGCATATAAAAACTTACTTCATCTTCAACTATTAGCTCATTATGAAAATATTGATCAGCATGCTTAAACATATCAGATTGAAACTGAAAATCCTCTTCATTTAATGGCTCATGCATGCTATCATTCTTGAATGTGAAGGCTTCATATTCAACTTGGGGAAAGAGACCACTCGTACCTTCAAAATGTGTATCCTTTTGTATAACTGGATATGAATCAAATGAACAATCTGACTGATACTCACATATATCATCCACATCCGAATCTGAAGCTAATCCACAACCTTCAAATGGTTCTTCACAATCAGCAAATGGATTAGTCATCACATGAAAATATTCATCATAAAAATCATTGCAAGGTATAGGCAAATTTTCAATAACCGTCTCATCAAACACCTTGTTATCATAATCAGATGCAACATTATGATCATATTCACTATCATATTTGGAAGAAGAATAGTTTGACCTCTTATAGCAGTAAGACAAAGTATGATCATTAAACTTATTCTCTTTTAAATCTGAACCATCCATATGTTCTTCAAAAAGAGGATTGATAACTCCATGCAAAGTGCCTTTGTATACATTAGGACAAGTGATGTGCTGATCAACATCAAACTCCTTGCCATATAACGGATTAGTGAAAACTTTATAAAACCATTTCTAACATCACTGTCATGGACACTTTCAACATATGAAGAAAAATCAAAACTACATGAAGACTCAACATCCACTCCATCAACGAAGCATGCAGAATAAAAATCAAAGTTAATTTCATTGTCTCCATATAGGTGATTCAAATGTCTTGCAAGCAAATCATCATTTATCTTACTAATAGGTGCTGATGCATTAATCTCAGGGTCAATCACATACTGATCATCACTGCACTCATCCTCAAGACACTCTTCTACACAATTAGGTAATACATCTCTATGGATAACCTCTTTGTCTTCATATTGTGTAGACACATTTTCTTCATAACTTTCAATCTCAAACTGATTTACACAATTCTGAAATGGACACTCACTTTCAGATTTAAGAAAAGAATTCATACCTTTACTAGAAAAAGAGTACTCACTTTCGTCATTACTTTCTTCTTCCCAATCAGCATCTGATTCACATGAAGACACATATGTACTATCACAATCCTCTTCTTGACTTGAGCAACAAGTCTCGCCATTATCTTCACATGATGCTTCTTCACAATATGTCAGATAGGCAATTTCATCTTTATCACTTGATACATCACTTCCAGGTTCTTCATCCTCATACTGAGATAAATACCTTTCCTCTTCCTGATTCATTATGTTTTGAACAAAATGCAAATCATCAATGGGAAAATGAATGACTAGATTCATATCTTGCATGGATAACTCATCAAGTGAATCAATTCTATCATTCGCTGTTGTAATACCATAAACATGTGCATTCAATTCAGCATGAATGGAATCATTTCTTCTTTGCAACAAAGAGATTTCATGTTCACATGTTTTTATTTTTGAATATTCAACAAAACTATTTACAACTGCAGGGGTACTTATTTGCTGATCTGAAATTGAATATTCTATATGACGTTGATTTGTTCTTTGCACCTCATCTAGCCGGCAAACATTTCTAGAGAAGTGACTCCTGGTTAAGCCATATTTTATGTTATTCTCAATCTCTATCAATATCATGAATGCCTGATGCAAAGTCTTGGGTTATTTATCTCTCAATAGATAGCTCATCTTCTTATCAAATGCCCCAAGATAAACCACTAAGCACATTTGATCATCCGGCTTGTAACTTTTAGGAATTTCATTTAAAATCTTTGAAAATCTGATATTGAATTCAAGAACTAACTCACCATTCCTGATTTTAATTTTTGAAAACTTATCAAAATAATTAGAGATGCTTACTCTTTCCCCAAACTGTATCATGAAGGCTATCAATAATTCATCCCAGGATGAAATTGAACATTCTAGTAAAAATGAAAACCAGTCCCTAGCATGATCTTCTAAAGTCTGAACAAACAACTTCATCTGAAGGTCTTCATGAGAAATTTCAAAATCACCAACCAAGTCACTAAACAAATGAACATGATGACTGGTTGAATTTTCATGGTTTCCACCAAACCTAGGAAAATATTTTCTGAGGTTACAAGGCATAGTATTTCGGAAACCATGAATACCATTAAAATTCAATGGCATATACCTCCTGGTAGAGATGGATCTAGGAACTTCACTAATAGGCTTCATACTAGATGAGATGAAACTTGACATTCTTCAACTCAAGACTCATTCATCATTAAATACTTTCAGAATTCATAACTTGTAGCAAATCTTCACAACCCTCTACCAAATGAATGCTCCGAATACACTTCACAACTTTAAAAATAATCAATTGAAACTCATTCTAATGAAGTGCATAAAACTTATCAAATCATTCTCCTCTTCTTAGTGCTAAAACTTCACTTGATGGAGAACACATATGTGGAACTCAATTTCATTGAAAAGAAATCATATGAAAGCAAAAAATACCTCAAGTGTTGTTGCGTGAAACCACTGATCTACTGATTGGCCTGGTGCTAATCTAAATTCTTTACACCACTGATCATAACCTTACAGAGTCACCATCTCCTTGAGGAGAATTAAATGACATCATTTTTGTGATTCATCTTTATCATTACAAATTCTTATAACAACAAATCAAACAGAACTTCAAAACTTACCAGTCAAAAACTTATATACTCTCTCTTCTGTTTAAATTTTCAACACAACTTTTAGATCTATTTGATTCAACTGAAAACTCTTGAAAATAAATTATACATCACTGATCTACAATGGTTCAGAGATCCTTTAGATAGATTCGCCACTCACATATGTGAGAAAGATTTGAAACAATGATTTATAACATGGCAGATCTGAATTGAAATTCGAACTTGTAGAATTTGCACATCTTTAAAACACTTAGAAGGGAGAAACCTTTATTCAACAATTCTGACTCTGATCTCACAGTAGTATTTTGAAAGCAACAACCGGTAAAGGGATTTCCACATTGACATTCCCTCTAGGATCTCTGGGTTCAAGAAGTAATAGTTGAAAATGGGAAAAAAAAATATAAAAGGAAGTAGTTCAAGTATAAATGCATATATGTTCTATGAGATCATGAAAATAGAGCCTAAAAGTTAACATGAACATATTTCCACAATTAGTCATAATTGAGAGATGCATATTTTGGATTTGAGTATGTGCCATTTTTTTGCATCAATGTTTTGAATCAGACTCAATGATCCATCATAAAGATGTGAAGAGATGAAGGAGATAAATGAGTAGTTGCAAACCAAATAGAGAATATAGTTTCCATTCTTGCATGTATTCTTTGGTTGGTCTATAACTATTCATTTATGTCCTCCAACTCTTCACATCATGATGATGGATCACTAAGTGTGATTCAAAATGTTGATACAAAAATATGGCAAATAATCAATGTTTATTTTTGGATTAGTGGCACACAATCAATGTTAATCTCATATTAGTTTTGACATATGAGTGAAAATATACTTAAGTCATTTACTTAGCTCATGTGAAACAAGTAATACATGTTGAGTATAATTTTTCAGATAGTATATGTCAAGAGAGATATACAGTATGTGCTAAGTAGTAAGTTCCAAGTCACTCAACTATCAAGTAGATAGTAAGTATCAAGTCATTCAGATGCTAAGTAATCATTACATGCTAAGTCATTTAGAGGTCAAATTATAGCATTGAAGTTGTAGTTGATGCCAAGAATCAGGGACTTCAAGTGCTGAAATATATATTTTTAACATAGTTGTTTGTAATGGAAAAAACTACTATGTAAACCATTTTGGAGCCGACTTGAGGATTTTTTTGTGATCCTAGTTTATAAGGATATATTTTTATTATGAATCTCTATGCAACTCATGTAGCCAATTAGAAAAAGATAAGGATTAAGTGGCAACATGCATGAATCACAATCATTGATTTATCCCTAACCCTAAGTCACTTAGGTCTTCTAAAGGAAGACAAACCCTAAACTTTCTATGTGTGTGGAAAGAGAAAAGAGAGAAGAATTCATGTGCAAACTAAGGATTCATGGTGGTTAAGGAATTGTGAATTGAGATACATTGTAGAATCAATTAGAAGAGAAAAAAGGAAATGAATTAGAAGACAACATAGAGACATCTAATTAGCAAGGATCGAGTACACATCAGGAAAGAGGTGATTTGTTATCTAGCAGCAGAGTGCTAACCAAAGGATCATTGTTGAGATGTTCTAATAAGTGAATCATTTAAATCTCTTAATAGAGCAATCTCAATAGACTACTGTAAATCCTTTAACAAGGTTCTTACTTGATTGTAAGCTAAAGTCCTTTTACTAGGCACACTTCTAACAAGGTGTTGAAATCCTATAATAGGGTAAGATCTAACAATATTGTAAGCTCTTAATAGGGTAGGCCTTTCTTAGGGTTGATCATATTTCATGATCAAACATTGTAACCTTAATTGGATACACTTTATTACTATATTAGTAAAGATTTGTGGGTGTCATCCCCACCCTAGGTTTACCTTCTCCTTGGAGGGTTTCTGGGTAACCATATATCTTGTGTCATATATGTGTTGAATTTTTATTTATTTTCAAACTATGGATGTATATGGTTAATTTGATATTTTAGTTTACATGCATAGATTGTGAGATGGATGTGTGGTGAATGATTTTAAGGTTGAAGTTTTCAATACTGATTCACACCTTCCCTATTATATTTTCAATAATTGGTATTAGAATGAAGTTCTCTAGAAAGTAATACTTTGTAGCTTTGAGGAAGGATCTTAGAGATGGAAGTCTGTAAGTTGGGAAAGACTATTAAGAACCAAAAAATTGAAATACAACTTTCCCTACACTAGTAGATTGAAGCAAAAGATGATTTAAAGCAATCATTAAAAAGAAGGAAAGAGATAGCTATTTAGGAGAATGACACACAGTACAAAGAGATTGAAACTACTAAATTATTTGTAGATAGAAACACAATTGAATTTGATGCAATAGTTGTAAATTTGATGGAAAAGAATGGATCCCTAACTAAAGAGGTCAAAAGTCTCAAGATAGAACAAAAATTATAATCAATATTTCTATGTGAGGGAAACCAAGCAAAAAAAGAAAGCTAAAGAAGACAAAGTCATGATTGAAGATGGAAAAAGGATACTAACCAACAAATTGGAAGAGAAAACATCAAAGGTGAATAGGATTTCTCACATTCAATAGGAAACATTGAATCAAATGATGATTTCAAATCATGAATTGAATAGAAAAGATATTGAGATCACAACACTAAAGTTATAGAATGAACAACTGAGAAATGATCTAAAGAGGGAAAAATAATTTTATGAAAGTTTCAAGAAACCTAGTAAAGCCATCAAGTATTTTGAGAAATTGATGAGATCTCCTAGATCCAACAATGATACTATTGGATTAGGATACACAAGCACTCAAGAAGGAGAATCATCTAAAAGTGGTGAACAAAGGAATGCCAATGGTCAAAACTCCAAACCTACTTGTCATAATTGTGGGAATATAGGTCATACTACTAATGTTTGCAGGAGCAAGACTACAAATCACAATCCTAAGCAACAGTTCATGGGCCATTGCCACAAATGAAAAAAACAAGGAACATGAATACAAAACCAAGACCATATGCACACAAATATTTGAAGGCTACTTCTATAACTATCAGAAGTATGGACATAGATAATATGAATGCAGATCCAAGCCTAAATGGTCATCCAATAAGTAGACAAAGGTAAAGAATAATGAAAACTCTTATAATTGAAATTATAATATTAGGAATAGTTTTCACTATTGTCAAGAGTATGGACATGTTGTTGAAAATTGCATAAGAACACATTTCAGAAGTGACTAAAAAAGATGGTTGAGTCAAATTACATGTTTTAGTTGCTTAAAGACTAGTCACATAAGCATGAATTGTCTGACAAGGTCAAGAGCACCAAGCAATGAGTTCAAGAAAGGAAAGGGAAAGGAAGATGTTAAGAATTTAAAAGATGAGATGAACAAGACATGGAAGAAAAGGAAAGATTGTAGCACATCAAGTTCAGATGGGATTACTTCACCAAATGGGTCAGGTGATCACCCCACCTCCAATTAAGCAATCAAGAGGTATGAATGGGATTGATATTTCAAAGTTTAATTATAAATTATTTCCAAGGATTTAGCTCTAAAAATATTATATTTACATGAAGAAAGATGAAAATTGTTATTTTGAATCTAGAAGAAATCTTTTGGTTTTGTCAATTTTCATGTTATTGTCAAGCATGAAAAGTTTCACTATGGCTGCTGAGTGAAATATAGTGAATGTTGAGCTATCATCAGTGATAGTGTTGACCAAGCTCATAGTGGTTTTGAAGCTTAAATAAAACTACATGGAAGGTAAGTGAGTTGAAATTTCTATTCAAGCTAAGTTTATAGTTGTGTAAGCACTAAGCATTAATTACAAAGTTTGAAGGTATTTATCATGTGCTAACCTATATTGTTTCAGTTTGTGCAAACCCTAGGTATCAAATATGGTGTCTAGTTCTTCTACTACCAAGGTTAAAGAGGTCAAGGAAGTCTTAAATGTTCAATTAATTAGCAATGATATTAGACAACTAAATCTCAAGATAATTCCTAATATTACTTACAAACAAGACCCATTTGGTGCATTATCCATGATACCACCAAAAATCTTAATGATTCAAGATGTGAGATGTTGTTATGCATGCAAGGTGGGTAGTATAGGTGATATGTAAAACAAAGACCTATATGGAAAACTATGTGAGAATAGAGTGCTAAAGGAGGAATACAAAATTGTATAAAGAAAAGGGTACCCTAGAATTTCCAAAATTGTATAGAGAAAAGGGTTAATGTGTACCCTAGAATTCCCAAACATTTTAAAGACATAATGGATTAAGATTATTTTGAGCAAAAATCATAACAATTATGTATGCTTAGAAGATGGACCTATCAAGATTACTAAGAAGATTGTGTAGAGGTAATAGGGTATCTAACCCTAGATAGGCCCAAAACCATGAGAAGTGAAGCAAAAGAGGTGATTGAGAAAAACACAGAGGTAGTAGAACAAGAGAGGAATGACAATTGATACCATCATTGATCCCCTAATTTCTTTTGTATTAAGGATTATTTCACACAAATTATTTTAATCAAGTAGGTTGAATAGTGTACCTTGTAGTATTGTTGATGTAGGATACACATGTTAGAAACAATAGTCCACCAAGATAACTATGGGGGGTGAATCAGTTAACCAATTATTAGAGCATTCATCAACCTTAAACAATCTTATCCATTCAACCAAAGTAAAAAACAACTATAACAAGAAGCACATAGACAATTACACTAGATATGTTAACTAGGGAAACCCTTGATCAGAGGGAAAACCCTAGTGGGAATGATGCCCACAAGATGATGTACTAATATAAATATTCCTTGTTAGAGAATGGACCATGTTAGGATTCTATTACAATATTTAGTATATAGAAGTCCCTGTTAAGAGACTTTGAATCCTTGTTAGAAGTTTCCAAACCTGTTAGGAGTTGTAGAAGATAGAAGGACCCACTATCCAAATAGACCATTGAACTCACTATCCAACTAATCTCTCAACTATTATGTACTATACTTTAACTTCTTTCCACTATCCTATCAAATGTTGTGGTTTCACAACACATACCCCATTTCGCCTAGAAATGGGGACCCCCTACTTTTTCTTTTAGCTTTTTGGATCTCTAGTCTAAGATTTGAGTTTTTTCTAAGGTTTTACCTAGTTTCTTTGGTTAGATATAGGTCCCTATTCAAAAACCTAGACTCTAGAAATCATCATCAGAGAGGATAAGTCATTTTTGCAAAGAAAAAATAGTGCACCTCCTTAGGTGTGCTAGTGTGCCAAAATTCAAAGAAAAGCACACAAAAAGAAGGTGCGCACCTACGAACCTTTATACTCCTCATGTATTAAAAAGGATATGTGAGATGTGCACCCAGCACACCCCATGAGGTGTGCTGGTGCACATTCTCATATATTAAACCATTAACAAGGACAAGGTGCACCTAGCGCACCTCTGACGTGTGCCTAGTGCACTCTTCTTTTGCTTATCAGAGGCTAAAATTATATTTTTGCAAGTTTTATGATGTCTTTTACATTCTTAGTATATTTTATAATGTTAGGGCTTATTAATTAAGCATTTTCAACTCTTTGGACTAATGTTTGCTTCTTTTGTAGGTAAAAAGGACATCCTCAACTTGTCAGGGTCATAACTTTTGACCTAGAGCTCAAAATTCAAAACCTTTTACACCATTAGAAAGAAGAACTAAAGATCTAATTTTAGTCCCTAAAATAGGGAGCCTTTGGCTGCCTAGTTTTAGGGATCAATGAAAGTTTCAACTTGAAATTTTGAGCAGAAGACCTTTGAAAAAACATTTAAAAGGCTTAGAAAATCTTGTAAAAATTTTCAAACATTTGATGATTTTGGACAATTTTGATCACCTAGTCTATCACTAGGAAGGATAGTGCAATTGGAGAGAAGAGAAGATCAAAGATATAGAGGTTGGACACATGAACCAGAACATGTTCCTCATCTTATGCAATGACAAGATTCAACACAGGTGCCTTGGAATTTTGGATAAAAGAAGCAGAAGGAGTTCAAATGTATGTAAGTTTTTTTGTCTATAAAGAGGGTATAAATCATCCAAGGAATCAAAGCACACTTTTTAAGATGTTCATAAATATTTTTAAAGAAGTTTCTATTGATGAAGACATTTGATAGGCCTTCAAAATAGAAGAAACTTTTCTAGAACTTGATGCCAAGCTCAGGCATTTTGCTAAAACCTATATAGAGGTAGATAATTATAGGTGAAAGGTCAAAGATAACTATAATGCCTTGGATTTACTATATACAATGAGATCACTGAGATCATTTAGAAATTCAAGGGCAAACATCTAGACATAGCTTTAGTATGCAGGGGAACAAAACCCAAAAGTCAGAATTTCATTTTTGGCACAAAGTAAAATTTTGCATTTTTGGACCTTCAAGGTGCACAAGTGTGCATTTTCAGCAAGTGCACATTTTGGAGGTGTGCAGGTGCATATTTTCAATAGGTGCACATTTTTAGGAGGTGCACATTTTTTAGTAGGTGCACATTTTTGAGCTGCACATTTTCAGGAGGTGCACATTATTAGGAGGTACATTTTGGAGGTGTGCATTTTCAGCACGTGTGCATTTTCAGAAGGTGCACATTTTCAGCAGGTGCACATTTTTGAGGTGCACATTTTTAGAAGGTGGACATTTTTAGCAAGTGCACATTTTTAGTAGGTGTGCTTTTCTAGAGGTGCACCAACAGTTAACTACTAGTTTAAAAAATAGAGCTTTACATGCATCAAAAACATGTTCTAACTTTAGTTTAACTCTGATTGATGCCTAGTGAAGGATTAGCTTCCATTTTTGACACTTCTAGACACTTCTACTTTGACTAAAGACTTTCTTATTCTTTTTCTCTCATAAATTCTTTGTTCTTTGATATGTAAAGGTTCATGCATCCAATTAATGAATAATATATGGATGGAGTCCTACTAAGCACCAATTAAATTGTTAGCTTTTATATGATTTTTTTTTTATTGATTAAAAGCATTTTATTGATTGAAGAATATCTCTCACTCTCAACACAAATTGAGAAGATGATTTCTTATAAATACTAGATTGTAATATATAATCATGGCTGCCATTATTTTGCAATAAAATTATGCTTTTGTTGCTCACATTTGGAGTGTAGTGATTCTTTCCTAAATGTGTCATTGTTTTGTGAATTTATGTTCATGGAATTGTGATTGAGCCAAAGGTTTATTGCTTTGTTTTTGGTTGTGCAATCTTTTAATTTTGATGTTTGCTACAGTTTTACAAATTTTGTTGACGTATCTAACTCAAGAAGAAGTCACCAAATTGTACCTGCATAACTCTTTGTCTCACATATGTGCACTTTTTGTGGCCTTGTGATTTGATGAAGACAAAAACATCATATGGTTATTAAGTTTCTCACCGATGATTATATTAGTGGAATTAAGGAAGCGCTACTCCTATTTTCATTGGTTACCTACCAATTTCTTTGAAAGCTTAACTCATAAACATGTTGTTTTCTATATCTTATGTCCACTAGGATTTTACTTTCATGTTATTTTCTTTAAGGTTCCTTTTATTTTCTTTACTAACCCCTGGTTAAATTAGGAATTCATATAGCTACATTGTTAGATTGCATTCATCATAAAAATAGAAAATACCAAAAACATATCTTTTTTCTTTTGTGGTTAATTTTGAAATGGCAAGTAGATTGATCATTTGATCTGAAATTGGTTTGAACCAGCAAAGACCTCCTCATGAACATTCACATTTATCTTCAATTGAGCAGATTCTAGTAGATTGCAAGATCCCTTGGAACCTTGGAGTTGTTCTTCATATTTGCTTTTCAAGAGAGGAGTTTGAAAGGATTCTTGTCTTTAAGCATCATGCAAAATGATAGCTCAACATCAAGTGAACCAATCACTATTAGACCTTGTAGACTAGGTCACAAACCTCAAATCCAAGTATCCAACTTCATATCACTTAATAGAACCTTAACAAAGAAGTTTCCTTCACCTTCGCTCTACTCGTCTTATCTTCACATTCCACTCTTTGTGCTTCTTACAATCATTCACATTCTTCCATACATGATAAAGGAAAATGTCCTTCCTTTATACTAAATCTATAAAATGATTCCCTAAGGTGGTTGTTACACCTTCTCAATTAATTATTATAGGATCATATTAAGAACACATTACACTTAGCAATAACTTTAATCTTTTTCCTTGCAAATTGAATAACTTTCTGTACACATAATAGCATTACAAGCGATCTTAGCCACATTATCACCAATATGTCTTCTTTACATCTTTAACTTCATCTTCTTAGAATAACAATTCTACTAAGAGATATAACAAGCTTATAAGAACATGCCTCTGTAAACTCTATCTCAAAACAATCTTCACCAAAACTTGGATAACTTCATCTAGACTTAATATCTTATGTTTTTGAGGTTAACTATGTATACTAGACACATAGTATAATCTCCCTTTAACCTCACTACTAAAAGTACTCAACATGATCTTTACCATTGTTCTTCTATCAGATACCATAGAAGACTACTATGTTGACATCAATGACAAACACAATCATGAATGTACCATATCATCATGATAATGATCTAATCATGTTTCTATAATATTCCCCCATAGGAATATCATCAGCATTCATGCTTCCAAAAATCTCCCCATTTTGCATTAATGACAACATAGATGAAAAACATCTAGTTCCAAGAATACCAACTAAAAAAGATTGTTAACCTTTCTTTTCAAATCCTCTTCATCAATCATTTTTAAATTATCTTCATCAAGAATTCTCCCCATTGATATACCTCAATGTGCTTTACATAAAACTATTAAGTGATATGAACTTCTTTCCAACTAATTTTTTAAACATGTTGTACTTGTTTTCAATGCTTTTTGAACTATTTTTCCATGTTGTACTTCTCCCCCATTGACATGAATATCAAATGTTTTAGAAACTATCAAACTTTGCAATAACTATTTTTGACTAGCTCAAGTATCCAAAGACACTATTCAAAAAAAACATCTAACAATAGTACTAGATGACTCTATCCATCAGAAATGCTCCCCCATATAGGAAGCCCCAAAATTTCAGTCTAGACAAACAATAGTGCTCTGCCACACTAGACTGATGCACTCTTGCATAATCTACTTTGATGTAGGAAGGGGCATAACCCCTAGCATGCCTCAAAAATACTCAAATGTCTCTTTGGCAAGAGGCTTAGTGAATATATTTGTAATCTTCTCTTTGGTGTTTACATACTCCAACCTATTTTCCTTTTTTACAACTTTCTCTCTCAACATGTGATACTTGATAGAAATGTGTTTGGTTTTAGAATGCAACACTGGATTCTTAGACATATTTACTATGCTTGTGTTGTTGCAATGTATGACAAGATGTTCACTTAATTCTATCCTTATATCCTTTAGCATATGCTTCATCCAAACATCTTGACTACAAAATATTTTTATTATGTTGTACTTTGTGAGGTACAATCCTACTTCTTCCTTAGCTAAGAAACTAACCTTCCTCCAAGAAACAAGGGTCCACCACTAGTGCTCTTTCTATCATCCATATTACCTACCCAATTAGCATTAGTATAAGCATATAGAGTGAAATCATTAGATCTATCATACCACAATCCAAACTCTAGTGTTCCTTTTAGGTATGTAAATATATTTTTGACTACTACATAATGTGCTTCTCTAGGATTAGCTTGGAATCTTGCAACAATTCCAACTATATTTTCTATATCCAACCTTGTGTGAGTTAGATATTGCAATCCTCCCATCATAAACCTATACTTATTCTGCTTAATAGTAGGTGTCTCATCCTTTGTAGATAACTTGTAAATCCATTTACAACAAGTTTAAATTTTCCAAACCAAACCTTTTCAGTAAATATTTTAAATACTTAGTTTGAGAAATAAAGATTCCTTCTTTATCTTATATGATCTATAATCCTAGAAAATATTTCATTTCTCCTATCATGCTCATTTCAAATTCCTTTTTCATTTCTTCTACAAACTTTTCACTCTCATCATCATTTCCTCCAAATATGATACCATCAACAAATATTACCATAATCATTATTCCATCATCAATTTATTTATAATAGAGATTACTATTTACCATACATTTTATATATCCAAGCCTTGTGAAATGCTTTTCCAACCTGGCATACCAAGTTCTAAGTGCTTGCTTCAAGCCATACAATTCTTTCTTCAATCTACATACTATGTCCTTGTCATCTGTTAAAGGCAAACTTTTAGGCTATTCTATGTATACATCTTCTTCAAGTTCTCCATTTAGAAATGTTGACTTGACATCCATCTAATATACTTTGAATTTCTTATATGTTGCATATACTAATAATAATCTTACTACTTCTATTCTTTCCATAGGAGCATAGGTTTCATCATAGTCCATTCCTTCTTACTATGAATAATCTTTACATACCAATCTTTCCTTGTTCCTTACTACTTCACCTTGTTCATTCATCTTGTTTCTAAATACCCATTTAGTTCCTACCAAATTCTCGTCTATTGTTATGGGGACCAATTCCCATTATCATTCTTTACCATATAATCCAATTCCTCTTTCATAGCTTTATTCCAATAGTCATATTTACATGCTTCATCTACATTCTTAGGTTCAACATGAGATATCAAAAATATTTCTTCTTCTTCTTGTCATCAAACCTTTGTCTTGGTTTTGATGATCTATTCATGTGGATGATTCTTTGTCATATTCTTACCCAAAGTAGGAGTTGTTATCTCAACTCTTGGCTCTATTGAAAGTTCTGAGCTTTGTTCCTATCTTAACTCTCCTTCATTTTGCAAATCATTGTTAGTCTCAAAGAATACTTCATTGTTCCTTGGTTTAGTAACAACATCATCATCTGAATTATAATCAACTACTCTTTCTTGTATCCTAAATTTCTCATCAACTCTTACATTTACACTTTCCATAATAGTCACAAAAGTTATCTCGTCTATTACTTCCTCTTTATTAACCAATCCATGCTCATTATCACAATCATTCAATAATATTTCCATACTTGCTTTAAATTCTTCAACTTTATCAAAAATAAACTCTTTCTAATTTTTCTTATTTTCATAGGACATCTAGTCAAAAAATGACCAAATTCTTTACATGTCCAACAAAAAAAAATTCTCATACCTTCTGAATCTCTTTTCATAAGTAGATCAATACCTTCCTTTATCTTTATGTCTTCTTTGAATCTGGACTTATTTTTTCTTGTGCTTCTATTCTCTTGCATACAACAAAAGGATTCTAGATCTCAAAAATCAATGCTCTATTCTTTACACAAATCTAATAACTCACCAAGAATTTCCACCATTTGAGTGTCAAAATTTCCTCTACCGAACTTGGGACTATCTTTCCTGAATATGTTCACCATGGATCTCCCAAATATGTTAAACTTTATCTTCAAGTACTTGATGCTTTGATACCAATTATTAGAAACAATAGTCCACCAAGATAACTAAGAGAGGGGGAGGGGGGTAAATTAGCTATCCGATAATTAAAAAATTTATCAACCTTAAAAAATCTTATCTATTTAACCAAAGTAAATAGAAACCATAACAAGATTCACATAGATAATTACACTAGATATATTAACTAGGGACATCCTTGATCAATAGGAAAACCCTGGTAGAAATTATGCCCACAAGATGATGTACTAATATAAACATTTCTTACTAGAGGATGGACCCTGTTAGGAGTCCATTACAATATTTAGTACATATGAGTCCCTATTAGGAGACTTTTAATCCTTGTTAGAATATCCCGGCCCTATTAGGAGTTGTAGAAGATAGAAGGACCCACTATCTAAATAGCTTCTAAGGCAAGAGCATTGAACTCACTATCCAACTGATCTCTCAATTATTCCTTGTAGAATAATTGTATGTACTATACTTTAACCTTTTTTCTCTATCCTATAAATTGGACCAAACACTATCAGACCTTGTAGACTAGGTCACAAACCTTGGATCTGAGTATCCAACTTTAGATCACATATTAAAACCTTAGCAACAAAGTTTCCTTCACCTTTGCTCTACCCTACTTGTCTTCACGTTTCACTTTTTATGTTCCTTACAATCATTTGCATTCTTCCATACATTATTAAATAAAATATCCTTCCTTTATACTAAATCCATAACACAATTCCCTGAGTCAGCTATTACACCTTCTCAATTAATTATTACAAGACCACATTAAGAACATGTTACACTTAGCAATAACTTTAATATTTTTCCTTGAAACTTGAATAACTTTCCATACACATAAAATTATGATGAGTGAGCTTAGCCACATTATCACCAATAAGCCTTCTTTATATCTTTAACTTTAGCTTCTTAGAATAACAACTCTTATAAGAGATATAACAAGCTTACTAAAGCATGCCTCTGTAAATTCTATCTCAAAATAGTCTTCACTAAAACTTGCATAATCTTATCCAAACTTAATATCTTATACTTTTGAGGTTAACTATGTATACTAGAAACTTAGTGTAATCTCCCTTTAACCTTGCTACTAAAAGTACTCAGTGATCTGTCTATACAAACTTGATCTTTACCATTGTTATTCTATCAAATACCACAAAAAATTGCTATGTTGACATCAATGAAAAAAATATTCATGAATGTAGCATATCATCATGATAATAATCTAATCATGTTTCTAAAATACTCCCCCATAGGAATATCATCAACATTCATACTTCCAACAACAAGATAGTGAATAAGGATCATTCTTATGACCTTGTCGAGCTACAGTTTTCACAATCATCAGAAAACTTGGTAGCCATAAGGAAAACCAAGAGTGCACAATGCAAGTTTGGATCAATAATTTTATGTACATTTTTCTATGTTTAGAACAAGTTTCCTTCCTTTGGTAAAGTATCTTAGAAGAAAAATAGGTCTATTGCAGTGCAAATAGGTAAATTCATTAAGCAAATGGGAGAGAATTTTGAGTCTATTATGACTAGTTTCAAGAATTTAAGAAGTCCATGAAACAAAGGCATAGGATTCCAATGTCACTAGTTAAGAATTTTTTTAATGATTTTTTCTTTCAAGTTGATACTAATTTCACATATGTACAAGATACAGTTCTAAAGGTAAGATGGTTAAGACCTCTAGGATATGA
This sequence comes from Cupressus sempervirens, assembly GCA_028749045.1. NCBI lineage: Eukaryota > Viridiplantae > Streptophyta > Pinopsida > Cupressales > Cupressaceae > Cupressus > Cupressus sempervirens. The sequence continues at coordinate 457,036,311 of CM053786.1, read as the reverse complement.
GATTAATGTGGATGAAGCATCTATAGCAATTACAACTTTTCTTGTAGAAGAAGTAGATAATAAGGCTATTAACTTTGGAAATTATGATATTGTAAAATCAAATATAACTATGTACTTGAGGATAAAATCACTAATAAGAAAGAAGAACAAAATTGTTAAGGATATTAAAGAAAAAATTGGTGAAGGAGCAGAGGAAGACGAAGAAGAAAATGTCCCCACTCAAGCACCATTAGCCCTAACTCAAGGTAAAGGAGAAGATCAAGATGAGGAAGAAGTTGAGCTTGAAGAAGATGTCAAGGGAGAAGAAGCTAGTGAAGCACCTATAGCCATAGAGAAGAAGAAGAGGAAAGCTAAAGCTCTAGTAGTCAACAAACTATAGAAGGGTGTAAAACCTAAGCCGATAGTTCTAGCTACCAGAACTAGCACAAGAGCTATTGCTAAGAAAGCTCAAGAAGTGGCAAAGACAAAAGAAATGAAGGAAAGGAAAGCTATATAAGATGATGAGTCTAAAAAAGGACCAAGAAGAAAGTACATTTTTCCAACCAAATTAGATGAGGAGAGAACAAAATCTAATGATAATAGCAAATTAAAAGTGGTAAGTCATAGTTCTTCTTTTGATTTGGATAATCTATGTGAAAATATAAAGAATAATGTAGATTTGAGTGGATTTTCACATATTGAATTTGATAAGATTGGAAAGTTAGATATGGATAAGGTAGAAGAGTTAGTATATTCCAAGATGGAAACATTTAAGATGACTCCAATTGAGGCTTCCAAATCTCTACCAAAGAACTTCTATGATAGAGTTGAGAAAAGATGGAAATATACTCTCATAATAGAGAGAAATATAAGAGAAACTACAGTTGTAAGAGTGATGCAAAATTTAGATAAATCTAAGATGAAAATGGCCATTAATAAGTACACATGAAGATTTTTTCCAAAGTACCAAGAATTCCATATCTTGCAAAATAAAATTGAAGATGTTTTTCAATAGAGTACCCAAATATGGAATGTAATTTATGGCTGACAACACCTAAGGCAATTGAGTAGATACTTGTTGAGGTAGGTAGTGAAAAAGGTGAACAAAAAGTAACTGACTTTACTATAGTCGATACTAAGAAAGATGCACATGTGGAAGGCACTAAGACAAATATAGGTACATAGGCAATAGCTGAAGATGAGTAGCAAACAAAATAGAGTATATGAAATATATAGTTGCCAAGTTCTAGTCCATGATATATGACAAATGTAGACACTAAAATCATATAGATCAAGGATTTTTCTAACAATGTGCCTCAAAACATTAATCTCCTAACAAAAGAGGACATGAAGAAAATATTGCTAGGCACAACTATGTAGTCATCCTATATTGGTGAGTGTAGATGAACTTACAAAGGAAGAGAAGGCATCTGTAGAGGTGGAAGCATAAGATATATCAAAATCCCCTCAATTTATTGTGACACAACCTACATTACCCCTTGTAGTGTATCAAAGAAAAGAGACTAAAGTGTTAGAATTGTGATAACACAAGTTCAAGGTGCAACTGAAATGAAAGAAGAGGAAAGGACTAAAGTGTTAGAATTGACTAAAAATCCTAAGGAGCAATTAGCAATACAAACATTGGTTACTTTTCTAGCAATTGCTACTCCTCCAAGTTGAGCAGTTCATAGGCTGAGTGTAGAAGCTACACCACTGCAGTCATTAAGGCCTAGTCTTAGTACATCCAAGGTAGATGAGGTTACATAATTTGGTGATGTCAACTAGGATGAAGTGATTGTGTTACCAAAGTTTAACATTGCAACAATCACTATTGAACAAATGAGCATACTACAAGATGCACTTGCAAAGAAAAAGCATAAAGAGCTACTCAAAAGGGAGAATAGGTAGAAGTAAGAATTGAAAGACATCAAGGATATCTTTCTTGATGCATTTGGCTTGCCAATACCTAAAGAAGACTATCATGGAGTAGTTGGTAAACATTGTAGAATAGATTAGTGATGCCAATCTAGCTTCCCATGTAAAATTACTTGAATGGTCTGAATTAATGGAAAAGGTGTATTCATTAACAAAATTCAAGGAAAGGTAAATGAAAGGATATCAAGTGCTATTGGACTTAGTCAGGTTGAGTTAGCAACCAAGATTGATAATGTAAAGAAAGTCTCAAACAATATTTTCTCACTTTACACCAAGTTGTGTGATACAACTCTATTCACACAAGTAGTGGAACACCATATTGACAATTTGGAGGGAGATATGAAGCTAATAGGTATAAATCTACCTCATTCTCTAGCTCAAAGTCAAAAGCACTTTAGGAATTTGATGAATTACCAAGGTTAGTTGGTAGCTTTTCATGCTCAAGATGTAAATATTCAAGCTACACTAGTCAACATCCAATCCATTTTGACCCCTTACATGGAAATAATTTTCAAGGAGCTAGCCTTTGATGAAATAATAATGTAGAAAGATCTTCATCTTTCTACATTTGATGGCTTAGTCCATCTTTCTACTGAGTTACCCATCCAAATCAAATCATTGGAGGTAGCTTGTGATAACTAGGATGCAACTATGAAGATAATACTTGAGGTCCATAAAAATTTCTTGGATAGACACACTATAAGTGTACAAACCATGACATAAGTGTCAAAAAGGGGAGAATAAATAAATGGGGAGAATGTATGATAAGAATAGATAAGTTTGAAGATCAAACAAAGATAGAGTCAACATTTCAGCATATGTAGAATCTACTCAGAAGGAGTATTTAGTTTTTGGTTTAGAATGGAAAATTCAACTCAGGGGAAGTTATTGAATTCTAAGGTATGACTAATGAGTCATATGTTTTGCAAAATTTTTGAAGTTTGAAAATTTTGTATGTAAATAGATATTATCTAAGTTATGCTTAAAAGTCTAAGGTTATTCATACATGAAAAATTATTTTTCCACTCATGTCAAAGGAGGAGATTGTTAATCTCATATTAGTTTTGACATATGAGTAACAATATACTTAAGTCATTTACTTAGTTCATGCCGAACAAGTAATACATGTCAAGCATAAGTTATTAGATAGTATATGTTGAGTGAGAGATATAAAGTATGTGTTAAATAAGTTTAAGTGTTGAGTCACTCAAGTGCCAAGTCATTTAGATGCTAAGTGGTCAATGGATGCCAATTCATTTAGAGGTCAAGTTATAGCATTGAAGTTGCAATTGATGTTGAGCATCAGGGACTTCAAGTGCTGAGTAGTAAAATTTTGACAGAGTTGTTTGTAATGGCACAAACTACTATGTAAACCATTTTGGAGCTGACTTGAGGAATTTTTTGTGATCCTAGATGATAAGGATGAATCTTTATTGTGAATCCCTACACATCTCATGCAACCAATTAGAAAAAGGGAAGGATTGAGCAACAATATAGGTGAATCACAGTTGTTGATTTATGCCTAATCCTAAGTCACCTAGGTCTTCTTGAGGATGAAAAACCCTAAAATTTCTATGTGTGTGTGTGTATTGGTCTCCACAACACACACCCCATTCTTTACTAGGAATGGGGACCCCCTATCTATTTAAAACTCCCAGACTCATAGTTCGGGAGTCGAGGAAAAAATTTTAGTTAGGGATTTTTAGAGTCAAAATTATTTTTAAAAAATAATAATAATAATAATCATCATCTAGTCTGCACACACATCAAGGTGCAACACATGCTTTGCAAAAGGGAGAGGGAGTTATAAAACCCTCCCTCCCCTTCTTACTTGCTCATTTTTTTGAAGAGAAAAGAGGGAGATGTATGGAGACCCCCCCCAGCCTCCATTTTGTTTTTCTTTCTTCCCTCTCGAGCACGTTTGCATGAGAGGCAACACATAGCCTACTCTGTGTGCATGGAAGCACCACTGTGCATGCCGTTAAAGGTTGCACATAGCATGGCTCACACTGTGTGTGCCCTTTGGGTTGCGTGCAGCTACTGTTGATGTGCCCCTTTTGGGCGTGCGTGCAACATTGCATGTGCCCTTTGGGCTATGCAATCCCTATTGGGCTATGCATGATTGCCACCACTGTGCCCTGTGTTGTGCACCCTTTTGGGTGCACGACACCACTTGTGCCCCTTCTTTTGGGTGCACATGTGGTACATGTCACCCTCATACAAACCCTAGCTGCACTATCCACCGTACCTTGACCCACACATTTTTTAAATTTAATTTTTGTTCAAATTAGTTTTAAGAGAAAAAAAAAGTTTCTTAGAGGGATGTATTTTGTTTTCTTTTTTACGTTTTTAATTTTAAAAAAAATTTCTTTTTTTGTGACATGCAGGTAATATAATCAGATGGCATCCACCTTAAAATTAGTAGCAAAACTAGTTGTGTACAAGTTCCAAGGTATAACCCCAAAATCATAGTTGCATGATGAATACTCTGAGATCAAGGATATAGAACTTGGACACATAGACTTGGGAGAGTTCTTGAGAGTGTGTAACAACCCAACTGAAAGATCATCTTTGAGATCCGCCCTAATCCATTCCAGATTAGTAAATGCAGCATCACATCTTGAGACCACACATTTAGTTGAATTGATTATGAACCTATCTCAGCATTTTTTTCCTAATGAAAGGGTGGTAAAGAGCATCACTAGGGAAGTGGTCTTGGATCTACGACCTAATAATATCGAGAGGGTTTTTCATCTACCTAGAGCTGATCAATTTATCAGGCTTTCATATGAAGCAATTGAGAGGTGGCATAAGGATCATTACCAGGAGGCCATCGACATCATATATTCCTTATACTTCATTGAGAAACCACCTCCGAGGAAGACAATCAACAAAGTGGATATGACTCAAGGATACATGAAATATGACATTGGATATTCAATCATTCTCTTGAGAAGAGTTATGGGATTTCCTATAGTAGGTCATCTTGCTCCATTCATGTTCAACTTCATTAAGACCATTAGACATGCAAAGATGCCACTAGATTGGGCCACCACACTTAGTGAGAACTTGTGTGACTAGTTACGGATAGTAAAGGACAAGAAGAAGTTCTATATGACTTCTTATGTGGTATATCTACTTGCAGCAAGAGCCACTGACTATCCTGAGTAGTACAAGAAGGGCAGTATGTAGGATCCTAACACATGGCCATATATAGTCTATCCTTAGCTGGTTAAGAAGAAGCTCTCACCGTAGAGTAAGGAGTACAAAATTGTGAATGATGCCTTCATCTTTGCCATCATTTGATTCATTGAAGGGGATTATGGGAAGAGATTGTCTAATGATGCCTAGACATAGATCATAGCTCTCAATGCATATTTCATCTAGTTTTGGATAGTCACATACATTCAAGTTGGTGGTGCATCCATCCATCCAAAGAAGCTCCCAATATACCCAAGTGACAAGTTGGTTCTAACGGAAATTTCTTGGTAGATTGAGTTAGCTTATGAGAGGATCAAAAAACAATGAAGGCCTTTTTGGGATTGGCCTTTTGTAATAGGAGCATACCAGGTAAAGAGAAAGTAGGATATCCCAACTTTCAAGTGGGAATAGTAGAATTATCCTCTTGAATAATATAACTCTTCCTAGCCATTCTTCGATAATGTTGTTAAAGTGGAAAACCTGGAAGGAAAAGAGTTCTACCATGGGGATGCCATTGAAGATCATTGGATGAATGCCACAAATGACTATGATGTTCATATCAAGGACTATTGTAGAATGACTTTGTATTTAGCTGACAAGGCTCTCCATTTGACCATCCCATATGAGATAAGGCTATAGGATTCACAAGAGCTACTGGATCCCTTATTCAATACAGATAAAGTTGGCAAGAGGCCCATCCTGAATGCAAAAATTGATAGAGAGGAAGGAGATGATATTAATCATTGAGCAAGACATTTCATTAGAATAACAAAGAGTTGGATCAAGAAACACTTTCCACTTGATCCAATTCTGAATATAGTGATATTCCATGCACATGCTCACCCAGAAAGGGTAAAGGGGAAGAAAGTCATAGTTCCTATCTTTGCACTCCAGTCTCCTATCAGGCCAGAAACAGTCTACTAGCTTGATCGTCCAGTAGGATACTACCATCCTTCAAAGAAGAAGAAGGAAAAGAGGAAAAGAACCTCTCCTCAGAGGATTCAAGCAAAGCATGTTGAAGAATAGGCCCCTTCACAGTGACAAAAATCTACTCCCCAGGAGCCCCCAGACTTTGGAATTTCTAATATCCAAGTTGATTTTCCATTGCCTCCTATTTTATCAAGCCAACAAGAAGAGGGAGATATTCCAAAGACATTCATTCATTTGATGCATGAAGAGTCTGCTTCTCCTATGGTTCCATAGAAGCAAAAGAGGATCAAGGTTAAAATGAACAAGAGGAAAAGAGTTTGTAAAAGATTAGTGCCTAATCTATCTATTGTTGAAACCATTCACAAGGAAGAATCAGATGAGGATGAAATAGATTCAAATGAAGAGGAGGAGCAATTAACTCTATAAAGGAGAACTCAGCTGGCCAAAGCTACATAATTAGAAAGAAGGAAGAGTGTCACAAATACCCCACCACCAACCCAAGCTGAAATGGTAGAACTCTCTTCTTTAGAAGATAAAGTACAATGATGGGTGAATGAGCAAAGGGAGCTAGGTGATGATGTTCTCTCGATCCTAGATTTTGATTTCATGCTAGTGGGTACAAAATTGGTTGGAGATAAGATTAGAGATACTCCTATAGGTGAACTTCAACAGCAAGATTGGATGCAGATGCCACCTGAGACACAAAGTCCTCATCCAACACCCCCATCTTCACCTTAGGTTATGATGGTAGATAAGGTTTTAGTGACACCTCCACCTCTAAGTTTAGAAGAACATGTCAAGAAGGAATCATAATTACAAGGAGAATCAAAACCAAGGGTTACTAATGAGCCATCAAAAGAGGCACATGTATTAGAATGTACACAAAAACCTTCTCAGGAAGCTAAGGATCAAATGATGAGATCTACAAAAACTGAGACTATAGAAGAAGAACCATCACAATAGGAGACTCAAAGCAAGAGTGATAGAGGGAAGGAGGTAGTTGAAAACATCCCTTCATCATCTAGAGCCAAGGTTATAGAAAGACATATCCCAAAATGGTTTCAAAAAGAGATAATCAGGAGTGCCAAGCATCAATTCCTTGCTTCAGAGGATGATATGTGTGACACTGTAGAGATTTTGAACAAGCTCAAATCTCCATTACATGATGCAATGTCATTTGTGTTCATTACTACTACCTAGAACTAGGACTTATTTGCACAAGTGGCCCACCCTCCAAAAGGTATAGATGAAGAAGTTGTTAGCCTTCAAGACTATGAAGTGAAGGATATCATGTTAGGAAAGCCTACACAAGATACTTCCTAATAGATGATGACTATGAGAGTCAAGGAGGTTCTCAACCATATGGAACAGGATGAGATTGAAATTAGAACACTTCGAAGGCAAGTTGAGATCTTAAAGGGATATTTAGCTAAAGTTATTGGTCCTCTTGATTCTGAACACCCTAAGGACACTTTGAATACCATTCTTAGAGAAGGGGAGGGTGTATGGCTCAGCCCATTTTTGAGAGCTTGTCAGGATTGGTGAGATAGCCTTGAGGATAGGGGTGTCACTATAATCACAAGAAGTCTGAAGTTATTGCATGCTATACAGGAGAATGTTGATAAGATCGTGGCAATTTTGAGGTAGGAATTCTGTATTATAGATGAGGTACAAGTATGGAGCAAGGATTTACAAACTCTATAGGCCATAAAAGGGAAAAGGTACTGCATTCTGATTGATGTATATATTGAAGAAGAGTTAGACATGATAGATGATTGGATAGAAAAGATTGCAAATGGAAATAAAGTGATGGAAATATTGCATAATGAGATACATAGGCTCAAGGACCAAGCCCAAGAGAAAATTTTGGAAGCAAAAAAGTTGAACAGTGATGCATGCTTGGATATTTTTGAAGATGAAGAATGAGAGAAGATTTTACCAGTTGAGGTAGTTGTGTAGAATTTCAAAAAGACTTTAGAGGAAGCATCTAGTGATGAAGATATCAGACAAGCCTTCAGGATAGATGAAGCATTGTTAGAGTTGGCCACCAAACTCAAAGATTTTGTAGATACTCAAATTGAGGTGGAAAACTATAGACAGAAGGTCAAAGACAAGTATGAGGCTTTGGATCTTCTAGATGCTGCTAAGATTACTAAGATTATAGAGAAACTCAAGGGAAAACATCTAAACATATCTTTAGGATAAAGATGAGCAAAACCCAGATGCAAGAATTTTAATTTTAAAACTTATTAAAATTTTGAGATTTTGACCCAGTCAAGGTCTATAGCTTTGTAGCTTCGTAGGTCTATAGCTCTGTAGCTCCACAATTTAGAGGTGCATTGATAGTTGATTGCTAGTTCGAAAAATAGCACTTTTCATGCATCAGGAATGCATTATGACAATAGTTTATCTCCGACACATGCCCAGTGAAGGGGCAACTTGTATTTTTGGTGTCTCCATGGACTTTTACTTTGATTGATGGCTTTTTCCTACTTTCACTCTCATGCTTTCATTTTTTTGACATGTAAAGGGCTCATGCATCCAATTAATGAATAAAATATGGATGGAGTCCCTCTAAGCACCTATTAGATTATCATTTTGTATATATTTAGTTTGTTTAAATGTTTTAAAAGGCATTTTATTACATCAAGATATCTCTCACTCTCAACACAAATTGAGGAGACAATTTCTTATAAATACCCCATTGTAAAATGTAAGAAGGGCCACCATTATTATGCAATAAAATTATGCTTTTGGTGCTAGCATTCAGAGTGTAGTTATTCTTGCCTCAATGTGTCATTGTTTTGTGGATTTTATTCATGAGATTTTGATTGAGCCAAAGGTTTATTGTGTTGTTTTTGGTTGTGCGATCTTTTAGTTCTAGTGTTTGCTATAGATATATGAATTTTGTTGACGTAATGAGCTTGAGAAGAGATCACCTGATTGTGTCTACATAGCTTTTTTTCTCACATGAGCGCACTTTTCGTAGCCTTGCAATTTGATGAAGAGTGAAACATCATTCAATTTGTTAAAGATTCTCACCGATGATTGCATTAGCGGATTCTAGGAAGTGTTGCTCCTATTTTCATTAGTTTCCTACCAATTTATTCAAAGGTTTAACTCGCAATGTGTTGTGTTATGTGGCTTATGTCTGTTTAGGAATTTCAATTTCAAGTTATTTGATTTTATGTTATTTTCTTTCAATTTCATTATTTTCTTTGCTAACCCCCTGTTAGAGTAGGACCTCATAGTAGCTACATTCTTAGAGTTGCATTCATTGAAAAAGAGAAAAATATTGTTCTTTTGGTGTGATATTTTGAGGCAACAAACAGATTTTACTTCAATTCCAAGATAAAAGAGTTTTAGAACTAGCAAAGGCCTCCTCATGAACATTCACATTTATCTTCTACTAAGTGTATATGAGCAATGTTAGTATGCTAATAGAAACCAAATTTAAATAAAGCTTCTACAAACTAAACAAAATTCATAAACTTCAAGATAGACTAAGATGAGCTCTCAATTGAAAATATGAGCCATTAATGGGCTCTCTCAATGAGAAGCTCTCTTATTGAGTGGCTTTATCTAAATGGATATGATGTATGCTCAATATGCTTCCAAAGGCTTCAATGGATGATTGTGGATTTTTGGTGTGGATAGATGGCTTTAGTATGGATTTGGCTCTCAAAATAGCATTATAACTTTACTTCATGGATTGTGTTATTTTGCAAAGGGGAAGGATCCAATTTATAGGCAAGAGGCTTGAGGAATTGAGGGCTAAGATGCAAGGATGGGAAAAAGCTTATGGAGGGCTCAAATTGCATGAGAGGAGAACACATGGATTGTGCTTCCTTATAGCCAATCAAAGAGTGACACATGTCACCTGGTGAGAGGATGGAGGAAAGGGGAAGGATGAGTCAACAAAAGAAGCTCAAGGGATAAAATCTTCATAAAGACCCTCATAATGACTTGTAAGAGCAATAAAAGGGCTTGTAAGAGTCATTTATGACCTAGTGGACTTCATAAAGTTTTATGGTTGAGATATTTTGAGGGTGATGAGAGCAATTTCGACTTGGACTTGATTAGGAATGTTTTAAGCTTTTTTTAGGCTTGTACAAATGATTAGAGGATGGATTAGGATGGTTTAGGATTAGCTTAGGGATAGGCAAGTGGATGGCATTTAATGAGGGTGGGTGAAGAAGCAGATATTTGTTAACTTTGGCTTGAGTTAGCAAGTCTTAACCCATGTTTAGGGAATGTGACAAGATTAGGAGGGGATTAGGATTAGGTATAAAGACATCTTCTAGAAGAGTCTAGACTTTGGATGAGAATAAAGACTTTCTAGAATAGTCTAGAATTTCCTAGGATGAGGATGAAGACTTTCTAGAAGAGTCTAGAACTTCTTAGGATGAGGATAAATTAGATATTTAGGAAATAAATAAAGTTTTATTTATTTCAAGGGTTTGGGTTGAGGAGATATTTATTAAAACTTTTTTAATAAACATGAGGATTAATATTTAATCTTAATTAAATATTTTGAGTTGGGATTAGGGGTAGGAAATGATGGGATTAGCCTTTAATCAAAATTAAAGAAGGATTAGAAGATTTTGGAAGAGGTTATTGGTCATAAGGAAATTGGCCAAGTTTTGGGCAAAAAATAATTTTATTTATTTATTTTAGGATTTTTGGTCAATTTATTAATTAAATAATTAATAAATAAGGAAATAATGTTTAAATAAGATTTAAACATTTTTGGGAGGGATTCCTTAATTAAATATTTTTAATTAAGATAAAGGGATTTAATGGCATAAAAATTAATTAATTAATTAATTAAATAATTAATTAATAAATGATGATGTCATCAGGACTTTTTCAGAAAATTAAAATACTTTATTTTCTAAAGGATTTTTTAGGTGTTTACATTTTGCCCCTCTTTGATGTGATGTCGCAAGTGGCATGGCATCAAAGATAAGAAAATAAGATGCCCAAGGCTAGAGCAGAAGAGGAGAGAATGGACTGTGAGTTGCCCCCTCAAGAAGGTAGCGAGGAGAGAAAGCGAGGCTCGATGGCTTCTTGAAAAGTACAAGAATCCGAGATGAGCAAGGAGACTCAGATTGGCAAAGAGAAGGGGCTGAATTAGCTCAAACTCTCACTATGGGAGAATGATAAAGGAGAATCAGATGCACAAGGGGAAGCAAGCTTAAGACTTTAGGGATTGCAGAGGATGAAGGAGCAGAGTGCTATAAAAAAGAATCTAGGATAGGGAGATGGATGATAGGATGATAAAGCTGATGCAACAGGATTTCAAAGAGTCTGATTGGTGGAAGATGGGTTTCGGAGATCCCTAGGACTAGGATTGTGGATCTCGAAAGATGAGGCTTGGTGGATTGATTTGATTGGTGGATCCCTAAGACTAGGATTGTGGATCCCTAAAGCTAAGCGTGAGGAGTGATTCAAAGAGATACTGATGCATAAGCTGGGGTAGGAGTGACAGATGTAAGATATGGATGGGGGATAATGGAGATGAAGGGAATCCATTGAAGCTTTTTGAGCGGGGGGATACTTCAAAGAGAAGTACCACCATGTAGTTGAGCACTATATTTGCTATAGGACTATTGGTTAATTGCCAAGGTTACCAAGAACATCAAGGCCTTTTCACCAACCATCCAAAGGACTAACAAACTGACTCAAAAAAAACACACAAGGATTGCCCCAATATCACACATGAATCCCAGAGGAAGCAGCATGGAAACGACACTAGGTAACCCACAAGCAAAAAAAGAAAACAAGCAAAAGACCTGATCAAGACCTTACGCTCTAATTGCCCCATTCGCAGCATACCATGATATGGAAGATCGTGGCAACCTTGAGGAGGGAACAAGGAGATTGCTTGGAAAAGATATTTCAAGACCCAAAAGGGAAGATCCCAAATCAAAAGAAAGCGAAAATCCAAAAGAGAACTATTTGCCAATGAGTTGGGTAGGACAAGGTACTAACGGACCAAGATCAGACATGAGGAAAGCTATATCCTACAAGGATCTATCGGAGAGTAGCTAAGCTAATGGATCTAGATGAGTGATGCGTCTGGCAAGCTGAACTAAGAAGGATAACACTTTGGTGATAGGAGATCTAGTTAAAGGATGCATTGGAATAGCTAACCAAGGGTTGTGCGATGTGTGCAAGATGCTGATAAGGAGGAACTGACATGAAAGCTAGATAGATACAATGGTACTAAGCTAAAGAGGATGTACAAGCTGATGGACCAAGATATTTACAAGCTGAACCTGACCAAGATAGTTACAAGTAGGCAAAAGCTCAGGATGATAGGATAGCGGGATGGTTCGATGTTGTACAAGATGCGAAAGATATGGATTTGGTCAGATGCATCCAATGATGATGAGAGATTTTGTGACCAAGGATAGCTAGAGGAGCGGGATGAGATGGCTGGATAGGATGGTAGATAGCTAGGATTATGATGGATATAAAGAGATGACATTGGGTTTGCATGAGGATAGCCTAGAGCTAGATACCAATAACAAGGGAGGATGGACAAGACAAGATCTCCAAGGAATATAGTGCCCCCAATCAGAAGATAACATGCGGAAGGAGGTCTTATGATGGATGTGATAGGATTGAAGCTAGGATGGAAAAAGCTGAAGGGGCTAGGGAGATGGATGATAGCTGAGATGATTGGCTGAAGTTGCATAAGATTAGTGGATGGTGTGAGATGGAAGCTGGAGGATGGAGGATAGGTGGATAGATTGGAAGATGGAGTTGGATGTCAAGAGATGACCAAAAGCATGAGGGTAATAGGCTAAGCTGGGGATGGCGAGATTACGCATGATGCTTTTTTTCCAAGTTTTCATCATGGTACTTGTCCAAGGCGCTTGAATTGCCAAGTTTTCACCAGTGGACGCTTTTTTTTTTTTCTTTCTTTTTTTTTTTTTCTTTTTTTTTTTTGACTTTGGACTTAGCTGGAATGATTTTGGCTTTCTTTAGCTATTTTGGCTTTTTAGGGATTTTTCACTGGCTGTTGGAATGTTCAATTTTGTTGCTAGTTGTATGTACACCGGATGTGTGATTTATGCAATAGATCAAATTAGATGGGATTGATGGTAGGAGATGGAGGGATGAAAATGCTGGAAAGGAGCAAGAGATGGGGATGCTTGCAAGAGCAACATTGGCATATGTTGGAACGGGTGTGAAAAGAGCATATGGGGGATAGATGGTAGATGCGGGTGTGATGGACAATTTTTGGAAGCGTGCTTGGGGATATAGGCACCCAAGATGGAGTTAGGAGATGGGGGACATGAGTCACTAGATGGGGGATTAGCAATGGTGGATGCCATTATGCATTGGGTTTCAAATTTTTTCTTGGGGATCCACATGGTTTTGGATTTTTTTTTCATAGGCTTTTGCATTGTTTTGCATTCTTTGATTGGATTTTGCCTTTTTGGAGTATGTCTTTTAGAATAGACATATGATTGCCTAGGATGTGGATTTTTAGCTTTATGCATTTTGAAGTTGGCATTCACATTGCTGTGGTAAGCTTTGGGAAGATGGTTAGGAGAAGCTTTGTGAGATGGAGAGGATATGAAAGAGCATGTAGGGGGATGATGATGGATGATGTGCCCTAATATGTGCCTTTGTTGATCTTGCATAGAAATGGATGGAATAGGATTGTTATGATGGCTGATAGGAGGATGGAGGATGGTAGATTTTGGGACATAGGGACCCAAAATGGATTTAGCGGATGAAGGGGGGATATGGTAGGTTGTTTTGGGTTACAAATATGGTGGAGGGGGGATGACATAAGATTTTTTGAAGGAGTGATGGGAGGCTGGCATGGTGGGCTTGGAGATAGGCTTGGTTTGGGGGTGTGGTGTACCAACACCTTTAGATGGTGAGCCTTTGGATACATATCCAAGACCATGAAATCCTAGATTTTTTTGTGCAATAATAGGCTCTCTGATTCCTTGCTCTTGTGGTCCTAAACCTTGACCTTGATAATGCCATCGATTGAGCATTTGAACAAGCTGAGGAAACTTTTTGCTTGCAGAAAATGGTAGAAGTGATTTATTAGGTGTATTGCAATGGGGAGATACTGTTCTTAATTCTTCTGCTGAGAGAGGGCCACCGTGGATGAATGTAAGTGAACCAAGAGGGTAGATTATAGATGGTGGAATAGCTTGGATAGGTGGTAAGATGGAAGCATGGAGCAGGGGAGATGGAAGGATAGGATCTTGATGTAGCTGGTGGGATGACAAGATATCTTGTAGTGGAGGAGATATGGCTCGAGGTTTTGGAGATGGAGGAGATGGTGACTGCACTATAGATGGAAGACATGGTACGATGATATCTTCATTTATGCTTTGGGGGATGTCAACATGCTTTTGGGCAGGATCTTGATAGGATTGGTTTGGAGTGGATGGTGTGATAGGAGGTGAAGGGATGGATTCTTCAAAGGCAGCGGATGGATAGATGGGAGATTCAGTAGTGGAGATGGGTGAGTAGAAGATGGATGCATAAGGTTCATTACGAGAGATTTGGGAAATGCTTGGAGGTAATGTGGATAGGATTTGGAGGGATTTGACAGGTGGTGGGATTTTGATGCTTGCGGGAAGTGGAAGGATTTTAAGCAATTTGATGGATGGTATGGGGATGATAGCTATGGGAGATGGAGGTGATATTATAGATGGGGAAGCTTCATCACTGACTACTTCACATGGTTGGATTAGATGACATGGCTTATCAACTGTTGGAGGCAACTTTTCTTGTATTTCCTCTAGGAGATTCTTTGGAGACTCGTGTGTCGAAGGTGGAGGTGGATTGACAGGAATAGCTAGTGTGATGGGGGTGGAAGATTGGAAGCTTGGTTGATGGGGTGATGGAGGGGAAGCTGGAATATCAGATGGCATGACTAGATAGTTTGGAATAACTCTTAGATTTTGGGGGATGCTTGGGGGAATGTTTCTAAGGCTTTCAATATACCTGTCATAGTCAACAAGATTTTCATCATCATTGGAATAGGAGGTGGCAGGAGCAAGGACAATGCGACCAAACACATCATGATAGGATTGGTACTTCATGCTTTGATGATGAGTTTTATGGGGATGGGGTCTTGCGTATGGATGAACACGGAAGCTCATGGTTGGATTTGGGTTAAGCACAGATTTTGGATTGGCTGATGAAAAATTTCCTAGGGAGAGTCAAAGTTGCATGACAGACCTAAGGAGGATTGGCTGGAGATTTTTGGCTTTCCTGTGGATGGAAGACTTCAAGGGCATGTTGTCAAAAGGTGAGAGTTTTGCTTTCCTATGCGCTAGATTTGGTGGTGGCTGTGTCAACTTGAGGATAGACTAATGATCCTATGGGCATGACACAAGATTGACCACTTGTGGATCCCAACCTTTAGCTCAAGGTGATGAGGGATGCAAGTGACAAAGCTATATTACCCTAGACAATGCTCTGTTAGAGGGATAACCTTGGTGAGATTGGTTGATTGGTAGGATTGATTGGATAGAAAACTTTGGCAAAGTAACAACAACTCTTTAAAGGCTTGGGTGATTTTGGATTGGGTTGCTAGCTGTCTGGGGGGATGATTTGGATGGACTTTGGATTTGGGATTGTTCTAAGGAAAATAACTAGATAGATTCAGTTGCAGCGAGGGAGCTTGGATGATTTTATGATAAGGCAGTGACTACGCTAAGTATGCCTTGAGCTGGGAGATTTATGCTTTTCTGGGATTTTGACCAAAGTTGGCAAACATTCATTCAAAAGCTATGAACAAAAAAGTAGACAAAATTTTGGAGCAAGCACGTCAAACACACCAACATCCTAGGAAGCTTTCTACAAGGATGAAATTTGGTTTAGCTAGGGAGTCCTCGATATACGCAAGGTACGTGAGGCCCAAATCCATAGATGAAACCAAAAAGATGTCACACAGCCGAGAGGAGCGATAACCCACTTCTCCTCTTTCACTTCTCAAGGGTATAAAGTTCCTTGAGGCTTAGCCCGAGTGACAAAATTTTTATCCCAAGAGAGGTGTCTTTGGATTCACCTCCCGATCTTTATACTCCGTCGAAACGCTGGAGTTGAGGTCATCCCAAGGGGTGATGAAATCCCCAAGCAGGCCTCCTAAAAAGTGTAAAACAAGACCACATACATGATCTTGGGCTTTAAAAGACACGTGTTCATTCTAATTGATGATTTAAATTTTGTAAGCTATGATTGAAGACACTTGTGATTATGGCATACAATGTTCATTCCAATTTGACAACGTCATTAGCATAATGAAAGTCGAGAGATTGTCAACATAAGAAATGTGAGCGCCATTGAAAATGCATCAAAACCATGCGATGTTCATTGATTTTTAGGCATTCAAGATTGAGTGTGAGTTTATTTTAAGCCCAAAACAAAGATGTGTGAAACTCGATTGCCAAGTGCGTGCCCAGAGGCCCTCCACGTCAATAGTTGTTCAATTTTAGTGCCCAAACTTGAAGTGTGATCGATTTAATCTAGAGTTTTGGTCATTTAAAATTTTTGATAAAGTTAAAGCAAACGTTCAAAGGCCAAGTGAGTGAGTTAGATTGTGGAACATTTAACACCTTTTTCAAGTAGACCCATCCCCATAAATGGTGCTGAGATTGCAACCAATGGTTGAATTGATGGGTGATTAGAAAAGAGGTCAGTCCAAGGAACTACTCAAATTGATTTTTGCGAATTTGTATTTAACTTAACAAAGTCTCTTAAATATCCAAAAATCAAACTTTACCTAAATTGCATGTGGAAAAGAGATTTGTTTTGTTCAATTTTAGAAGCTCCAAATGAAGTGTTTGATATTGCAATGGTTAATTGATCCTTGGAATTCAAGATTGGATTTGTTGTTTTAATCATGCATTCAAGGAAAATTTGATTTTAATCCATGGCATTCAAGAGTGTGTTTAGCAACATGCATTCAAAGACAAGTGATTAAACATTCAAGTTTTTTCCTTTGAGCATTCAAGATTGAGATTTTGTGTGTTGTTTTAAGAACTTTGAGGTGCTTTGTTTTAACTTTAGATCATTCAAGATTGTTTTGGACTCAAAAGTGAAAATGACTCTTTGGACTTTGCTTTTCATTCAAGATTTTGTGTTCTAGTTTGCATGTTTTAAGCCCAAAAATGATATTCCTAGATTGTTTTGATGCATGAAAAAACCTAAGAAACATTCAAGATTTTACAACAAAACATTTGTTTGGAACAAATAACAAAAGTTTTAGGACTCTTAGTTTTCATGAGATTTTTTAAAGAACTTTAAAATATTTTCAAATGAGGTTCATTTTATCCTTGATTGATGCTTTGAGTTTGATTTAGATTTTAGTGTGCACTTAGTGTTGATTTTGAACCTTTTGAAATGGAAAGTTGAAGTTCTTTTTAAATTTCCAAAAATGAAGTGTCCCTAACTTTGCATGAATGCATCTAAAACCTTGATGTTGCAAAGATGCAAATGATTAGATTGGTTTAGTTTCACTTGTTAAAAGATTTTTCCTTTTTTGCAAATTTTTAATTTTTTAATGGATTTAAGTATGATTTGGGGGTTCATTTTAAGCACTAAAAAGAAGTGTGTATGATTTTTCTTCCTTAAAAAAAAAAATGGCCAAGATCTCCCACAAGAAGAAGAAGAAGAAGAAGAAGTAGATGGAATAAGAAGAATATAGACAAGAAGAGGAAGAAGAATTCCAAGTGCTTTGTCCACCTATAAGCTTGAAAAATCTGCAAATACTATGAGATAGACTATGAGTTCCTTTGTCTTCTTCATGCTCATGTGGACCTACAAAACCAATTTATACAATCCTACCAATCACAAAAACAAGAAAAATTAGCCAAAATCAGCAAATGACATACAAAATTTGACTAGAAAAGCTAATGAAGATGACCCATGCAGGGTCCCACCGGGCGTGCCAAAATGTATATGAGCAATGTTAGTATGCTAATAGAAACCAAATTTAAATAAAGCTTCTACAAACTTAAAAAAATTCATAAACTTCAAGATAGACTAAGATGAGCTCTCAATTGAAAATATGATCCATTAATGGGCTCTCTCAATGAGAAGCTCTCTTGTTGAGTGGCTTTATCTAAATGGATATGATGTATGCTCAATATGCTTCCAAAGGCTTCAATGGATGATTGTGGATTTTTGGTGTGGATAGATGGCTTTAGTATGGATTTGGCTCTCAAAATAGCATTATAACTTTACTTCATGGATTGTGTTATTTTGCAAAGGGGAAGGATCCAATTTATAGGCAAGAGGCTTGAGGAATTGAGGGCTAAGATGCAAGGATGGGAAAAAGCTTATGGAGGGCTCAGATTGCATGAGAGGAGAACACATGGATTGTGCTTCCTTATAGCCAATCAAAGAGTGACACATGTCACATGGTGAGAGGATGGAGGAAAGGGGAAGGATGAGTCAACAAAAGAAGCTCAAGGGATAAAATCTTCATAAAGACCCTCATAATGACTTGTAAGAGCAATAAAAGGGCTTGTAAGAGTCATTTATGACCTAGTGGACTTCATAAAGTTTTATGGTTGAGATATTTTGAGGGTGATGAGAGAAATTTTGACTTGGACTTGATTAGGAATGTTTTAAGCTTTTTTTAGGCTTGTGCAAATGATTAGAGGATGGATTAGGATGGTTTAGGATTAGCTTAGGGATAGGCAAGTGGATGGCATTTAATGAGGGTGGGTGAAGAAGGAGATATTTGTTAACTTTGGCTTGAGTTAGCAAGTCTTAACCCATGTTTAGGGAATGTGACAAGGTTAGGAGGGGATTAGGATTAGGTTTAAAGACATCTTCTAGAAGAGTCTAGACTTTGGATGAGAATAAAGACTTTCTAGAATAGTCTAGAATTTCCTAGGATGAGGATGAAGACTTTCTAGAAGAGTCTAGAACTTCTTAGGATGAGGATAAATTAGATATTTAGGAAATAAATAAAGTTTTATTTATTTCAAGGGTTTGGGTTGAGGAGATATTTATTAAAAAAAATTTAATAAACATGAGGATTAATATTTAATCTTAATTAAATATTTTGAGTTGGGATTAGGGGTAGGAAATGATGGGATTAGCCTTTAATCGAAATTAAAGAAGGATTAGAAGATTTTGGAAGAGGTTATTGGTCATAAGGAAATTGGCCAAGTTTTGGGCAAAAAATAAATTTTTTATTTATTTTAGGATTTTTGGTCAATTTATTAATTAAATAATTAATAAATAAGGAAATAATGTTTAAATAAGATTTAAACATTTTTGAGAGGGATTCCTTAATTAAATATTTTTAATTAAGATAAAGGGATTTAATGGCATAAAAATTAATTAATTAATTAATAAATGATGATGTCATTAGGATTTTTTCAGAAAATAAAAATACTTTATTTTCTAAAGGATTTTTTAGGTGTTTACACTAAGCAGATTTTGGTATGTTGCAAGACAAACAGTGAACCTTTGGAGTGGATCCTTAAAAAGATTTGCTTTTCAAGAGAGGAATTACACTATGGATTCCTGTCATTGACCTCGTACAAAATGAATGCCCAATAGAAGTGGTGCTAGAAGGAAGGCTTGATACAAAGAACCTACTATTGGAAACAAGAAAGATTTGATAAAGTTTCAAAAAAAATTTGCACCCTTGAAATAATGTGCACTCTGTAAAAGTTCATAAATCACTTCTAAATTTTTTAGAAATTTAGGTCCACAGGTTCACAGATCTAGAGGTCTACAGGTCTGTAGATCTATAGGTACACAGGTCTATAGGTCCACAAATTTGTAGGTTCATAGGTCCATAGGTCTGCAAAACTTTGTGGAGCACAAAATTTAGAAGAAGAGAGGAAGTGTACTTCTGCAAAGGTGCACTTTTTCTAGAATTGATACACACTGGAAGATATTGATCCAAGATCCCCATTCTAGTGAGCGTTAAGATCTTCAACAAGTGCCCAAGAATTTCTAGAGCTCACTCATTTTTGTAAGCCATGGAGTGACAGAGGAATGCCATAAATACAACCACTTCCATTTGATATTTCATCATCTTCTTCTACTCCACCACCCATTCAACCACCAGGTGGACCTCCACATATTCCAACACTCCCATCACCATCCCAGCCACCTTTAGGTCTACAAAATCCTCCAATGGCCTTTTTCGCAAATGCAGTTGATTCACCCATTAACTTGAGAGGTGCCCTCCATGACCTCCCTAAGAATCCCAAGAAATTTTGTCCAAGGTTCATTTACAGAGAAATAAGAACCACCAAAGATCATGTCAAGGTTCTTAAGGAAATTTGCAATCGAAAGCAAATTGCTAATGAAGATGTGGTCCTTCATTTATTTCCCTACTCTTTGGGGGAAACTACCTTCAATTGGTATGTGAACCTACCACCAGGATGTATTGGAGACTAGGACACTTTTGAAAAATTGTTCTACGAACAATTCAAAACATTCATCAATCCAGCAGTGATACATCAACAATTCATATCAATAAAAAGGGACACAACTAAGACAATTTTATGCTTCAACCATCACTTTCATATGGCTTATCACAAGTTGGAAACACCATACACAATATCAGTTGAAGCCACCATCCGATTTTATTTCAATGCTATGAACCCTCTTACTACGATCTTTCTGAGAAGACTTCCTGTAGCAAATATTGACACATTGGACAAATTCTTTGCAGAAGTGATCATGTTCATGAAGCAAGCTAATCCTAATGGGGGAGGAATGATGCTTCCTATGAAAATAGTCCCTACAATGCCAAATATTCCCATGGGAGCACCCACTGTGTCTAGTCTGTTCATACCTATGAACCTAGTTCCATTGCAGCAGACACCCACTCCACAAATGCAAGCAATAACATATCCAAGGTATGAGCCCCTGAAAACAACCTTCTTTGAACAAAAAGCAACAGTTCCTATGGAAGCATATAACAATCTCCTTTCAAAAGTTGGTCAAATGAAGAAGACCATGTCAAAAATGAACAACGAGTTGACATGTCTTAGATTGTCACAAGGACAAAATAACAATTTCCAAAGAAATAATGCTGGCCCCTACAAAAATAATTTTGGTCAGAATTACAATAGGAACTTCAATAATAACATTAACAAGAATGGAGGAAATAATGGCAAATGAAACAACTTCAATCCTCCTGATCACAACAATGGCTTCCAAAGATAAAAGTGACAATGGAATACTCGACCAAATAATGGAAGCATCCCTGCTGATAACAATAACATTTAGTATTCTGATATCAATTAGTATGATGATGGCCAAAATATGCCTATCAAAAATGGTGCCTACTATAATGGTAATCAGGAGGTGAACCAAAACTCACAAGTGAATGATAATACTCCTCCTATTCAATTCAATGCAATGCTATTAGAATCTTATGATTCTACACAGAATGTACACGTGTAACAACAAGAAAGTGAGAAATTCTTGTTCCCTTTTAGTCAAGAATCCAATCTTCAACAAGATGAGATGTTTTCTTTCAAAATGATAATCAAAATACATATAATCTCAGAAACAAAAAGGATCCCTTGACCAATGGAATTCTTCCTAGTTTACAACCAACTCCACCTAATCCTAAAGTAAACGACAATCCACCACTGGTGAGGCCAGCTCAAGGAGGACAATAGTATCAGAATCTAGTGAACATACCAACAATTCTAAAGAACCCTGCTTGGTCTACTAAAAAGTATAATGTGGTTGAAGATCTGAAGAAAATGAAAGCCAATATGTCCATGTTTGACATGTTGTAGAATTGTCCACAACAAAGAGAAGCACTCATGAAGACATTGGATAATACAAAGGTTTCCCATAATATGAATAATGTCCCTCAAAAGATGGTGCTGCAACAAATAAATGCTATAGAAGCAATGCCCACTATGTTCAAGAACAAAGTTGAGGTACCCCCATTTTTGTTAAGCATAAAGATATATGGAAAGAATCTTCACAATTGTCTCATTGATTCAGGAGCTTCATGTAATGTGAAGCCATTATCAATAGCTCAAAGGCTAGGATTTAATCCTCAACCCTCTAACTGAGTGGTAATATAGTTGGATAAAATAGAGGTAAAAGTCATTGGAGTATTGAAAGATGTGTGGATACAATTGATAGTTGATCCTTGGATCCAGGATATTATTGACATACATGTGGTTGATATCCTAGAGATATACGGATTACTCTTGAGCAAAGAATGGACAAAATGTCTTAGAGGATGGTTCTCTACAAACTCACTCAATTATGGTTGCCCTAGAGAGGATTGAACAATCAAATCAAGATAGATGTTGAGCCCAAACTGAAAACAATGATCACAGATTACAATGCCCCAAATGAGATAGCATTCTTACAATCAGATTTGGGTTCATACAAAGTGATGGTATTTAACATGGTTCCAAACAATACATCTCAAGATCAAAATGAAGAACCTAAGGTGTTGGTACCCAAAAGTGAGATCGTGACACAATTTATAGAAAGTATGGTGACTAATCTACATTGTTTAAGAGAGGCTGATCCTAGTATCCTCCTCCTAGGATTTTTCTGGTTGCGCAAAGTTACTCATTTAGAGTTTGAATGTTAAGCATGCCAAGAAGCAGTAGCAAAGGTTTTGACACAAATCATGGAAAAAAAGAGTAAAAAGACCTCAAAAGATGAAATTATTGAAAGTCAAGATTCAGTGAATTCATCTAACCTTATTGAACAAACTAAAGAGGAAAGTGAAGATCTAAATGTATCATATAGTGATACCACTTTAGATGGTGGAGGTTTATCTTCTCCTCCTCCTAGGATGATTAAAGTTCAAAGAAGAAAATGATATGTCAAAGGTAAAGGATGGACTTCAATATTCATTCATCCTAAACCGACAGTTGAACACATCAGTGTGCTAATAGGGGAAATTTAGGAGAAGCAAGAAAAACACACTCTTCCTCTATCCATAGGATATGAAGGAGATTCATCAAGTCCTACATCAAAAAATTTACAATGGGTTCCCAAGAAATAGTCGTTCAAGACTCAAGTAAAAGAAAAGTTAAGGATGAATAAGCAAAAAGTCAGAAAACCCAAGGAAAATGTAGTTTGGATACTCTACTTTGATGGTTCCAGATGCAAATCAAGAGCCAGTGCAGGTATTGAACTAATCAACCCAAAAGGTAGGTCTTTCTATGCCACATATTGATTGCAGCTTAGATGTACTAACAATGGTGTAGAATACAAAGCTTTGATTTGAGGACTTCTCTTTGCATTGGAAAAAGGAGTCACCACTCTTATAATCGAAGGGGATTCTCAACTGGTGATACAACAAGTAAAATCCATATACTCATGCAATGACAAAAGGTTAATCACTTATAGGAAAAGGGTATGGGATATAATGGATGAATTTGAATCTCTAAACATCGAATCCATTCTAAGAAGAAAGAATTTGGTAGCAGACGCCCTTGTTATTTCAGCTAGCACTTTGCAACTAGTTGAAAAAAAAATTTAAAAAGATTCTTAGTCAAACTAGTTGTCATTCCTTCCATTCCTGACAATATCATGAACTTTTAGGTCTTTCAAGATGATCAACATATACTCAAGTTTATTACGTGCAGTCACCATTTTCAAGGACAAGAGATTAATGATACACCTGAAGACAAGCCTGAGGATGACAAACTTGAGGATGATGATGGAATCCTTAATTTGAAAACCAATAGCATTCCAAAAGGAATGGTTGAACTTGAATGCATCTTTGACCATGATGTATTAGCACTCAATAGAAGGGAAACTCAAGAGAAAGGAATCGAAGAATGTGACTCTTACAATTTGGGTACTAATGAAGAACCAAAAATGGTGCAAATAGGAAAAGCATGCAATCAAAAAGAAAGGGATTACATGCTCAAATTTCTCACCAAGTATAAAGATGTTATTGCTTGGAGCTATGAAGAGTTAAAGACTTATTACCCCGAGATTATCACACATGACATCCCATTGAAACCAAACACTAAACCTTTCTGACAAAGAAAACAACCAGTAAATTTGATAATCAAACCACTAATTATGAAAGAAGTTAAGAAACTACTAGATGCTAAGATCATATTTCCTATGCGTTATTCCACATGGGTGGAAAATTTGGTTCCTATATAGAAGAAGACCAAAGAGATTCATCTTTGTGTTGACTTTTACAACTTGAATTTAGCATCTCAGAAGGATAACTACCCTCTACCCTCACTAGATGAGGTGTTTCAAGTTGTTAATGGTTTAAAGATGATGTTATTCTTGGACGGTTACTTAGGATATAACTAGGTAATGGTTGATGAAGAAGATAGGCTAAAGACTACTTTCACAACCAAGTGGGGAACATTTGCTTATAGAAGGATGCCTTTTGGGTTGATTAATGCAGGAGCTACATTTCAATGAGCAATGGATGAAGCCTTCAAAAGATTGACAAATAGGTGTATAGTCATCTACATGGATGACTTGACTATCTTTTCAAAAGATTGAAGTACTCATATTGTTGATCTAAGGCAGGTATTCAATAGATGTTGTAGGTACAACATATTGCTCAATCCCAAGAAATGTTTGTTTGGTGTTACTAAAGGGAAGCTCCTAGGACATGTCATTTCTAAAGTCAGAATTTCCATTGATCTAGATAGAGTTGAGTCAATTTTGAAGTTAGCATCTCCACATAGTCGAAAGGAATTGAAATCCTTCTTTGGAAAGATAAACTTTGTATGCAAATTCATAAGTGGTAGATAGTTTGCCCCCTCAACGATTTACTCAAAAAGGGAGCTAAAATAGAATGGGTGCCAGAGATAAAGAAATCATTCCAAGATATTAAGGTTGCCATTTCAATAGCCCCAATTTTGGTAAGTCTAGATTATGAGTTACCATTCAAGATCTATTCCTTTGCTTCTGAACATTCTTGTGTAGGGATCTTGACACAAAAAATAAAGAAGGAAGATGAGTGACCAATCACTTTTATGAGTTGTCCTCTAAAAAATGTTGAGTTGAAATATTCAAATCTTGATAAATAGTCCTTTGCATTAATCAAGGCAGTAAAGAAGTTTCGTCACTACATACTCAGAAGTAAGGTGTATGCAATTGTACCTGACCTAGCAGTAAAGACACTTTTGATGCAGAATGAACTTGGTGAAAGAAGGGGAAAGTGTATGGAAATACTTCAAGAATTCAATCTTGAAATTCAATCTATGAGATTAGTTAGAGGCCAAGGATTGTCCAAAATGATCGCTAACAACTAGGAAGGAAATCAAAAGGAATTCAAATTTGATGATGAAACTGATGAAGATGATCAAAAGAAGATGGTTATATCACAAGTTGGTATCAATCAAGTTGTAGTGATAGATGTGTGGTACTAGGATATTGTCCATTATCTCTTACAAGATCAATGTCCCAAATGGATGAACAACTCACAACATAGGGGACTTAAGATGAAATGCAAGTCTTACAAGTTACTTGATAGCAAGCTGTATAAAAGGAAGTATGAAGGGATTTATTTGAAATGCTTAGGATGTGAAGAAGTTAAGGATGTCTTGGAACATTTTCATGACAAGTATGGTATGGGACACAGTTCAGCAGAAGCAACAGCTCACATGATTTTAAGATCGGGTTATTTTTGGCCCTCGATATTCAAGGATACTTTTGAACATGTGCATTCTTGTCATATATGCCAAACCAATGCTAATAAAGAGAGGCACCCAAAAATACCACTACAACTAGTATATGAGGTGCACCATTTCACAAAATGCGGACTAGATTTAATTGGTCTAGTAAACCCACCATCATCAACTAGACATGCATTCATTATTATAGCTACAGATTACTACACACAATGGACAGAGGAAGAGACTTAAAAAATTTGCACTGCTAAGGTGGTGAATGACTTTTTGGAAGAACATATTGTTACTAGATTTGGAATTCCATTCACTCTTGTATGTGACAATGGATCTGCATTTGCATCTACATTCTTGACACAATGAGAATTTGAAAACAAAGTCATCATCAGATTCTCCTCAAATTACTACCTATAAGGAAATGGGATAGCAGAGTCTACAAACAAGAACTTAATCACTGTGATAAAATGATTACTGAAGGAGAACCCTAGGGATTGGCATACACAATTGAAATATGCCTTGTGGATAGATCAGCTCAAAGTTAAAAAGGCCTTGGGTACTTCTCCATATCTACTTCTTTACAGGCAAGAACCAATATTCCCACTCAATCTTAATATTCCTGTCTTAAAATTCATTAGTGGGTATGCTAATGACATTGATAGAGTACAAATCCATTTGATGAATCTTTTGGAAATGGATGAGAAATGAACAACTGCATTAGAGCACATGGCTAAACATCAAGTGATTGTTAAGATATGGTTCGACAAGAGGACGACAATAAAATCCTTCAGGATTTCGAACCTCATCCTACTTTGGGATAAGGCGAAAGAAAAGTTGGTCAGCCATACTAAGTTTCAATGCTTGTGGATAGGCCTGTATCAAATTGTGGAAATCCTCGAAGAAAAAACATTTAGGCTAAGTTCCTTACAGGGGGAATTTCTACCTTTGCTTGTAAAAGGGAAATTTTTGAAACATTATTTTGAAGCCTAAATAATAATAATAATAATAAATAAATAAATAAATAAATGAAAAAAAAATGAAAAAATAAGTTAGATTTCATTTCCGCATCTAGATTGGATTTTCATTTCTGCAAGCATGTTTATTTCTACAAGTGCGTTTCTTTTCTATTTGTGTGTTTTCTTTTAGTCTTGTGTTTGTTTTCAAAGTTATGCCAATCCTAGAAAGTAAGGTGTACTTGGGATCTTTCTCATGATTTTACTAACCACTCTTTGGTCTTGATTTTAGGAGGAGGTATTTCTTTGTCAAAAAATTTTGATGGTTGTGTATCTCATACCAACCAAGCAATTGAAATTTCTTGGGGAATTAGGAGACTTTTAGTCTAAAAATCAAAAGCCTAGACCAAAAAGCTCTCGACACTCAAAAATTTTAAAATTTGATCATTTTGGGTCCTATTGAAATAAAGTCAAAGACAATGTGGAATCATCCAAACTTCAAATGGTTCAAGCAGGAGGGATCTCCTCGAAAGGTTACTAAGGTCATTGTTGGCATGAGAGTTTCCTTAAAGTTCTAAAAGAGGAACACAAGGGATGTTCATAAGAGATCAAATCCAAAACACAACACTGATGTTCTAGCTACACAGTCCAAGCATAGTCAAGATACAAAAAGAAGAAGAAGAAGAAGAAGAAAACACAGTGTTAAGTCTGAAGGATTCTAGAGATCTGAGATGGCTAAACAGATGTTACAAAACAAAGCATCTTGCAATCAAAAGTATTGTTTCATCAAAAGTAACATGTGGAATGATATGGAGAAATTATGCAAAAGGCCAAAAAAAAATTAAAAGAACATGGCATCCCGCCAAGAGCCCTCGAACTAATTCTCTCATCTAGTCAAGCAATTGATTGACAAAGATTCTTCATGGAAATTCTGAATGAATGAGTTGGAAGGAGTGGAAATTTTTTTGAGTTGATAGAGAAATTTGATTAATTTCATCTTGACACATCAAAGGAAATGAATACATAATGTACACATTGAGTTTGAAGGTTTTGACTTCAGAGATTTTGATTGTAAAGTCATCTAAAGTATGCTCGAGGTGTTTGAAGTTTGGTTGGTGTTTGACACACTCTAAAAGAATGTTTGTTGATGAAGAAATGCCTTGGTCATTTCTTCCTTTTTTCAGAGCTATTTGTTGTGGTCTCCACAATACACACCCCATTCCTTACTAGGAATGGGGACCCCCTATCTTTTTCTGACTCCCAAACTCATAGTTCGAGAGTTAGGGAAAGAAATTTTAGTTAGGGATTTTTAGAGTCAATTTTTTTTTAAAAAATTAAAATTTAAAAAAAAAACATCATCATCTAGTGCATGCATGCATCGAGGCATAGTATGCACTTTGCAAAAGGGAGACAGAGTTATAAAATCCTCCCTCCCCTTCTTACTCGCTCATTTTTTTTGAAGAGCAAAGAGGGTGAGGTATGGAGACTTCCCCCCACCTCCATTTTTTTTTCTTTCTTCCCTCTCAAGTGTGCGCACGCATGCATGGGAAGTAGCACGTGGCCTAAGCTATGTACAACCGCTGTCACTGTCCCCCTTTTGGGTGCACAATGTGGTAGTATGCGTGCCCTATTGGATTGCACATGTGTGGGCCTTTTGGGCTCATGGCACTGCTCATGGCCCTTCTTTTGGGTGCACATGTGACGCATGCCACCCTCATACAAACCCTAGCTGCACATGTCACCATGCCTCCACCCACACTTTTTTAAAATTTAATTGTTTTTTAAATTAGTTTTAAGAGAAAAAAATAAAGGAAAAAAAGAAAAAAGTTTCTTAGAGGGACGTATTTTTTTTCTCTTTTTTACATTTTTAATTAATCATGTTTTTTTTCTTTTTTTGTGACGTGTAGGTAATATAATTAGATGGCATCCACATCTAGATTAGTATAAAAACTAGTTGTGTACAAGTTCCAAGGCATAACCCCAAAATCATGGTTGCATGATGAATACTCTAAGATCAAGGATATAGAACTTGGACACATGGACTTGGGAGAGTTCTTGAGAGTGTGTAACAACCCAACCAAAAGATCATCTTTGAGATCCACCCTAATCAATTTTGGATTAGTAAATGCAGAATAACATCTTGAGACCATGCAATTAGCTGAATTGATTAAGACCCTATCTCAGCATTTTATTCCTGATGAAAGGGTGGTAAAGGGCATCACTGGGGAAGTGGTCTTAGATCTACAACCTGATAATATCAAGAGGGTTTTTCATCTACCTAGAGCTGATTAGTTCATCAGGCTTTCATATGAAGCAGTTGAGAGGTGGCATAAGGATCATTACCAAGAGGCCATCGACATCATGTATTCCTCATACTTCATTGAGAAACCACCTTAGGGGAAGACAATCAACAAAGTGGATATGAATCGAGGATACATAAAAGATAAAATTGGATATTAATCATTCTCTTGAGCAGAGTTATGGGATTTCCTATAGCAAGTCATCTCACTACATTCATCTTTAACTTCATTAAGACCATCAGACATGCAAAGATACCACTGGATTTGGCCACCACACTTAGTGAGAACTTGTGTGACCAGTTGCAGATAGTAAAGGATAAGAAGAAGCTCTATATGACTTCTTATGTGGTATATCTACTTGCGGCAAGAGAGACTAACTATCCTGGGTTGTACAAGAAGGGCAGTATGCAAGATCCTAATGCATGTTCGTATATAGTCTATCCTTAGCTAGTTAAGAAGAAGCTCTCACTATAGAGCAAGGAGTACATAATTGTGAATAATTCCTTCATCTTTGCCATCATTTGATTCATAAAAGGGGATTATGGGAAGAGATTTTTTGATGAGGCCAAGACACAGATCATAGCTCTCGATGCATATTTCATCCAATTTTAGATATTCACATACATTTGGGTTGGTGGTGCATCCATCCATCCAAAGAAGCTCCCAAGATACCCAAGTGACAACTTGGTTCTAATGGAAATTTCTTGGTAGATTGAGTTAGCTTATGAGAGGATCAAAAAATAATGAAGGCCTTGTTGGGATTGGCCTTTTGTAATAGGAGCATACTAGGTAAAGAGAAAGCAAGATATCTCAACTTTCGAGTGGGACTAAGAGAATTATCCTCTCGAAGAATATAACTCTCCCCAGCCATTATTTGACAATGTTGGTAAAGTGAAAAACCTAGTAGGAAAATAATTCTACCATGAGGATGCCATTGAAGATCATTGGATGAATGCCACAAATGACTATGATGTTTGTATTAGGGACTATTGTAGAATGACTTTGTATTTAGCTAAGAAGGCTCTCCATTTGACCATCCCAAATTAGATAAAGCTACAAGATTCATAGGAGCTACTAGATCCCTTATTCAATACAGATAAAGTTGGTGAGAGGGCCATCCTAAATGCAGAAATTGATAGAGAGGAAGGAGATGATATTAATCATTGAGTGAGACATGTCATCAGAATGACAAAGAGTTACATCAGGAAACCCTTTCCACTTGATCCAATTCCAGATATAGTGATATTCCATGCACATGCGCACCTAGAAATGGTAAAGGGGAAGAAATTCATAGTTCCTATCTTTGCACTCCAGTCTCCTATCAAGCCAGAAATAATCTACTAGCTTGATCATCTAGTAGGATACTACCATCCTTTAGAGAAGAAGAAGGAAAATAGGAAGAGAGCCTCTCCTCAGAGGATTTAGGTAGAGCATGTTGAAGAATAGGTCCCTTTGCAACAACAAGAATCTACTCCCCAGGAGCCCCAAGACTCTTGAATTTCTAATATCTAGGTTGATTTTCCATTGCCTCTTGTTTTATCAAGCCAACAAGAAGAGGGAGAAATTCTAGAGACATCCATTCATCTGATTCATGAAGATCCCACTTCTCCTATGGTTCCAAAGAAGAAAAAGAGGATCAAGGTTAGAATGAACAAGAGCCAAAGAGTTCGTAAAAGATTAGTGCCAAATTCATCTATTCCTAAAACCATTCTCGAGGAAGAATTAGATGAGGATGAAATAGAGTTAGATGAAGAGGAAGAGAAAGTACCTCTACAAAGAAGAACTTGACTGGCCAAAGCTACCAAATTGGAAAGAAGAAAGAGTGTCACAAGTACCCCACCACCCACCCAAGCTGAAATGGTAGAACTCTCTTCTTTGGAAGATGAAGTACAATGATGGGTGAATGACCAAAGGGGGCTAGGTGATTATGTTCTCTCCATCGTAGATTTTGATTTCATGCCAGTGGGTACAAAATTGGTTGGAGATAAGATTAGAGATATTCTTATAGGTGAACTTCAATAGCAAGATTAGATGTAGATGCCACCTAAGAAACAAGGTCCTCATCTAACTCCCCCATCTTTGCCTTAGGTTATGATGATAGATAAGGTTTCAGTGACACCTCCACCTTTGAGTTTAGAAGAACATGTTTAGAAGGAATCATCATTACAAGGAGAATTAGAACCAAGGGTTACTGATGAGCCATCAAAAGAGGCACAGGT
Organism: Cupressus sempervirens; assembly: GCA_028749045.1. Taxonomy (NCBI): domain Eukaryota; kingdom Viridiplantae; phylum Streptophyta; class Pinopsida; order Cupressales; family Cupressaceae; genus Cupressus; species Cupressus sempervirens. Next base: position 457,005,172 of record CM053786.1, on the reverse strand, counting down.
AGTAGAATGTATACAAAAACCTTCTTAGGACATTGAGGATCAAAGTATGGGATCTACAGAAGAAGAAACCTCGCAATAGGAGACTTCAAGCAAGAGCGATAGAGGGAAGGAGGTAGTTGAACACATCCCTTCATCATCTAGAGCTAAGGTTATAGAAAGACATATCCTAATATGGTTTTGGAAAGAGATAATGAGGAGTGCCAAGCATCAATTCCTTGCTTCAGAGGATGATATTTGTGACATTGCAAAGATTTTTAACAAGCCTGACTCTCCATTACATGATGCAATGCCATTTGCATTCATTACTACTACCCAGAACTAGGACTTATTTGCACAAGTGGCCCACCCTCTAAAAGGTATAGATGAAGAAGTTGTTAGCCTTCAGGACTATGAAGTGAAGGATATCATGTTAGGAAAGCCTACACAATATACTTCCCAATAGGTGATGACTATGGGATTCAAGGAGGTTCTCAGCCATGTGGAACAGAATGAGATTGAAATTAGAACACTTCGAAGGCTAGTTGAGATCTTAAAGGGATATTTAGATGAAGTTATTGGTCCTCTTTATTCTAAACACCCTGAGGAGAGTTTGAATACCATTCTTAGAGAAGGGGAGGGTGTACAGCTCAGTCCATCTTTGAGAGCTTGTCAGGATTGGTGAGATAGCCTTGAGGATAGGGGTGTCACTATAATCAGAGGAAGCTTGAAGTTATTGCGTACTACACAAGAGAATGTTATAAGATCACGACAATTTTGAGGCAGGACTTCAATATTATGGATGAGGTATGGGTATGGAGCAAGGATTTACAAACTCTACAGGCCATAAAAGGGCAAAGGTACCGCATTCTGATTGATGTATATACTAAAGAAGAGATAGACATGATAGATGATTGGATAGAAAATATTGTAGATGGAAATAAAGTGATGGAAACATTGCATGATGAGATGCATAGGCTCGAGGACCAAGCTTGAGAGAAAATTTTGGAAGCAAAAATGTTGTACAGTGATGCATGCTTGTATATTTTTGAAGATGAAGAATGAGAGAAGCTTTTCTAGTTGAGGTAGCTATGGAGAATTTTAAAAAGACTTTAGAGGAAGCATCTAGTGATGAAGACATCAGACAAGCCTTCAAGACAGAGGAAGCATTGTTAGAGTAAGACACCAAACTCAAAGATTTTGTAGAGACTCCAATTGAGGTGGACAACTACAGACAGAAGGTCAAAGACAAGTATGAGGCTTTGGATATTTTGGATGCTGCTAAGATTACTAAAATTATAGAGAAATTCAAGGGCAAACATCCAAATGTATCTTTAGGATAAAGATGAGCAAACCTAGATGCCAGAATTTCAATTTTGACACTTAGTAAAACTTTGAGGGTTTTGACCAAGTCGAGGCCCGCAGCTTTGTAGCTCCGCAGGTCCACAAGTCTGCAATTCAGAGGTGCATCGGCAATTGATTACCAGTTCCAAAAATTGCACTTTCTAGTCATTAGGAATGCATTTTGACAACAGTTTATCTCTGACACACACCTAGTGAAGGGGCATCTTCTATTTTTGGTGTCTCCATGGACTTCTACTTTGATTGATGGCTTCTTCCTACTTTTTCTCTCATGCTTTCATTGTTTTTGACATGTAAAGGGCTCATGCATCCAATTAATGAATAAAATATGGATGGAGTCCCTCTAAGCACCTGTTAGATTATTAGTTTGTATATATTTAGTTTGTTTAAATGTTTTAAAAAGCATTTTATTGCATCAAGATATCTTTCACTCTCAACACAAATTGAGAAGATGATTTCTTATAAATACCCCATTGTAAAATGTAAGAAAGGCCACCATTATTATGCAATAAAATTATGCTTTTGGTGCTAGCATTCGGAGTGTAGTTATTCTTTCCTAAATGTTTCATTGTTTTGTGGATTTTATTCATGAGATTTTGATTGAGCCAAAGGTTTATTGCATTGTTTCTTGTTGTGCAATCTTTTAATTCTAGTGTTTGCTATAGATATATGAATTCCATTGACGTAACGAGCTTGAGAAGAGATCACCCGATTGTGTCTACATAGCTTTTTGTCTCGCATGAGTGCACTTTCTGTGGCCTTGCAATTTGATGAAGAGTGAAACATCATTTGATTTGTTATAGATTCTCACTGATAATTACATCAGTAGATTCTAGGAAGCATTTCTCTTGTTTTCATTGGTTTCTTACCGATTTCTTCGAATGTTTAATGTGTAGCGTGTTGTATTTTGTGGCTTATGTTCATTTAGGAATTTCAATTTCAAGTTATTTGATTTCATGTTATTTGCTTTCAGTTTTATTATTTTCTTTACTAACCCCCTGTTAGAGTAGGACCTCATAGTAGTTGCATTGTTAGAGTTGCATTCATTGAAAAATAGAAAAATAGAAAAATATTGTTCTTTTGGTGTGATATTTTGAGGTAGTAAACAGATTTTACTTCGATTCCAAGATAAGAGGATTTTAGAACCAGCAAAGGCTTCCTCATGAACATTCACATTTATCTTCTACTAAGTGGATTTTATTATGTCGCAAGACAAACACTGAACCTTGGAGTGGATCCTTATAAAGATTTTCTTTTCAAGAGAGGAATTACGCTATGGATTCTTGCCATTGACCTTGTGCAAAATGAATGCCCAACAGTGTGGAAGGAGAAAAGAGAGAAGTATGCATGTGTAAACTTAGAATTCATGGTGGCTAAGGAATTGTAAATTGAGATACATTATAGAATCAGTTAGAAGAGAACAAAGGAAAGGAATTAGAAGACAACAAAAAGATATCTAATCAATGAGGATCAAGTACACATCAGGAAAGAGGTGATCTACTATCTAGCAATAGAGTGCTAACTTAAGGATCATTACTGAGACATTCTAATAGTTGAATTAGTTAAATCTCTTAATAAAGTAATCTTAAAAGGCTATTTTAAATCCTTTAACATGGTGCTTACTTCATTGTAAGTTAAAGTCCTTTTACTAGGAACACTTCTAATAGGGTGTTGAAATCCTTTAATAGGGTAAGATCTAACAATCCTGTAAGCCCTTAACAAGGTAGACCTTTCACAGGGTAGATCATGTTTCATGATCAAACATTGTAACATTCTTTGGATACACTTTATTACTGTAGTAGTGAATATTTGTGGGTGTCATCCCCACCTCAATTTTACCTTCTCCTTAGAGGGTTTCTAGGTAACCAAATATCTTCTATCATATATGTGATGAATGTTGATTTACTTTCAAACTATGGATGTATATGCTTAATTTGATATTTCACTTTACATACATAAATTATTAGATGTATGTGTGGTGAATGATTTTAAGGTTGAAGTTTTAAGTACTGATTCACACCACACCCCCCACCCCGCCCTCTTAGAGTTTACTTTCCCTATTGTATTTTCAACAAATCAAATCTAGAATATACATCTCTCAAAGTGTAAGAAGTTTTTAGAGTTTCTAAATTAATGGATTATAAGTTTCACAATGATATATAGCCCCCACTTTAGTGGGAGTGCGAGCTAAACTTAAATTAAAGGTAAAGTAGATCAAAAGCATAAGATAATCTTTTCAAAAATTAGGAGGCAAGAAAATAATAAAACCTCAAATAGACTTGAGTCCTCTTTGAGCCTAAAATAAAGACAAGAGAATGACCACTAACAAAAAAGTGGGGTGTGATATCCCTAGACTAGTAATAATGTTTTTCTTACTATAAATTTCATGAACAATAATGCTACAAAAAAAGATGACATTGTTGGTCTATAAAGTTTGTGTAGAATGTTAGTCAGTCCATCAAGAGTTTAGTTTTAATGATTTTTGTCTAAAAAATAGGAATCTAGCATAAAGTTATCTTGGAATAAGGATTTGTGTGTCTTTAGGGCATCAAAAGGTGCAAATTCATGTATTGCATGTTAATGTATTGTTAATAATCCAAATTTAAATGATCAAAAAGTGACGATATCAAACCTTAAAGGATCCTTAATAATCCAAGAAGGGATCCAAAAATAAATAAAATCATTAAATATAGCATGGGTGCACAAAATATTAGTGGATTTTATCTACCCACATTAAAGTAATTTCAAATGCCTCAATATAAGCAATATCATTAAAAAAATCACACATAAATCCACTAGAGACATTTACATTGTGAAATTCCCCCAAGAAAGGATACAATGAGGGAAATGATTACACATTAAAAGGGAGAATAGAGGAATCTACTATATCTAGGGTCCATATAATCAAATGATACTATATGAAATATTATGTCCAAATAAAATTTAATTATTCCCAAAAGAAGTACAACTACAACATGATAGAAGAAAGATATGTTACAGTTACAAAGAAGAATTTTTGGTTTAGCATCATAAAGACCAAAAAGAATTAGGTTCTAAAATGTTGCATCATCCCAAGTGGACTATAAAAAGGACCACTTATGAACAATGACACATGTAACAACATATACAAGAAGTAAGCTACAAATATAAGAGTGATTTTCACATGTTTGATTCCTTTTTCACCTTATGGTGATATAACAAGAAGGTTCATTTAAATAAATCTAGAAAAAATATATAATAAGAAATTAATCACAAGGGATGAAGATTACAATAGAAAAATACATAATATCCACCACACAAGATGGGATAATAAAGCATAACACCTACCCCACTAACTCAGTCCATAGAATTTATGGAAGGTAGGTAAATTGCAAGAGAAGAGACATCAAACACAAGAGGAGGAGCACTAACAAATTCCAAATAAGAACCATGTTATACAGATATGTCATTATTTTTATTACTAGGAGTGATTGATTAATGTAAAGAAGATGAGTTAAATCATGATCAAGATTAATAGTCTCATATAAATCATCAAAAAACTACCATGCATAGCATTAAGTATCATAAACTATAGAAGTTGATGAAAGATCAGCCCCATAGCTCCCAAGAATCACTTGCATGCAAACACCTATCACAAAAATAGAGAAGCAAAAGCTATGGAGGGTGGAATTCCCAAATCCATAGATGAGAAATTCTTGATAAGAAAAAAAAAATGCTATTATCAAAAGTGTATTAATATTACAATGATAGATCATCCTTATAAAGAATATCAAAACCCTAAAAATTTCTAACCTAGTTTGCATCATAATATTTAATAAAATATTTAGTTATTACATGCCTAAAGTTTAGCTTAAGAAAACTAGATTTAATTAGGAAATATCTAATTACTCTAACAACCCCCCTTAAGATAAACTTAGGGAGTAGCTAAAAACCTAGAAACTACTATTGAAAGTAAATTTGGGTCCTAGCAACAAATCTTGATGAGGTACCCAAGTACAACCAAATCTCTGAAAAAGAGGAGAAATAGAGAAAACCATGTGGGAAAAACTCTACAGCAAAAAGAGATGGAAATAATGCTAAAATAATTAGTGAAGGACTGAAGAAGTCTCCAAACTAGAGAATGTCCAAGAATATAGGAACAAAAGATGATCAACAATTTAGCAAAGCAACAATATAGCTACAAACAATCACCTACATGCAAACACCTATCACAGAAAAAGAGAAGTAAAAGCTATGGAGGTTGGAATTCCCAGATCCATAGGTGAGACATTCTTGATGAGAAAAAAAGAGATTGATATTATAGAAAGTGAATTAATATTACAATGAGATATTATCCTTATAAAGGAGATCAAAACCCTAAAAAGGTCTAATCTAGGTTGCTTCATAATAATTACTAAAAGAATTAATTATTAGATGTTTAAAGTTTAGCTTAAAAAAACTAGAGTTAATTAGGAAATATCTAATTAGTCTAACATAAACATCACCTAGAGTGTCTTCTTCATCTAGATAAATCATAATAGAATCTATGATAAAAATAGTATTGAAATGTTTATTCATTTTACCTTTGTTCAAATGTACTTCCTCCACACGTCCAATCACGGTATGATCAAAGGAAAGTGAAGTAGGAGTTGTATGAGGTGATGAAATAGTTTGAGAGGTACAAGTGTGGGCTCTATCTTGACACTTGTGATGATGATCATGAGTAAATAGGTTATGCTTTTTTAGATGTTTAAGGTGGAGTAGGATTAGTTAACATTAGTTATCTTTCTCCTTGTGAAGAAATAAAAAGAGGAGCCACACTAGGTCGAGAAATAAAAATAGGAAGTGGAGAAGTTGATAAGGATGGATAGGTGGAATAGGAAGAAAACTATGACTATGATTAATCATAGCTATAATATGTTTAGAAATATTCTTAATTTAAAATCTTAATAAGACTAAAATATACAAATAATACAAGTTGGTAATGTTTGAGGTTGTACATAAGGCCAAAAAATGAAGCTTGACACAATCTTGAGGCCTAGAAAGATGTTAAAGACTATGGTTAATGGTATTGACCTCACTATTATGGGGAAACATAATATATTTGTGAATAAAAGAAGCTATGACTTGCATGAAAGAAATCCAAGGAAGATAAAAATTAACTTGAGATTTATTAAAAGTGGGAATAACTATGAAGGTAGTATCCATAACTTTGTTACAAAATTTTACAAGAATAGAAACAAAATCATGTGGACGATAAAGAAAATCATTACAAGGTTTTACTAAAATCATAAAAATACTTTTGTATATTTTTTATTAAAAATATACTCTTCATCTATGACATTAACCATGGAAGAAGGGTCAACAAGGATAGCAGGGGAAGGGATAATAGAAATCCTAGTAGGAATTTGAAGAGGACCATAAACACCATAAACATTTAACATAAATAGAGAAACAACAATAATTTGCTGGAACAAAAAATGGCCTTCTTATTATCTCCAAAAGTATGGAATTATAGATTTTAGAAATCATATATGTTGACTCACATTGGCAATTTCCTTACAATAATTTGCAAGGTAGAGTCATGAACTACCACCTAGAACTACCCTAGACAACCTATGGACCTTCCTTTTATTAACATGCCACTTCTTGGGAACATTCTAAACACTTATCCCTAACTCTTCTGGCTGACCAACCTAAAATTATATTATTTTATTAAAATTTATTACGTATAATTGTCTCAAGACAATTTACAATTTATATTTTCAGGTAGCTCAACTTATAAAGACCATAACTTATAAAGCATTGACCTTATTGGCTATTATAACCCCTTTTCAAAAATGGGATCTCATGTTCTACATTGGCTACTTGCACAAGCATCCATCAATCAAGGTTTGAACCCTTTTAAGAGCCTCTAAGGCCTTTAAAACTTATCTTAATGTTTTTATACCAAAAATGCATACTAGAGTTCTACAATAACTTCACCAATACATAAGATATGGCAATAAAACTCATCTGATGTGATGCTATATCTAAGATAAAACTCCACCTAATAAGTTAGAACACTCTATGTTCTCATGACCAACTTACCAAAAATGATTAGACTCCATAAATAGAAAAATTTCTCTAAAATCCCCTTATTGAAAAGACAAAAACATAAATATTTTTGGGTGATGCAATATTTCCCTTACACCAAGGATACCCGTACATAAAAAACCTAGGGTAATTTGTAAAGTGACACTATCATGTATCAAGTGTTTAGAGGAAAGAATATAAGGTTAACCTCATCCCGTGTTAGCCATGATTAATCTTCCACACATTTTCCTTTCCATTTGAATACATATTATTCATATGTCATCTTCCTTCTTCTTCTACCAATATGACTATCTAGTATATCCTTGATCTATTTAGTAGCTAAAATAGTTGTAAGAATGCTCCATTGTACTCCTATGACCTCATCTTCAACATCCCCTTTGTTATATTCTATCAGATATAAAATATTAAATATTGGTGAAATGTTCAATTTATTAGGAAAATATACTTCATAGGCATTTCTCAAATCATGATTCATTAGTATCTTGCATCATCCAAACTTATTCATTTTCATCTTATTATATATTCCCATTAGAAAATGCTCCTTTCTCAAATGAACAATTATATAATCCCAAACCTAAAATTCCTTATGCATGTATTTATCATCCCCATTAGCCTTTTATTATTTATTTATCTTTTTAATCTACTTCATCAATTCCTCATGGATTTTCTTTAGGTTTTCTATAAAATTCTTCATCTTTAACACTATTTGTTTCTTCTTTATCTAACTTCTCAATTTAGAAGCATTTATGGGACTACTCCCATATACAATCTAAAATAGTGGTTAATAGTTCTCTGTCGACAAAATTATTATATGAAAATTCTTTCTGTAGTAAAATAAAATATCATCTTGTTGGCTTAGCTCCATCCAAACATCTCAACAAACTCCCCAAACTCCTATTCACCACCTCTATCTATCCATCAGTTTTTGGATGATGTGATGAGATGAACTTCAATTTTTTCTTCAACTTCTTCCATTATGTGCACTAGAAATACCCAACAAACTTAGTATCTCAATATTGAAATATGTTTTTTGGTAGACCATGTAGTCTCACCACTTCTCTAAAAAATAGAACTACCTGATATCTATGAAAATTGCACCCTTGTCAAGTTATAGAAAATGTGACATTTTTGAGAAACATGGAAACACTCCTAAGTTGTGGGTGACCCAAAAATGAAGTGAATCTCCAAATCCTAGGCTAGTTCCTATAAGATACTCACCTATTTTACTTATTTATTTTAGAGGGAAAAGGATAGAAAGATTACTAAAATGAAATATAAATCCTATGGTGATGCACCAAACAACTATTGCAAAATACAAGAAAGACAACTTGAATAACACATACATGGATTTATAAACTCACACAACCCATACTTCATGCTTGTGCATGAATGTTTCATAGAAAACCCTAGAAAATTATAAGTTTAAGAAGGAAAGATGGCTTTCACAATACCAAAACTATAATAATGCCTTGACAAAAACTGCAACCTACATACAAGTAGTTGTAAAGATGGGAAGGTAACATAAAATGCATAAAAGTGATCTCCAATGTATTATTGAATATGCAAAAAGAGGAGTTACAAAACTAATGCAAGTAAGAGCCAAGGACCACACAAGTAGTCACAAAAAATATTCAACTACAAAAGTTAAACTCTTTACAAATGAGCCTTTAACCCATATTTATAGCTGTAAACCAATTGTGCTTAAGAGATAGCAATCTCCTTGGTTGGATTTGATCATTTAGGCCACATTTTGGACCCCTCAAAGCACCCAAAAAAGGTAAAATAGTGCTCCAACAAGTATGACTTATCTTCTTTATCATAATGGCTACCCATTATAGCTAGATATCCTTTAAAAAGGCTCATGATTCCCTGACTATAATTCCACTAAAGTTGTCATCTTATCCCAGATGAATTGGTAGAGAACACACAATTATCTTATCTCATAATGTACCTTGCATTAACTCCACTTATGACTGACCTCTTATCTTGATGAATAGTCCAAGCACACAAGTTTGTCTCATTCTCCTAAAATAAATAATAAAGACAAAACTCCACTCAACAAAGTAAAAACTCACTTAGAAAAGTAGGAATCCACTTATAGAAAGTTGAATGCCACTTTGAAAAGTAGAAGTCACTTATAAAAAGTAGAATGTCACTTATCCTCATCTTCATGGTAGCAGCCATTGATTACATCTATATATCATTGAAGCAAAACTTGCTTGAGGTTGTAAGTGGAAATGCTAACATTACCAATTTTTAACAAGAATGCTAAAAATTGGTAGCATACCACTTGAAAAAAGTCACTACTTTTCTTACAAGGAATGAAATATTCCACCTTTAATATCTTGTTAACCATTGTAAAAATTGAATCATGCCCTCATTGAGTCCTTGGTAGACCAAGAATAAAATGCATGCTAACATCCTCCCATGGATTCTTCGGTATAGACAATGGTTGATACAACCTTTTATTTTTATTTTCTCCCTTTTTCATCTGACATACTTTGTACAAACTTCTTCACATCTTGCTGAAAATGTGTCTAGTTATAATTCTCACTTACTAGAAAAATATTTTTATCTTGACCAAAGTGTCCAACTAATCCTCCACTATGCTTCTCTTTGATGAGATTCTTTATTGGAATACACAATTGACTTCCTCTAAATAGAATACCATCCTAGAGGATAAAATCCAACCACTTAGTTCTATCTAGAGTAATAGGTTGTATATGAGTTTTTCAAGATTCTACAAAATTAAGACCCACTTGATAACAACTTTTGAATTTCTTTAACCCAACAACCTCAATGTGCATCTCTAGTAGAAAAGGTTGTCCTATACTAAGAGAATATACAACCCTATTAGACTTCACACTCTCGTGTTTCAAAATAAATGTGTAACTTTACAAAAGCTCAACCCATTTCAAATCTGTCTAATTTAACTTTCCTTGACAATTAAAATATTGCAAAGATTGATGATTAGTATAAAAAAAAAACTCCTTAGGAAGAAGATAGTATCTTCACTTCTTTAGTCTTTGAACTTGTCATGCCCAAAATAAAGGGGAAAAAATACATAATTTTTTTTTTAAAGTTAATTAATCTACAATGTTAATACTAGTTTGAGTATAGACACATAAGTCACATTAGATATTATAGAGTTCCATATTTTGTTTCATGTCTTGGTCTATCTCCGAGTTGCATAGGTTACATATTTTTAGAATGTTCATTTAATTATCGTTATACTTGCTCCCAATGTTAAAAAGGACTTCTTGACTAATTAAAATCATTAACTATTGAATATTATATTATTCATGACTTCCATTTTAGAGGTTAATTCAACATATGAATATTGATCTGACTTAGTCTCATTCTAGTGGATTATTGTTCCTAGTTTTAAATTTAACTTTATCAAATATATTTAGTCATAGAAATTAAAATTCCTATTGTCACTTAGGTTTGCACCTTGTCCAAAGCCTATGCATGAGGACAACCTAGTGAAACATGGAAACAACCTCCAAGTTGTGGGACTTGAACTGTGAGGTTGAGTCTCTGGAGAAGGTCGGCTTCCTCTTACTATCAGGATGCACCTAACTACTCTTGGAGAGGAAAAGGGAGAAGGAGAGCATGAAAGAAAATCTACCTAATCTAATTTAAAGAGGTGACACACCAAAATAGAATGTTCATACCAATCTTTGCCCATATATGCACTTTTGAACCAGAATGAAACTAAGGATATACACATTCAGACTTGCTTTAATCTAATAATCACATGTAGATTAGAAGACCAAGATGAATGACACAAGGAAAGAGTGATTCACTTATATTATCATTCATAGGCTAGGGAGATACAGTCATGCAGATCATAGATCTCTACAAAACACCAGTAAGAGGCAAGGAATTCTTGCACTTTCATACCAATGGTTGAAGGAGATAAGACATAAAATCATGTAGTTTAGAGGCACAGGGGAATTCACATCGAGAATTTGTAGAGTAGTAACAGAGAAAATAGAGAAGGGTCGAACCTTACAAAATTCACAAAAAATGCCTTTATAGTTTAGGCATAACTGAGATTTTCCCTCCAAAACTATCTTGCAACCATCGCCATCAAGGTTCTGCCAAGAACAATCATGGGGATCTGAAGAAATATGATCTAAGTATAGCTTTTGGTACCAAAAAATCTAACAGTTAACTAAAATAGGGCCTTGAGAAGACAGAGGCAGCACCATTGATTGTCTTGATCAGGTAGATGGATCAACTGGGAGGGTGATGGAGTGTTGTTCCTTGTCTCAAATTCATTCTGGGTTGGTTGGCATTGATCACAAAGATCAAATCACATAAAAAATCCTGACTTTCTTCATTCTTGAGCACCTAAAATAGCAAGATCAACAAGTCAACTAAACTCTACATCCAAAATAGGCTACATGGACCAATAACCTCTTTCATTTCTGCCACCTTGCAAGGTCTTCTTGAGTTGACCACCCCTTTCATTACTAACTATGCCATCTTCTCAAACTCCAACTGCGATGGTCACATTAACTACCAGCGCATCTAACTATTACTACCTCCACCAGACCCACTAGGACATGTGTCACCGAGGTGTTATGTCGCTATGCATATCCTTCAAGAAATTTATCGAAACAAGATAGCACCCATTATGGATCCAGACTAATCTGACGATCGTGAAAACTCATCGTATTACTGCGCTGTCTCCTTAAAAGAAACTTGGAAACCTAGGCCCACGAACCACCTGGCAACCACTGGCATAACTTGGCATCCTCATCCTGGCGAGACCTAGCCCCACTGATCCACATGGCACAATGGTGCTATGTTTCTATGGGTAATATCCTCATAGCTTCCCATAGTGAGATAGCGCTAGCCGTAGATTTCCTTAGATTTGATGATCATGAAGAATCGCCATATTATTGTGCTTTTGCCTTTAAAAATTCTAGGCTCATGAACCAACTCAGCACACCTAGCATCTAACTCAACCCAAACTGGTACCATCCCTACAGTTTCATAACACTTGGCCCCACCCTACTATGTGTCACTGAGGTACTATGTTGCTATGGATAACCTTCAAGCAATTTCTCATAGTGAGATAGTGCCCACCATTGATCCAGATTGATCCAAGGGTGAGGAAACCTTCATGCATTTGAAAGGGGTGTGTGTCTAAGCTACTATTGATAGCAAAAGATCTGCACAGTTGGTGACAAATCAGAACCTTGTTTCAAGCATAGTCATCCTTCCATGTTGCCTGAGGTCCCATCATGTGTTCCAAATTTCATCACTGATATCTAATGGGGCATGCTTGGGACCCATCTTCCTTTTGATGTCACTGCCACATCATTTTCTATCTGGGTGCTATGTTGCTAATAGTGAGGAACATAGATTTTCTGATAGCACCATAGCACCCATCGTTGATTTAGCAAAACTCGGTGCCAAAGAAATAAAGAGGAAAAGGAGGACCCACCTGATACATGGTGAAAAGGTGCTATGTCACTATGCATATCCTCTGTGCAACTTCCCATAGTGAGATAGCGCCAGCCATAGATTTCCTTTGATCTGATGATGCCTAGGAAATAAGGAATATCCTAAGGTTTCATCATTTAATTTTTTTGATATTCCTAGGATGATTTAAAATAACATTAAATTGAGAAGTGACCGTTGGGCAGGCAAGTATTTAAAATTCAAATATTTGGCTGGGGGGCACAATATGTAACATTTATGGTGACTCACAGGGGATGCTAGCCTGCTATGCATAGACTAGTGACCTCATGCATCCATTGGGTTATAGAGTCAAAAAGATGTGGATCTTGCATATATTGTGAAACCCTAACCCTACCTCTAAGAGGAAAACCTTGAAACTCCTATCTCTACCACTGGAAGTAGAGACCAAAACCTCCTTTTGTGCTCTTCAAAATTTCAAAACTTGCTATCTCACGGAGACAATCTTGTGCTCATGCACTTCTTGGAAAAGCAAGGAAAAAACTAGAATATTTAAACTAAACTAATGTACATGGAATCTCAAACCCTCAGAAACATGGCTTGAGAAAGATCCCGTTGACTGGGATGGGAAAAATTTCACCACTAGGCCTACTTAACTGAAAAGCATTGGCTTGTTTGCAACTAATATCAGATAGGGTCCACTTCATAATGCATCAAACTTTGAGTGTCTTCCTAGTTTTTCCCTATCTGCATCCCATTTCAGAACCAAATCTCCCTCTTGGAAGATTTTGACCCTAGCCTTCCTATCAAAACTCTTTTTTACTCGTTGCTGGTGTGTTTCTAGGGTTTGCATAGCTTTATTTCTCTTCTCTTCCAGCTTCATTAGCTCTACCATTCTTATTGTCATGGCATCATCTTCAATCAACTCCAACTGATGAGCTAGCTCTAGGGATGGGAACTCCAATGAAATTGGAAGCCTTGCTTCTCTGCCATAGACTAACACAAATGGTGAATTCCCTATTGACCTTTTAGGCATTATTCTGTCAACCCACAGAGCTATCCTTAGTTTTTTATGCCAACATCTCTAGTTATCTTCTATTGTCCTTTTCATGATCTTAATCAAGTTCTTATTGGAGGACTCAGCCAAACCATTACCCTAAGGATAGTAATTTGAGGATGTGCTTAGATAGATATTATGATCCACTGCCCATGCACAAATTTGAGCTCCAACAAAAGACTTTGCATTATCTAAAATAATGGTTGAAGGGGCACCAAACTTGGTCACAATTCCATCAAGGAACTCAACAACTAAAGATTTTGTGGCATCCTTCAATGCAACTACCTTTGTCCATCTGGTGAAGTACTCTATAGCAGCTAGAATCCACTTGCAACCAAAACTAGAAGGAGAATTAATAGGGCCTATGGAATCCAATCCCCATTGAGAAACAGGTTGGTCCACGTAAATAGGATGAAGGGGAAGAGCTACAAGTATTTGTTTGCTAGAGAAGAAGGGACATTTCTCACACTTCCTTACATACCTATGACAGTCATGGAACAAGGATGGCCAAAAGTAACCAGCCCTCATGATCTTCATTGCAATTGTTCTAGCTGAGAAGTGACCACCATCAAGACCATCATGAAGCGCTTTGATTACTCTTTCAGCTTGGTCTATATCAAGGCATCTTAATAGGGCTCCATTAAAATATTTTCTAAAGAGGACACCATCAACTATGACATAAGGAATTGACTGTAATCTATATTGTCTCTTTTTAGTTCTATCTAATCCTTGAGGGTATCCATTGCCTAATAAGAAATTCATCATATCATCCATCTAACTCCTTGGGTTGCTATTTCTTACCTCTTGTTTCTCTATCAGTATCATAGCAGCTTCCTCATTAGGTTCTTGAGATGATAACATCTATTTACACAACCCCCTCCCTCTTACTAGCTTGGTAATCTGAATGTCAACATCATATTTCATCACTTTAGTAATCCAACCAGCTCTTTTCTCACTAATATCTTTGCTCAAAACAAAATCCTTCACACTAGCATGGGGTACTAACAAATGAATCTTATTATGATATAGGAGGTGTCTAAATTTCTTTATAGCTTTGATGACTACAAGGGCTTGCTTCTCAACATAACCATACTTATCTTCATATTCTTTAAGCCCTTCACTAAAAAAAGCTATGGGCTTCTCATCACCTTTATCATTTCTTTGATTCAAGACAGCAAAAATGCTTGACTCACCACCTAGCATATAAAGGATGAAATCTTTCTCAAAATTTGGATTCATGAGAGTAGGGGCTGAGGCTATGACTATCTTGATCTCTTCAAAAAATTTCTTCCCTTCCTTGGTCCATGCAAAGACCATACCTTTCTTGAGCATAGTTGTAAGAGGTTTCACCATGTTAGAAAGATTAGGGATAAATCTTCTCACAAAATTTATCCTACCTAAGAAACTTTGCAGCCCTTTCTTGTGTTTAGGAAGAGGGAGGGTAAGTATTACTTTTGTTCTCTCTAGATCAATGGTTAAGCCATCCTTAGATACAATATGTCCTAATAATTTTCTTTGGTTACTAGTAAAGACACACTTGCCTGGGTTAAGGGAAACCCCAAACTCTCTACATCTTAGGAATACTTGTCTTAGATGGTCAAAATGATCCTCTGCATCCTTTGAATACACAGTGATATCATTAAGGTAAACTAAGAAAAACTTGTCAATCAATCTTTTGAAGGCCATCTCCATTGCCTTCTAAAATGTAGCACCTGCATTGGTTAGCCCAAATGGCATCTTACAGTAAGCATAGGTACCCCATTTAGTGGTAAATGCAATCTTCTACCTATCAGACTCTTTAACCAACACTTGATTATAGCCAGAAAATCCATCAAGAAATGAAAATCTCTTTGAACCATTGACCTTGGACAAAATCTACTCCATAGAAGGGAGAGGATGGTGATCTTTAAGGGAAGCTTGGTTAAGGTCTCTAAAGTCCACACACAATCTAATTTCTTTGTTCTTCTTCATAACAGGGACAAGGTTTGCTACCCATGATGAGTGTTTGATGGGAAAAATTATATTGGCCTCAATCAACTTGGATAGCTCTTTTATCATTAGGGGTTCAATCTTTGGATTCACTGGCCTCTATTTTTGTCTTACTAATTTTACATCATTAATTAAATCTATGGTATGCTGAAGTAACCTTGGGTCAAAACCCTTTAAATCATCATATGTCCAGGCAAATATATCATTAAATTCTTGACATAGATGAATAAAACTCTCTTGCTCAATTTTAGGACATACCTTCCCCATGTTTAAGAACTTTCCATCAGTAACCATGACTAGAGTATAGTCATCTTCATCAGTAGCTAGGTTCCTGACTCTACCTCTTGCTTGATCATCAAGATTAAAAACACTCTCTAGAGTAATGAGACCTTTAGGCAACTTGTTAGAACTGAGATGAATGATCTGATCACTGTATTGATCCTATAGTCTTGACTAATTTCTCTCTAAGAATTCTGCCTCATTCTACAAGAAGCTCACAATTTGCTCATCAGACTCAAACACTTGCCAATGGATGTTGTTATCAGGGATGGTAGTCCTTACTACCACTCTGATTTTTTGCTTCTTCTCCTCCTCAAGATTCCCTAGCACATCATAAGATGCACCTATTGTTGCAAGTCTATCAGCACGTTTGTTTTCTTTTCTAGGGATGCTTTGAATATTAAATGCATTGAAACCTTTAAGAAAATCCCATACCCTATTTTTATAAGACTTGAGAAAACCATTCTTGGTGGTATTATGATTTCTCACTTGATTAACTACCAACTCACTATCTTCATATACCCTTAAGGCTTGGATTCCTCTTTTTTGAGCAAGTAGGAGACCTTGAATCAAGGATTCATACTTAGCTACATTATTAGTGGAACTAAATTGGAGCCTAAAGGAGAAGTAGTACCTTATTTGTGCTAGAGAAATCAACATCACACCAGCCCCTGATCCATTTTTATTCCTTGATCCATCAAAGTACATACTCCATATCCCACTCATATCTTCTTTAGTCTCCACAAGATTGGGAACTACAACATCTCTCTCCAATATAAAATATGTACTGAGACCTATCTCAAGGATTTCTGATGTAGAATCAAATTGATATGTATCAACCCATTCATCTAAGAGAAAATTAGGTATCTCTACTAGGGAAGTGGTGGGCTCATTCACTGTGTCATTCTCATCTATCTCTAGGATAGGGCAATTCATGCTAATGAGATTAGGGGTGTAGGGTTCAGTATGATGGAGGGCTTAAGGCTCTGCTCTAATTGAAGCTTTGGCTCCATATCTTGTTCTAAAAAACATATATGACCAATCAGAAGATTTGTAACCACCTATTTGGGTAGTGAAGTCTCTTGATAGGCAGATGGAAAAATATGGCTTGACCTCAGCAACAGAGATATCTTGGGTTACAGTACAACTAGGGCATGCATGTAAGGCCATCTCCACATTCTTAAGGATCCCTACAGTCTTGATAGTGCTACCATCCAACTATAATACATCCCTAACAATGGGCTCATATTTCATTCTCAAAGCATCAGCAACACACCTAGGCATCACTAAGCTGCTAGCACCTGAATAATTCATGCAATTATGGACTAGTTGGCCCCCTATAATTAGAGAAACATAGAATGGAGGAGGTCTAACCTTTTTACTTGTTTCTACCTCCCTTGATGGTTGCACTAGGTGTGTGGCACTTTCCATACTGAGTGGTTGATCCTTTGGTTCAATTTTTTCCAATTCTTGTTGCAGCAACCTCTTTTGCATGGGTATAGTAGCAACAACATCCCACATGGAGATATTCACATTTGTCTTCTTCATTTTCTCTACCACACTGAATGACATAGTAGGTGCTTTGATAGAAGCTTTGGGAGCTACAATTGTATGAGGTTGAGATGGAATAACCTGAGGATCACTTATATCTTTTTTGCCATGATTTTGCCTTTGCTGCTGAAAGGTACTTGCTTGATTATTTGCTGCTTGCTCATGAGATATCACATTTAAAGTTGAGGCCTGATTGGGAGGAGGGGGGACAACATCTTCCATAGCTCTTCTTTTTCTTCTAGTGTTATGAGAAATGGAATCCTGGTATACATTACAATGCTCCTCCATCTGATGATTCATAAAAGAGTAATCGCTCTGTCTTTGCATGTCTAAGGCATCTTTAAATTGGTCCTCTTTGTATGATTTTTTTGTTGCAGGTTCTTGGACTATCAAAGCCATAAAGGATTTGGCCTTCTAACACATAAAATGGGCATAGGAGTAGTTACAGGAGGGACACAAATCTTGATCTTGAGCCATATTATTTTGAGGGACTATGGCCCTACTTTGGGTTACATTTGAGGTTGAAGCATGGCACCCTTGCTTACTCTAATCAAAAGAATTATTCCAATGATTAGGATTTGGCAGCCTACCATTGCTTGGAATTTGATATTGCAATTGATGAGGTTTACTACCTTGAGCTTGCTATCTTTCTAAAGTCACCACCTTGTTGCTTACTTTCTGCATCATAGAGGAGTAATCCTCTAGCTTCTTCCCATAGTCTTGCAATCTTTTCTCTAGGTCTTTTTCTCTTTTATCCATGTTCTACGTCATAGATTAAATCATCTCTTTGATTTCATCTATCCCACTTGAAGATGTGGAAGCTTGAGGGACTGGAGTAAGGGATTTTGCTGTAGAAGTTGTGGGGAGAGGAGCTATTACTGGTTGATGATTTGGAACATCAGGGAATAAAGGCATAGGAGGCCTTAGAGCTAGATTACCTTCTTGTATAAATATATTTTCTGCCCTTATTGCTATGTCATAAGCATTACACAAGGTATCTCCTCCCATAGTTTGGATTGTAGTGGCAATATCATTGTTAAAAGCTCTAAGGTAATGCAAGAAGGCATTACCAGGGGTAAGCTTTACTGAAGTAGGTATTCTATCCCATGTCTTTTGAAATCTATAAATAAAATCAGTCATACATTCATGGGGGGCTCTTTTTATATTAGTCAACTACTCTAAAAGTGACAAATAGTCACTTTTATCCTCAAAATGTTTGCACAATCTTGCTCCCAATCCATCCCAATTTGTTATAGAACCATGAGCTAAACCTCTATACCATTTTAGTGTTTTTCCTTTCAAGGATGAGGCTAGGAGCCTAACTCCAACATCATCCTCTGTAATATCATGGATATTGCAGACATTTGCAACCTCTTGAATGTGTTCTGAGGGAGAGATAGAAGTTTCAGCAATAAACCCTGGTATACTTTTGAGGGCAACTATTGGTATGTCATGTCTTTGGGCTAATAAGAGAGGGCTCCCACCATTAAAGGTGGCAAAAGTATGAGCTCTAGGCAATGCCATATAGACAAGTGATCTATTGATATGCATTAATGGTAGTCTAGGCTAAGATCTAACAATAGGAGGAGTAGAGATAGATCTTGTAGGTGTATTGGTTACTATTGCACTCCTAACTGGTGATAAAGATATTTTAGTCTTCCTTCTCCTAGGGTTTGAAAGTGAAACCTCTTGATACTGAAACTTATCTCTAGAAGATGCCCTTGTTTCAGCTCTGGGCATGAATCACTACAACTTTGATCTGGAACTAGATATGTATTTGGAGCTCAGAGTCACGAAGTACTTTGAGGAATGAGCCTCTTGAAGGCTTAAACACTGAATCTAGTACTATCTCCTTGGTATTGATCTTGAAATCTTCCCTTTTAACACTTGTAGGCTTGAAGTTTTCTGAGATGTAGTCCCATCGGTGTGCCAAAAATTGTTGTCACTTAGGTTTGCACCCTTGTCCAAAGCCTATGCACGAGGACAACCTAGTGAAACATGGAAACAACCTCTAAGCTATGGGACTTGAACTATGAGGTTGAGTCTCTAGAGAAGGCTGGCTTCCTCTTACTATCAACATGCACCTAACTACTCTTGGGGAGGAAAAGGGAGAAGGAGAGCATGAAACAAAATCTACCTAATCTAATCAAAAGAGGTGATGCACTAAAATAGAGTGTTTAGACCAATCTCTGCCCATATGTGCACTTTTGAACCAAAATAAAACTAAGGATATACACATTCAAACTTGCTTTAATCTAATAATCACATGAAGATCAAAAGACCAAGATGAATGACACAAGGAAAGAGAGACTCACTTATATTATCATTCATAGGCTAGGGAGATACAGTCATGCAGATCATAGATCTCTACAAAACACCAGTAAGAGGCAAGGAGTTCTTGTACTTTCATACCAATGGCTGAAGGAGATAAGACATAAAATCATGTAGTTCAGAGGCATAGGGGAATTTACATTGAGAATCTACAGAGCAGTAATAGAGAAAATAGAGAAGGGTCAACCCTTACAAAATTCACAAAAATTTCCTTTATAATTTATGCATAACTGAGATTTTCCCTCCAAAACTATCCTGCAACCACTGCCATCAAGGCTCTGCCAAGAAAAATCATGGGGATCTGAAGAAATATGATCTAAGTATAGCTTTTGGTACCACAAAATCTGACTATTAACTAAAATAGGGCCTTAAAAAGATAGAGGCAGTGCTATTGATTGTCCTAATCAGGTAGATGGATCAATCAAGGGGGGATGGTGGAGTGCTCTTCCTTGTCTTGCATTCATTCTGGTTTGGTTGGCATTGATCACGAAGATCAAATTGCATAAAAAATCTCAACTTTCTTCATTCTTGAGCACCTGAAATAGTAGGGTCAGCAAGTCAACTAAACTCTACATCCAAAACAAGCTACGTGGACCAATAACCTCTTTCAATTTTACCACCTTGCAAGGTCTTCCCAAGTTGACCACCCCTTTCATTACTGACCGCGCCATCTTCTCAAACTCTAACTGTGACAGTCACATTAACTACCAGTGCATCTAACTGTTACTACCTCCACCGAACCCACTAGGACACATTCACTGAGGTGCTATGTCACTAGCTGTATCCTTTGAGCAATTTACCATAGTGAGATAGCACCCACCATGGATCTAGATTGATCTAATGATCATGAAGACTCACCATATTATCGTGCTATCTCCTTAAAAGAAACTTAGAAACTTGGGCCCACAAACCACCTGGTAACCACCTGGCATAACTTGGCATCCTCATCTTGGTGAGTCCTGGCCCAACTAATCCATGTGGTAATGGCACTATGTTGCTATGGGTAATATCCTTCCAGCTTCCCATAGTGAGATAGCACTAGCCGTAGATTTCCTTAGATCTGACAATTGTGAAGACTCGTCGTATTATTGTGCTTTTTCCTTTAAAACTTCTGGGCCCATGAACCAACTCAGCACACTTGGCATCTAACTCAACTCAAGCTGGTACCATCCCTATGGTTTCATAACACTCGGCCCCACCTTGCTATGTGTCATCGAGGTGCTATGTCGCTATGGATAACCTCCGAGCAATTTTCCATAGTGAGATAGCACCCACCATTGATCTAGATTGATCCAAGGGTGAGGAAACCTTCATGCATTTGAAAGGGGTGTGGGTCCAAGCTACTGCTAATAGCAAAAGATTTGCATAGCTAGTGATGAATGAAAACCTAATTTCAAGCACAGTCATCCTTCCATGTTGCCTAAGGTCCCACCATGTGTGCCAAATTTCATCATTGATATCCGACAGGGCATGCTTAGGACCCACCTTCCTTCTGATGTTGCCGCAACATCATTTTCTGTCTGGGCACTATGTTGCTAACGGTAAGGAACATAGATTATCTGATAGTACCATAGCACCCACTATTGATTTAGCAAAACTCAATGTTGGAGAAATAACAAGGAAAAGGAGGACCCACTTGACACATGGTGAAAAGATGCTATGTCGCTATGTGTATCCTCTGTGCAACTTCCCATAGTGAGACAACACCAGCCATAGATTTCCTTTGATCTGATGATGAGGAAGCTACAAGCCTATAGGAATAAACCTAGGAAATAAGGAATATCCTAAGGTTTCATCATTTAATTTTTTCGATATTCCTGGGATGATTTAAAATAACATTAAATCAGGAAGTGATCTTTGGGCAGGCAAGTAATTAAAATCCAAATATTTGGCAAGGGGGCACAATATGTAACAATTCCTATTTAATTAAAGTTTTTATTTCCCTCTTTATTAAAACATCAATAACTATAAAGGAATAATATTACTATTTTTTTTAAATAAAGAAATAGCATTGTCAAAATTAAATAAAATTAAACAATAGTAGCTACAAATCTAACATATTATCCTTAAGAAAGATATTTAACCACAACTTAACCATCTAACTCTTTTCAATCTTATATTAAAATTTATTAAAATAAATGAAAACAATACTACTAAATTACTAAATTCTAGGATAGGTTAAAATTCATATATATATATATATATATATATATATATATATATATATATCTTTTAACAAAATTCATAAAGCCATATATTGACTAAATTACATTAAAACCATAAAATTCATAAAACCATATAAAATTCATAGGATATATATATATATATATATCTCTTTTAACAAAATTCATAAAACCATATATTGACTAAATTACATTAAACTAAAACGATACTAATTTAACAAATATACTAATTTTTAAATAACCTAAATTACTTACTAACACTAACAAACAACTAGGACAAGAGCACCCTTTCAATACTCCCACCATTTCAGTTTTGGTGTGATGAACTTCTTTGAAGAAGCATGTGAATACAATAAGAGCATATAGCTCAAACTTGTGTGTCCAAGCTAGGATAGGTTAAAATTTTCCTCTTTGGTCTTTGTTGAGAATGGTATCTTGACTTGGGTTGGTATCATTTGGAGTTCTTTGTCTTCTCATGTTGGTGAAATGTTAAGTGAGGAGTCTTTATTTCATTTTGATCATATGTGTGCTTTAGAAAAGCTTCCAAGGTGGACTATTAGCTTGGAAGACCTTAATACTTAAACAATGCAATTTTATGTAATACCTGTCACTATATAGAATAGTTATTTTGAAGAGTTTGGAGGTCTTGAGTGAAGCAAGATAATACTCACAAGGATGTTTTGGGAAGGTCTAGTGCGGTCTTAGAAGGTGGAAACAAGTAACTCTACCAGAGAGGAAAAATTGCTTAAAAATTGCTAGCAAGTTTTAAAAGTTGTTGAATCAACTTTTCAACTTTTCCATTTTTGTTGTTAAAAGACCTATTTCATAACATAGCTTTTTAAAATCCTTAAAATATTTCTTTATACCATTGAATAGCTTATTTAAGCTTGGAGGAACCCTGACCAAGGGTCTAAAGTCTTTATTTTGTATGACATTGTACTATTATAGCAAACTATGACTGACTTTAATGCAAATTTACTAGTTTTTTTATTGCATTTGGTAGACAAATACATTGAATTTAGCATTTTTTTAGATGATTTAGTTTGTATATTTTTTAATATTCATTATCCATGCATTAGATCAGATTTTTGATCATGTTTTATAAGGGTTTTGTAAATTTCTTTAAAAGTAACAATTTGTTGTCCAGTTTTGAGTTCTCAACAATGAACAGGTTGTAGCTCTTGCTTCAACTGTGGGATTTCCATGGAATTTTGAATTCCAAGACTAAAAACATTAATTTGTAACAAATTTCAAGAAAGGGTCTAGTAAATTTGTGCAAGCATTTGTTTGACAAAGCCCTAGGTGAGCTAGGCAATGCCTAGTTAGGAGCAATCAACAAAGAAGCAGTTCTCAAGAGCAAAGTATGAGGATTCAAGACTTTCCCTTTAGATTAATTCAAGATGGACATAAGAAGGTTATTTATTGAAGAGGATAAGTTTCTATGAGTTGAATAAGGTGTTTCAAAGTTGAGAATAGTAGGTAGCTCTCAAAACTCTTCAAAACCCTCATTTTTACCATTATCGTTGTATGACTTTTTGCTAGCCTAAAACCTCAAAAATATTTGAGTATGGACTATGTGAAACAAATTTTATTAAGGTTCCCCCATAACCCCTAGTGGAAAAATCCCTAGGTATCTTGGGTAGAAGCCTCCTAAGAAGGATGAGGAGGGAGACAACGATGATGAGGAGGAGCCAGAGTCTAAGGAGGTGGTTAAGGAGACGCAGGAGGAAATTAAGGATGAAAGTGGAAGGAAGAAATGCTAGAGGGTAAGTTTGGAGGATGTGTGCTCTCAGTTTGAGGAGATTTCTATGCTGCCCCTATCTCTTTTCCACCTTCAAGCCCAATTTGAGGAACAAAAAGAGGAGAATGTAGGGTATGCGAAAGGGGAAGTGTAGGTCAATGATAGGAGGAAAGCTTTGGATAAAATTTGATGTCAAGACTTCAAAGATGGGAATCTTTAGGAAGGCCATGAATCCCCAAATCCTCATGGATAATCAAGAGGAACAATAGCTAGAAGAACTCATTGACACAATGACAGTGGCTATTTCAAATAGAGCCAGGGAGATAGGGATGAACCTCTTGAATAATGCTCGTAACAGTATGATTGAAAATTTTAGATCAATCAAATGGCTTTTCCATGAATTGGAGGAGGTCAAAGATCAGGTGAGACATATTGAGGCAATAAGGAATTGGATGGATGCTAATAGGAGGATGGATTTAGCTGATAGGCTTAGTCTGGTGGAAAGAAGGATACACAACCTAGAGAACTATAATCATAACCTTGCAAATTAGATGTTCTCTTTGTTAAGCTCCATTAACAAAAACATCATCTCTCTTATGGGCTGGATCAAAGAAAAATAAATATAGGATGATGAGGAAGGAAAAGATAGGGATAAAGCTAGAATAGAGGATGACTCTGCAAAGGACAACACCACTCCTAATCAGGACTAGGGGGACCAAAGGGCACAACAGCTAGAAGTGGAGGAGAATCAACTAGCCTTCGAGGCTGTTCAGGTTATGCAAGCACTGGAGTGAAAGAACAAGGAATAACTCTTGCCTATTCTTTTTTTTAGCTTTATGCCATGGTATTACTTGTCTTTTTTCCTGGTCTTTTCTCAGAACTCTACTTTTTGGCTAGGCTTTATGCTTATTATTAGCCTCTAAACTAATACTTTTTTGGCTGGACTTTCATGCTTATTATCAACCTTATATGTTTTAAATTTTGGGTTTTATGATCCCTATAAAACCTATTTATCTAATCAAAATTTTTTTTTATTAAGACTAGGTCTAATTATTCCCTAAGGGTATTAAGTTATTAGCCCTATAAATCTAGGTGGAGGCCTAATTAGGGGCTCTTCTAGTAGCCTTTTATGAAGAAATCAAGAAATTGGGTAGGAACCCATTGTCACCATCCATTGAAGCATACTAAAAGTGTTCCAATAACACATCAAAACTCATCAAAACTTTGGTTGGACTAGGGAGTTCTGTAGAGCCCTAGTAGACCTACATTTTCCCTTTGGAAGAATTACATTCCTAGAAGGATAAGAGAGTCATGAAGCAAGATTTCATCATTTCATATGGTGGGAAGGTTAGGGTAGGTTAGGGGATGTTATAAGTTGTAGGAAATCCTATAGACCAAGTTAGGTGTTAAGAGAACACCAATATCCTAGTGTGGGTCAGTGGCATAGATTGGTTAGTCTACCCTATCTCTCCCCATTAGATTGGTATCAAAACTTGCAAAGGTGTGGGAAAAAGCAAGTGAAAAAAAAGGTGAATGCAGTCACCTAGTGAATCAAGTGATTCTAACAAAATGGGAACCAATACTAAATTGTCTTTAAAGGTAGAAGAGAAAGAAGAAGACAATAGGTATTTGAGGGAAAGATTGGCACAATTGGAATAGTTGTTGAGTGAGGTCTAAGATAGTATAGATAAATTCAAGGGAAAGATGGAGTATAAATAGGAGAAGGAGGCTAAAGAAAAAGACATTGAGTTGGAAGAAGAAACTCCAACACTAGACCCTATTTTACTAGAAGAACCTTTCTTGAAGGCAATCAAAGTAATAAGTAGTAAAGCCTTGGAAGGAATTCCTCTATTTAGTGGCAAGATGGATCCTAATCTCATCATGGAATGGATTGAAGGAATGGATAACCATTTTGAATGTGATGATGTCTCTAATGCTTAAAAGGTTAAAGTGGTAAGGTCAAGATTGTAAGGTACTGCTCTCACCTAGTGAAAATTTGTGCAAAGAGGGAAAAAGAAGGGAAAGGTCCTATTACTTCCTAGAAAGGAATTGTGGCTAAGATCAAACAAACCTACATTCTTGAAGACTATGAAATACAAATGCATAGGAGGAGACAAAATCTGAGGCAAAAAGACATGGATGTGCATTCATATACTGAATAATTTTAAAAACTATGCTTAAGATCTAAAGTGGTGGAAGATGAAAGTATGAGGTTGGCAATATATTTAAATGGACTCAAATGGTTAAGAATAAATGAACCTTGTCACTCCTAAAATAGTTCATCAGTGCTCCCTAATGGCCCTAAAGATGGAACAAAAAGGAAAAAGAAAGTAGGGCTGTACTTCCAAGAATAGGGGAAGAGGTAGGGATTCTAGAGGTGGTCAAAGAGGTGGTTCTAGTAGAGGCGGTGAATCAAGAAACTAAGGAGAAAGTAGAATCTTGGAAAAAAGTTCTAAAACTAGCACAAGGGGATCTTTTGGTAGAGGAAAAGGATCTCAAAGTAATAGAGGGAGATGAGAAGGAAGAAGTAGCTCCTACTTTGCCACCATGAAATATTATCAATGTGGACAACTTGGACACCTAGCCTAGAGTTGTCTTGATAAACCATTAGCTTCAAATAGTGAGAAGAGGGTAACTTATTCCCAAGAAGATAGTAGTAGCTCATGCACAAATGAAGTCAGCAAATTAGAATCAGAAATGGGTGAGAACTTGATGATTAGAAAAGTACTCATAAGGCAGCCCAATCTGAGTAAACCTAAGTAGAGGAGGGCTCTCTTTAGAGTCAGGTGCAAGATTCATGAAATTTTTTGCAAGATTATAGTGGATTCTAGATCTATAAAAAAATTATATTAGAAGAGGCAACAAAGAAGCTAAAATTTGCAAAGGTTCCCCATGCAAATCCCTATACAGTAACTTGGTTGAATCAAGAGCAAAGTGTACTTGTTAATGAGTAGACATGGGTTGAGTTTTCTATTGGAGCTTATAACGATAAATTACTTTGTGATTTCTTACCCATGGATGCATGCCATTTTCTATTGGAATGACCATGGAAATTTGATAGGAAGGTGATCTATGATGGAGAAGAAAATTCCATTTCTTTCAAAAAAGATGAAATGACTTTCAAAATTCAGTCCTTAATAGAGAATGAAGGGAAAACCTCTAAGACACCTTGTGTGTTACTTAGTAGTGGAAAAGAGTTATTGCAAGCTTTATAGGATGAGGAGACCATAGGATGCACAATTATGGTCAAGCCAAAGGAGGAAGAAACTAAGTTGCAAACTATACCTCTTGAAGTGCTGCAAATTCTTGATGATTTCAAGAATATTATCTCTAATAGAACACTAGGAGTACTACCACCTAAAAGATCAATTAGTCATCAAATTGATTTTGTACCTAGTGTTTCTTTTCCTAACAAAGTAGCCTATAAGCTTACTCTAGATTAGAATAAGGAAGTGGCAAGACAAGTGCAAGAATTATTGGATCAAGTGTTGATTAAGAAGAGCATTAGTCCATGTGTAGTCCTAGTGGTCTTAGTAGCAAAGAAAGGAGGAAAATGGAGGCTTTGTATAGATTTAGGGGATATTAACTAGATCACTATTAGGTATAGATTTAGATTCCCTATTCCAAGAATAGAAGACTTGATCGATTGTTTAGGAGGTGCTTTGTACTTTACTAAGTTGCATTTAAAGAGTGATGAATGGAAGATCACTTTTAAAACCACAAATGGATTGTATGAATGGCTTGTAATTCCATTTAGGCTTACAAATACCCCAAGAAATTTCATGAGATTAATGGATGAGGTTTTGAAGGATTTTATAGGTAGATTTGTGGTAGTATATCTAGATGATATACTCATCTATAGCAAGACAAAAGAAAAGTTCCTGCAACCTATAAGGTTGGTTCTGAAGAGACTCCAAGAAGAGCAATTAGCCATCAATTTGGAAAAGTGTGTATTCATGTAGGAAGAATTGATTTATTTGGGCTTTGTAGTGCCCAAGGGTAAAATGAAAATGGACCCAAGCAAAGTGGAGGTAATCTTGGATCGGCATACTCTTAGAACAGGGACCATAGTGAGAAGTTTTCATGGCCTTGCACAATTTTATAGAAAGTTTGTGAGGAACTTTAGTGGGATTTGTGCACCAATACTAGCATCAAAGGTGGGCTGAAAAAAAAGTTCAAATGGACTAAGGTAGCAGAGAAGGGATTTCAAACATTGAAATAATAGGTAGCTACAAAACCCATTTTAATCTTACCAACTTTTGATAAATTATTCACTCTTGAATGTGATGCAAGTAATGTACTAGTAGGGGGTGTATTGAGTCAAGAAGGAAGACTTGTAGCATTTTTTAGTGAGAAACTCAATGAGGCAAAGAAGAAATATTCACCTTATGACTTGGATTTGTATGCATTAGTACAATCTCTCAAAAAGTAGAGACATTACCTCCTACCCAAAGAATTTATTGTCTTTATAAATAATTAGTCTTTGAGTTATATAAAAACTCAAGAGAAGCTTAGTAACAGGCATTTGAAGTGGATGGAGTATCTACAATCTTTTACATTCATAATCAAACACTAAAATGGGCAGCTCAACAAGGTAGCATACACCTTGAGTAGAAAGCTTTTGACTATCCAAGAAATGTAGCTACAAAGCATTGGAATATAAGGTTTTAAAGACTTGTATGAAGAGGATGAAGACTTCTCCCAAGCCAACAAGGTATGCCTAGAGTTTGAGAATCACTTTCATAGTGATTTTGTAGATTATAACCTTCAAAATGGATTTTTATTTAAAGGTAATCAGCTATGTGTACCTAAGGGATCCATGAGGGAAAATCTGATTCAAGAGAAACATAATGTTAGCTTGAGTGGACATTTTGACATAAACAACACATTGAAGTAAGTACAAAGATACTAATTTTGGTCTAAATTAGCAAGGGATGTATGAAGATATGTTGATCAATGTGGAATATGTCAAAGAGCTAAAGGAGGTTCAAGCAATGTAGGACTCTATCAACCCTTGTCAATTCCAAATAGGCTTTGGGAATGTGTAAGTATGGACTTTGTGGTTGGAATCTCTAAAACCAAATCAGGTATGGACAAAATTTATGTTGTAGTAGACAATTCTCTAAAATGAGTCATTTCATTCCATGTAAGACTACTCATGATGCAAGTTATATAGCACATCTCTTCTTTAAGGAGATAGTTTAGATTCATGGACTCCCTTTAAGTATTATGTTTGATAGGGATAATAGGTTCATGGGTCATTTTTGGAAAACCTTATGGAAGAGGCTACGAACTAATCTCTCTTTCAATTTAGCATACCATCCTCAAACTAATGGTTAAACTGAGGTCATCAATAGGGTGCTTGGTAACTTGTTAAAGTTCTTAACAAAGGAGTATTGGTAGACTTTAGATCTTGTTATCTCTCAGGCTGAATATGCTTATAATGATATTGTTAACAAGACCATAGGAAGGAGTCCTTTTGAGATAGTATATGATAGACACCCTAGAGGAGTGAGTGAGTTGAGAGACTTAAGTTCTATGGAGTTAAAAAGTGGACAAGTTGAAGATTTTACCCAAACTATCAAAGAGGTTCAAGAACAAGTGAAGAAAACTATGTTGGAATCTACTCAAAGACTCAAGGCCAAAAAGGATGAGAAGAGGAAAGAAGTATGATTTTAGATTGGGGACTATGTTTTGGTCTACCTTAACAAAGCAAGAATGCAAGAAGGTATGCCCACTAAGCTCCAAATGTGAAGATTTGGCCCATGCAAGGTTCTAGCTAAGTATGGAGAGAATTCTTACAAAGTGGACTTTCCATCAGACCTAGCCATCTCACTAGTATTTAATGTTGCAAATTTGATCAAATTTAAGGGAGAAATCAGTTAGAAAAGTGCAGCTCCACCAAGGGTCCTAGAAGACCTTGACACTAATGTAATGCCCAAGAAGAAGATAGCTAAAGTAGAGAATGTATTGGAATCTAGGGGGAAGAAAGCTACAAGACATCAAGTGTATATGGAACATCTAATTAAATGGAACAGTCAGCCTAAATTTGAAGCCACCTAGGTTGAGGAAGGAAATTTCAAGAAGTTTGGCATTGATCCAACTCTTCTTGACCCCAAAGTGCCTTAGTTTGTGTTGAGGGGGGGAGTATGGTGTAGGAGAAACCTTTCAAGGCTCCCACCATTTCATTTTTGGTGTGATGAACTTCTTTTAAGAAGCACGTGAATACAATAAGAGCATATAGCTCATGCTTGTCTGTTCAAGCTAGGATAGGTTAAAAGTTTCTTATTTGGTCTTTGTTGAGAATGGTATCTTGACCTTGGGTTGGTATCATTTAGAGTTCTATCTTCTCATGTTGGTGAAAGGTTAAGCGAGGATTCTTTATTTCATTTTGATCATATGTGTGCTTTAGAAAAGCTTCCAAGATGGACTATTAGCTTGGAACACCTTAATGCTTAAATAATGCATTTTTATGTAATACCTATCACCATATGGAATAGTTGTTTTGAAGATTTTGGAGGTCTTGAGTGAAACAAGTAATTCTACAGAGAGGAAAAATTGCTTTAAAATTGCTACCAACTGTTCAACTTTTCCATTTTTGTTGTTAAAAGACCCATTTCATAATGTAGCTTTGTAAAATCCCTAAAATCTACCTTTATGCCATTGAATAGCATATTTAAGCTTGGAGGAATCCTAACCAAGGGTTGGAAGTCTTTATTTTGTATGGCACTGTACTGCTACAGTAGACTGTGACTGACTTTAATGCAAATTTACTAGTTTTTAATTATTTTTGGTAGTGAAATACATTAAAGTTAGCATTTTTTTAGATTATTTAGTTTTTATATTTTTTTAAATTCATTATCTATGCATTAGATCAGAT
This sequence comes from Cupressus sempervirens, assembly GCA_028749045.1. Lineage (NCBI taxonomy): Eukaryota > Viridiplantae > Streptophyta > Pinopsida > Cupressales > Cupressaceae > Cupressus > Cupressus sempervirens. Next base: position 456,974,312 of record CM053786.1, on the reverse strand, counting down.
CTATAATCACATTTTATAAGGGTTTTGTAAATTTCTTTAAAAGTAACAGTTTGTTGTCTAGTTTTGAGTTCTCAACAATGAACAGGTTGTATCTCTTGTTTCCAAAGTGGGATTGCCATGGAATTTTGGATTCCAAGACCACTGACCCTAATGTGTAACATATTTCAATAAAGGGCCCATAAAATTTCTACAAGCATTTGTTTGAAAAAGCCCTAGGTGAGCTAGGCAATGCTCGACTAGGAGCAATCGACAAAGAAGTAGTTCTCAAGAGCAAAGTATGAGGATTCAAGACTTTCCCTTTGGAGGGATTCAAGAGGGATATTGTATGCACCCTAAAATGGTCACCTAGACTATGGGCCCCCATTATTCAATTTATAAATTTATCAAATTTCTTGAATCAATGGTTTGCAATATTTTATTAAATCAATTTAAATCAATTTCCTTGATCAAATTCGATTATTTCATTTCTAATGTTGATCATTTTATCCTAAGTTTTATTTAATTAAAAAAAAATCTCCCTTTTAATTAAATAAAATAAGTCCCCATTTAATTAAAAGAAAACCTCTCTTTAAATTAAATTCATCCACATTTAATTAATTAAGAGAAAAACCCCTCTTTTAATTTAATTAAATGTTTCCTATTTAATTGAAAGAACTTGCTCCCTTTTAATTAAATAAATTAAACCCACTTGAAAAAAAAAAGAAATAAATTAAATAAAGATTAAATAAATATTTTATTTATTTTCTCTACAGCTAAATGTACATATTTCTAAGTGGGACTTATCTTTCCATTTTCTTCTCAACCACTCCTCTTTTCTCATTGGTGGAATTTTGTCTCACATGGATCAAACTCTATTATCCCATATTGGTTGTGGGAAGCCTCTCACCTCCATATTTTTCTTTATAAGGGAGAGCCCTCTCCTCATTTTGGACAACCACAAATCATCCACAATTCATCCACAACTCATCCACAATTACACTATTGTTATGCTACAGGTTTGGAGAGCAATTTTTGAAGAAGGAGTTTGAGCATCAAAGCTTTTTGTGGAGAACTTCTATCTTCTTGTCTTATTCTCTCATGCATCCATGGCTTCCATCATGACGTTTCATCCTTGCATTTGCATATTATCTTAGAGTCATATTTATTTTCATAGATTAGTATTGCATTGTTGTTAGATTTCTCTTCTTGCATTGATTTGCATTGTTATCATTTAGGTTAGTTTGCATTTTCATTTGCATGCATATTTTTTTATCATTGAATCTCTTGTTTTATGGTGTACTTGCATGGGCACAAACTAGGTCAAGCTGAGGGCCTCCATTACAAACCCTTGCACTTCATGAATAGAGAGCTATGAGTTGCCATTTGAAACCTCATTCTTGAGTAATTTTGGATATAATGACTCATAGAAGTGTGCTCACATTTTACGCATACATTTTTGGTGCCCACCATGGGGCATCCCACCTTTGCTTACTGGTTTTTGTGTAGATCTGTTTGTAGACTCAAAGAAATCGTAGATTTGAAAGATTTGATCATATCTTTTAAATGGCTAAGTATTTTGATTTGACATTTTTTTTCCAAGGTGGAAATGTATCCAAAAAGTTTTGATAAATTTTTTAGAGTTTTTTGAAACATTTCCAATTTTTTATGGTTTTTCATAAAAAAATCATTTTCAGGCGTAAATCAGCACATTTTTTGGACAAATTTATAGTTTTGGAAACCTCCTACAATTTTAAATAGAGTTGGTTCTTTGTCTTTCAATTTTAGAGGTCATATTATGGTTCAATAAATTGATTTGCAAAAACTGGTCTATTATGAAAAAATGACTCCCTAAGGCACAAATAAAAAGATCTTTTCAAAAATTTTGTATTTTTGAAAAGCTCTCTAATTTTTGATAGGGGTTACTTTTCTATATTTTGAATTTTGGATCAGAATTCATATCATGTAGATCCAATCTTTATGACTAAGTCAAAAATCAATTGAAAAAAAGGCATTGAATGAATAGTTTGCATTTCATTTTTACAATGAATCAATGCATAATGTGGGTTTTCATTTGGGTTACTTGCTGATTATCATCACTCTTAAAAATTAGATTTTCAGATCTAACCTTGGTTTTGCATGAGTTGACATATATTGCATATCTTGTGTTTGCTCGTTTTGTTTGTTGCTTTATTCATTGCGAGCGAGTGTTCAAGCATAAGCAAGAGGTACAACAAAGAAAAGATGCATTGCAAGGATTACCAAGTATTTTGTTTGATCTCTAAAATATTAAAATTTGGGATTAAAATTAAACCTCTCATGTGTTTGGCTTGAGTGTTTTACATGCTTTCATAAAACACATTTCAATTGATGCTCTTAATGGGAAATGAATGAACATAGATTTGCTTTCATACAAGTTTGTGTAAGTGAATGTTTGTGTTTAAACCTTAAGTAATTCTTGGTTCTAATATCAAATATCTCATTAAGTGATTGAGGGCATGGATTCATTCCTTGTTTATATAGGGAGTTGAATGCACCACTTTGTGGACTCACTCTATGTTTACTTGAAAAGTTAAATATTCCATTGTTCAACCCTTTTTCATTTGTGAGTAGTATTGATTAGCAATCTTAGATTACTTGTGATTGATCTAGATTGCTATCTTTGGTTATTGGACTCACTAATTTTCCAACCACTCATTTTCACCCCGTGGTTGCAAGATCAGTGCCACATTAAGGGGGAGGGGTCTACAAGAAAGAAGCGTTAATTGCTCCACTAGGCAACCCTTTTGTGCTTTTTGGAACTCACTTGTTTTCTAAGGTGTGGACTCACTTTGAGTTGGTTTGAAGAGTTAAATGTTCCACTTTTGGACTCACTTCACATTTATTTGAAGAGTTAAGTGTTCCACCTTTAGTGCTCTAAATACTTTTGATAGCAAATTACTTAGTTTTTATTTCTAGGAGGCCTACTTGGGGATTTCATCACCCCTTGGGATGACCTCAACTCTTGTGTGCCGGTGGAGTATAAATATTGGGAGGTGAATCCAAAGACACCTCTCTTGGGAATTGAGTTTGATATCACTCTTGGCTAAGCCTCAAAGAACTTTATACCTTTGAGAAGTGAAGGAGGAGATTTGGGTTACCATCTCCCCCCAGCTATGTGATTTTAGATTCTTCTCATCTACAGATTTGGGCCTCACGTACCTTGCGTATATCGAGGACTCCTTTTAGAAAGCCATGTATATCCTTGTAAACAACTTGATAAGGTGTTGTTGTGTTCTAAGTGCCTGCTAAAACATTGTCAAGGACATACACAAGTAGAACCTTTAAGGAGTAGAAATACTAAGTCACTATACTTGTTCATATGCAAGGTTGATTTACCCCTTGCCCATTGTTTGAAGACTATTTGCTTGAAATCCTTAATTGCTATCTTGTGTGCTTGGTTCATGATAGAGAATCTATTGATACATCTAGTTAGATATTTAAAATGAACAAAATCTAAGTTCTTGAGCTGAGACTTTACGATCGAATAAATTTTTTATCCCATTATTTCTAGTCTCCATAGGTTGATCCTATTTGGATTAGGCTACTTACCCCATTGTAAGAAGCCTTTTTGCACCTTAGATTATTGTGCTTTGACCTCTTGAATTAGTAGTCATTGATTTCACAAGAGATCTTGTTTGGAGTTGGTGAGTTAGAAACTGTCATTGTTGAGAAAGATATAACTTTGGATCCTTTGATATTATGCTTGAAGAGTCTTAGTGATCTCTTGTCCATCTACTTTCATAAAAATTCAATTTTAATTATTTATAATTTGGGTAAATCATCTTCCTAGTCCATATGTGCTAGGGTATTCACCCAAAGTTGTGAGCACCTCTGTGGTAGTGTTGGTTTATGCTTATTGCAAAATTCTATCTTATCACATCTCTTTTGGACAAGTTAGTGCTTTTACTATCCTAGTTTGGTACCGATGTTTCTTAGGGTTATCCTATCAACTTGTACAATTTATTTCATGTTGATTACAAGTGCTATTACATGTTTCTCAACATTCAAATGATCTCAAATGGTATCAAATTTCCCAAAATAACTCTTGGTCTTCTTTGTTCTTCATCTTCCATGTCTTTCTAATCTCTCATTTCCATTGTTCCTCTTTTTCATGTCTTCTTGATTCTTTTCCTCCTATTATCATATAGTCTACCTCCTTCTATGCATCATTTCTCTTCTTCTATGTTTGATTCTTCTTCTTCTAGAACCATGGATCTTGGATATCTTTTTAGGCATCCTCATTTGAGCTCAGATGAAATCCACCTCCTTCTTGAATTTGAAAAGTGTTGTCGCTCCAATGGATACATGGATGCTAATGTTACAACAAAAATGATTAAAAAAATGGATAAATTAGACACCTTTGCTACGATCATGTGCAAGATCAAATCACAATATCCTTCTTCCAAATATTTTCCATCTTCCAAGTCTTATCATGATTCTTCTAAATATCATATAGATTCTTCATCCTCCAAGTCTTATCAGGATTCTTCTAAATATCATTCAAATTCCTTACCTTCTAAGTCTTATCATGATTCTTCTAAATATCATTCAAATTCTTCATCTTCTAAGTCTTACGATAATTCTTCTAAATATCATTCACATACTTCATTTTCTAAATCTTATCATGATTCTTCTAAATATCCTTCACATTTTTCATCTTCTAAGTCTTATAAGGATTCTTCTAAATATCATTCACATTCTTCATCTTCTAAATCTTACCATGACTCTTCTAGATATCATCCATCTAGGTCTTAACCTAATTCTTCTTCATGATATCATTCTTCTTTTACTTCTACCAAGAGTCTTATTCCTCTTATTGAGATAGATCATAATGAAAAACATGAAAAGTCTTTTGATATGCTTATTTTTAATTTCTTTAGTGACAATGATTATGATGATGATGACTATTATACTCCTACACATACTAAAAGTCCTTCCAATCCTATGCTTGTGCTTAAAGGGGATGAGTCACCAAAAGATATTGATGGTAATCCACATGAATCAAATCTTGAAAACAACATTGATAAATTTTGCGAACAATACCTAAATGATAAATCTGCATTTTTTGAGGAAGAGAAAGATTTTTTTTGTGCAGAAAGATTTTTTTTGTGCTGAAATACAACATCAATGGGATAAGAGTTCCTCTTCTAAGAACCCTCATGTTGAAAATAAAGATACACTCTTGAGCAAGATCATGTTAATGTTGAACCTTTATCTTCTGATGCTCCCCTTCCATCTTCTACTTCCTCCACTATCCATACATTCCCTAAAGATTCTGAGTCTCTCAAATCTTCTACCAATCGTTCATCCAACAAAGATCCTAATGATTTTCATGCAGTTCCCTATAGTTATCCTCAAGGGCTACCTCTTAAAGAAACTCAAGCTAACTTTCACCTGGCTGCAAATACTTTTGATAATGCTAAATCTAAAGATCCTAAGCCTTCATGTGCTATAATGCCTACTTCAGCTAGTCCTTCATCATCTATTCCAAAGTCTTCCATACAATTCCAACATGCTTCCTTCTCCTTAGGAGTGGTTTCATGTCAAGAGGACTCTAAAAATGATAAAGAAAAAAATATAAAGAAAGATCAAGATCAAGAACCCTCCTTGTCATCCAATTATTTTTATGATGTCTCTAATACATTTCATGGTTCTTTTGATCCCTTACGCCCTTTCTCATTCATTCCACCATGTCTTAAGTCTTCTCCTAAACAAGATCAAGATATTGCTTGCACCACTGAGATAATTGACAATAAAAATGACCTTAGTACACTTGCTCCTTCCAAAAATGATACTTCCATTAAGGTTATTAAAAATGATGTTGTTACTTCCAATGTTGAGCCTATTGAAAATCAAGAGAACAATTATATGGTTATGTTATCCAAAGATCCTTGTCAAGATCAAAGTCTTCCATCTTCTTGTTCTACCACACCAAGTTCCCTTCCACTTTCTACTCTTCCTAAGTCTTCTCAAGTTTTAAGTTCTCTTATCAAAGAAGTTTCTCCTATTCAAAATGTTCATGATCCTATTGAAAATCTTAATGCTCACTCTAAAGATGTTTATGTCCTTGATTGTGATATATATGTTGATAAACTTATTGATTACCCTTTTGCATCTTCCACATCCATCCTTGGACCTCCCCCACCAATACTAAATCCTTCACATTTTCCTTCCATCTTGGGTCCTTATGTCCCTTCACTTTCCCCTCCCAATACTCCTAATTCTTCATCAATTTTGGGTCCTTACATCCCTCCCTATCCTATCTTTCCTCAAGATCAACGTAGATGCATATCCTTGAATTCTTTTCATCCACCCACTCACCTAAACCAGTCATATCATCCTTCTTCTTCCAAAAGTCCCAAGTCTTTTGGAAGTAACTTGAATGTTCAATACAAAAAAAAGAAGCAATTCAAGAATCCATATAAAAAGGAAGACCACCATGTCTCCTCTAATCAACATGGGGGCATAAAATCAAAAGAGATATCTAAGAAAAAAATTATAAGACAAGTATGGGTTCCAAAATAAATCATTGAAGATATTATCTCTAAATCATCAAAAAGAAATGAAAAGAGGCCTATGGTTATATGGATTCCAAAGTCTCTCTTGAGAGAGTCAAATGTTGAACAAAAATTGAAGTTGACATTCAAGCTTCCAAAGACTTCCACTTCATCTTCTTCCAAAAGAATTCTTCCATTCCATGTGCCTAAACCAAAACCTCTTCTTTCTACTCATGTATTCCTTCATTCACATTTTCTACATCCTCTCACCACCCTTCAAGGCATGTGTTGACATTGATCTTGCCTTCATTTTCATTTTTCAATCTCACTCACTTCGCATAAAGCCATATCCTCCATTTTTGTCTCCCATCTTCCATTCCCTATTAGTATCTTTGAGCATATCATTTGAATTCCTTTTTATATCATGGTTTAAACATTCAAAGAGCATTATCTCAAAAGCTTGACTTCTTCCAAAAAAAAAAATTTTTGAAAAAGATTGAAAAAAGAAAGAAAGAAAAATAATAAAAAAATTTGAAAATGTGCCTTGGTGAAAACCTGGTAATCAGGAACCTTGGTAGCAAAAGTAAAGAGAAATAAATTCATCCTATGGTGAAAACCACTCCCTTGTGGTACCTTGGATAAGTACCATGATGAAAACCTAAAAATTAGGCATCATGTGTAGTTCTTCTACATCTTTCATTCATTCTGTCTTCTCTTTTTGATCTTGACAATGTTAACCTATAGAAAAACATTTGGCTATCTTGTGAGATATGTTATGATTATCTTGTTTTCATTCCTTTCATGTTTAGCCTTCATATCTATTTTCCTCCATTTATTCTAGTCTTTTGCTACCCTTTTCCCATTTACCCCTTTGGTCTTGATCTAATAAAATAGAGTAAAATATGCTACTATGAAGTCTCTTGACATGTCTACTCCTTTGGATTGCATCTTTCCCACCTTTACATAATGCTTTCATGAATTATCATATGTTGGCCTTTCATTTCTTGTCCAAATGTGCTTTGCATGAAAATTTTTCCCTAGCTTGGGTACTCTTGAGGATTCGGTCCTTGAAGATCACTTTCACTTGCTTCATACACTCCTTGCTTATCCATCACATCCCTTAGCTTATTGCTTCATCGTGTCCTCCACCTTGTTAGACATTGGGACTGGACGATGTGATCTTGCTTGAGAGTTTGATGTCCATTCTGTCTAGGGGCATCTTTGTACATATTTATTGATCCTGAAAAAAATAGAAAAAAAAATGATATATTTCAAAACATACAAAAAAATGATATATTTTTTAAAAAAATACAAAAAATTGATATATTTCAAAAATTCAAAAAATGATATATTGCAAAAATTCTAAAAATTGAAAAATATCCTAAAAAAATGATCATCTTAGTGACAACCTAACACTCGGCACTTTGATGTATCCCCAAAAAAAACATATATTCCAAAAATACAAAAAAAAAAATTAAAAAAGAAAAAAAAAAGAAAAAGAAAAAAGAAAGGGTGCCTTGGTGAAAACTTGGAAACAAGGGCCATGGTAGCAAAAATACAAAAAAAATTATAAAAAGTCTTGAAAAAAAAAAGAAAGAAAGAAAAAAAATCCAAGTGGTGAAAACTTGGAAACGGGTGCTACTTGAGGCCTTTGCACCCTTATTTCTTAGTGCATATCCTTGACACTTAGCCTTTCTCCATCATGCCTTGTCCTGGTTGCCTTGGTTTGGAATTGGCCTTTGTCTCGGGGGCATAACTATGTTAGCTTTGGTCTCTTGGATGTGTTAGTCTTTAGGACACCTCACAAATGGTGTTTTTCAACACCACCCCAACTATATTTTTCAATAAAACCATCGACATCAAGTGTTTTTCAACACTTATTGGTTTGGTTTTACCCAGTATCATCATGTGATCTTACCTACTTGCAAGCATTTGATCCTTATCCTCAGAACTCAATATCAATTAACACACTTAAATTTTAAACACAACACTTAATGCTTGACTTATGTCATAATTTTTTTCTTTGTGTGCTAACTATTATTGATTTTTGTTGAGTGTCCTTGTCTAATAAGTCTCTCCATGATGCATTGCTAGAGGACTTGGGCATGGGACATGTTTTTATTTGTTGTTTTCTTGCGGGTGTGGTCTTGAAACTCTAGAGTGTCTCTTGTTGTCCCCTTGAAATGCTTAGGAGATTTGAGACATCATCCTTGATTGTTTTTGCACAACCGTTATTATGGTCATCTTGGCATCTATGTCTTGATGCGAGCATGGTTTTTCTACATTAAATTGGGTAAGCTAACATTGAAGTCATCTTGATCTTTCTGTCTTTGATGCTTATGTTAGAATCTTTCCACATTCCAATCTGATATTAATTACATTCATATCTTCATAGTTGCACTTGTGACTAGTGACGATTGTGTGATTTTTCGATGTCTGTTAATAATTGCCCAATGATGAAAATAAGTTCTTTTACATTCTCTAATGAATGATGAACACAAAATTCTATGTTACAGTTTCTCTTTTGCAAGTACACCTCTGCATTTTCATGTAGCTTGCATTATTAGACTTCATGTTAGTTTGCATTTTTAGGCTGCATTATGAGTTTGAGAGGGTTTTCCCTTCATCCTTCTTATGGACTTTTAATCAACTGTGGCCACATTTTGATCTTTATTTCCTTATCTTCTTTCGTGATCTCAATCGAAATTTCTATCGTAAATAGTTGATTGATTTTGGGACATTTTCTTTTCTTATTTCTATTTCTTTCTATATCTTTCAAACTTCTATCTTCCATTTTCTTTTTCCCCACTTCTTTTCTTCTAAATCACCTTTGGGGAATAATATTTCATGCTTGATCTACCTTGGTTCTATGATTCTTATATCTTTCATCTTACATCAAGAACCTTAGCTTTTGTTCGATTTTATCAAATTTATCAATTTGCTATTTCTCCTCTATCTCATTTCGATTTCGATCACGAGGGGGCAGTAATTATCAAATTCAATCTTTGATTCAATTTTATCAATTTTATCCTTGACTTTTTCAAGTCAAAATTTATTTGTATTCTTTGTCTTGATGTGTTCTTGATTCAACCACACATTTGGGTTGTTTTGTGATCCCAAATTGACCTCGCACTTCAATTTCTTTCTTTGACTACATGTGTTCCCAAATCGATCACACATTAGTCAAACAGGGGCAAATGTATGCACCCTAAAATAGTCGCCTAGACTATGGGCCCCCATTATTCAATTTATCAATTTATCAAATTTCTTGAATCAATGGTTTGCAATATTTTATTAAATCAATTTAAATCAATTTCCTTGATCAAATTCGATTATTTCATTTCTAATGTTGATCATTTTATCTTATGTTTTATTTAATTAAAAGAAAATCTCCCTTTTAATTAAATAAAATAAGTCCCCATTTAATTAAAAGAAAACCCCTCTTTTAATTAAATTCATCCACATTTAGTTAATTAAGAGAAAAACCCCTCTTTTAATTTAATTAAATGTTTCCTATTTAATTGAAAGAACTTTCTCCCTTTTAATTAAATAAATTAAACCCACTTGAAAAAAAAAAATTTAAATAAAGATTAAATAAATATTTTATTTATTTTCTGTACACTTAAATGCACATATTTCTAAGTGAGACTTATCTTTCCACTTTCTTCTCAACCACTCCTCTTTTCTCATTGGTGGAATTTTGTCTCGCATGGACCAAACTCTATTATCCCATATTGGTTGTGGGAAGCCTCTCACCTCCATATTTTTCTTTATAAGGGAGAGCCCTCTCCTCATTTTGGACAACCACAAATCATCCACAATTCATCCACAATTACGCTATTGTTATGCTACAGGTTTGGAGAGCAATTTTTGAAGGAGTTTGAGCATCAAAGCTTTTTGTGGAGAACTTCTATCTTCTTGTCTTATTCTCTCATGCACCCATGGCTTCCATCATGAGGTTTCATCCTTGCATTTGCATATTATCTTAGAGTCATATTTATTTTCATAGATTAGTATTGCATTGTTATTAGATTTCTCTTCTTTCATTGATTTGCATTGTTATCATTAAGGTTAGTTTGCATTTTCATTTGAATGCATTTTTTTTATCATTGAATCTCTTGTTTCATGGTGTACTTGCATGGGCACAAACTAGGTCAAGTTGAGGGCCTCCATTACAAACCCTTGCACTCCATGAATAGAGAGCTATGAGTCGCCATTCGAGACCTCATTCTTGAGTAATTTTAGATATAATGACTCATAGAAGTGTGCTCACATTTTAGGCATACAGATATAATAAGGTTCTTTCTTGAAGAGGAGAAATATTTTTGAGTTAAATAAGGTGTTTGAAAGTTTAGGACAACAAGCAGCCCTCAAAACCCTTCAAAACCCTCATTTTTACCATTATTGTTGTACGACTTTTTCATGGCCTAAAATATAAAAATATTTGAGCATGGAATATGTCAAAAAAATGTTATTAAGGCTATGTCTAATGAATCCTTTAGGCTAATAGGTTATTATCCCTATAAATCTAGGTGGAGGCCTAATTAGGGGCTCTTCTAGTAGCCTTTCATGAAGAAATCAAGAAATTGGGTAGGAACCCCTTGTCACCATCCATTCAAGCATACTAAAAGTGTTCCAATAACATTGTAAAACTCATCAAAACCTTGGTTGGATTAGGAAGTTCTATAGAACCCTAGTAGACCTACATTTCTAGGAGGATAAGAGAGTCATGAACCAATATTTGATCATTTCACCTAGTGGGAAGGTTAGGGCAGGTCAGGGGATGTTCTAAGTTGTAGGAAATCTTATAGACCAAGTTAGGTGTTAGGAGAACACCAAGATCCTAGTGTGGGTCAGTGGCATGGACTAGTTAGTCTACACTATCTATCCCCATCAATAACTAACTACAACTTAACACCTAACACAACTTGGCCACTTGGCCACTAACCCTACTAACTAACCACATCCTAATTCTACCTAACCTAACCCTTAACTAACTCTAACCCCACCTAGCCTACTTAATCACCCAATTCCAAGTGGAAAAATTTCTTCCTAAGACTCCTCCAAAGGAGTGACATGACCTAAGTAAGGCTAGCAGCTCCCAAGGAAGGTAGACCCAAGGTGAGCATGAAAATGCATAAGGGGGAATGGGGGGGGAGATACCAAAGTCAATTTTATCCCAACATATCATTGTTTTATAAAAATTGAATACAATGGTCACCTTCCCATTATGATTTCCACTATCCAGACAACAAGTGGGGTGTGGAACAAAAAAATGGTAGAGGAGGTAGTAAATATGTTAAAATGCATGGGGAGAGGGGGCATACTTAGTTAAGAGTAGTTATATTCAAAAGTTTAGTGGGTGATAAAGTTTATTAGGTGAAACTTAGGATAGACAAATGATAGTTAGATATATTATTTTTTGTTTATTTATTTATTTTAACTCCTTTTTAAATTACATCATTCTTTTAAAAAATAGTGTCCAAAATATATTAAGAGAATCTAAAGGGAATATTCTCTATTCTAAAAGGGGATTTAAATCTTTCCCATACAAAGAGTAGAGAGAAATTTTTCTCTAGGAATGAGAAATTTTCTTAAGGGCCCTTTTTTTTCTAAGTGTTACATTTTCAAATACAATTTAATTTACATGGCAAGGGGATATTTTTTTCTCTAGGTTGAATTATAGCATAGTCTTTGATGTAATATTTAAGAATTCAAATGGGAATATTTTTCTTCTCAATAATTACTATAATACAATGAAACACCGAGTAAATCAAACTTCCTTAACACTATTTGGAATCTAATTTCATAACTTACTATAACATCATTTCATCTAATCAATGTTAAACATATGTATACACATTTGAATTATAAGAATTCCATAGGGAAGGAAATTGCTCATTTTTTTTTTACATATGTGGGCTACCCACTTCTTATTCATTTTATTCAAACACCTAATTCAAAGACTCCGTCAGGAAAGAACCAGGGAAGAAAACTTGACATCATTGTCATTTTGAAAATAAGTTTCATAATGAAGTTTAAAAGAGGATCACTATCCTAAGGAGGAGTCTCCAAGGCATCTGAATCAAAATACCAAAACCCTAAATCTAGGTTGGCCCCATATCAATGTAGCCACCACCAAAATCTTCAAATTACATCAAGGTAACCATAGAGAACTGAAAACTGACTGGGAGATGAATAGATTTAACACAAGGTGAATAGATTTAACACAAGGACACATATAACCAAATGCACAATAGGTTCATTATCAAACTAGAATAGGGAGAAGCTGGATTTGTTCCAAGGTAGAGAAGTTGGTCACAACATCATAATAGATGCCCCTTGCAAAGTTATAATCACAAGAAATTCTATTATTCTACTTCTCAATTCCCAAAACACAAAATGGTTTTTACTGATGAGTAGGGGCCCGTATCACCCTACTCTCTCCCTCTCCTCATCATGAGGAGAGACTCTATACTACTAGGAATCCAACTGAAGCCCTCCTCCTATACATGGCCACTTCTACCCTATCCGAGGATGAGTAATTACAACACAACCCTTACAGATTCCCTCATAAAAAAAAATATAAAATACAAAATAATAAATAGCTAAGAAACCCATCATAATCCCATCCCTTGCATGTGTCATCATACATATAAATAAACACACATGGAGAAAGCCTACTTAGGTACATGAAAACACAACATGAAGACACAAACTTGAAGGATTCCTACCTTCACAAATAGCTATGGAAAACCAAATTTTGAGAAGAGCTATCATTTCTTCTTCCTTCAATCTTGGATTTACTCTCTCTAAATGTAGAGATTGGGTGAACACTTTTCAACCCTCAAATTTGCAACTATATAGGCTCTTAACCACCTAAAAATTGTAATAACTCCAGACTTGACTAAGGCTTTCTAGGGTCTTCTAACTTAATTCTACCATTAAGGAAAACTTTATGGTGGAGTATTAACTTGTCAAACTCATGGTGAAGTTCAAATTTTTGCACTAAAGTAAAAATGGGATATTTGGGTGATCATAAAAGTTAGCAAAAGGGTCTAGAGGGGTGGAAAATGACCCCAACCCATACATATACCCCCTAGGAACTTGGTTTTCATTAATTTTTTCCCCTAATACCATTTTAGGACCTGTTAATTGACTTGAATATTTTTCCCTATCTAAAAACCTTGGGAATGCAAACTTACCACTAAACCCTAATTAGGGTAATTAACACAAGTTACCACTAATTAGTCTTAGATTACTAACTTAATCCATCTCAAATTTTTAAGTTACTTGGCTAACCCTAATTATGATGTTGATATACATATATGGATTATGAGTGTCAAGTGACACTATAAGATCAATATTACAAAACATTGAACACTTTATGATTATAGAATGATACACACATTCAGATTACAATACAAATAAAATATGAAACAACAAAGTTTGCATCTTTTATTATACTCAACCCTAGGTTTCACAAACTATACATAGGGTTAATTTCTAATTCTTTGTTAGATTTTCCAACTAATAATCTTGCACACTAAGTTCACACATTAGTAGTTCAAGAAAAATTGCACACATATATTTAAAACTCATCTAGATAATCACATAAATCAAAACATTAATATTTTATATAAATAATTGTTATCTCATTTAAGCTCATATACATAACCATTAAAATTTACATAATTTAGGTATTAATCATATTCCTAATCCTACATTCATTTACTGTACTATATCATAAATATGTATGCTAATAAAATATTTTAATTACATGATTAAGCATCTCAAAGTAAAACATCACATGACATAAAATAGCATAATAATTTCTAGTCTATCTAATAATTTCTCGACATATCAATGTATTAGCTATACTATGATGGGTCAAGGGGAGGCCTCACATCTTGCCCCACTAGGCATGAACTTCCTTCTAGAGTTCATCAAAAAGGTATGGGTGCTAAGATCTCATCTATGCTACATCCTAATATGAAGCTATGATCTCATCATAACAATCCCACTAGACCCTAACTTGATCTAGTTCTTAGCCTTAAAGAGCTAGGAATTTTTAAGCAATAATATGGATAGGCTCCAACACTAAATACTCATCTAACTCCACCTGTAAGGCATTCCAATATATTATGTAAGACTCATCATAAATATATCCTCTAAGTACATAAACATGGAGCACATCATGGATGCATGACAGGCTAGGTGGCAAGGCTAGATGGTATGGAACTAGTCCTATTCTCTCTAGGATCTTGAATGGTCCAATGAACTTAGGTGCCAACTTAGAGCCATTTTTGAATCAAATTTGACTCTTGTGTGGTGACACCCTCAAGAAGACTCTATCTCCAACTTTATAATCTTTATCTATCCTCTTCACATCAACATACTTCTTCTACCTATCATGTGCCTCTCTAAGGAACTATCTAATTAGAGTTACCTATTATTCCATCTCTTTGACCAACTAAGGTCTAATAGATACCCTATCCTCAATCCTATCTCAACTCAAGGGTTTTCTACAAGGTCTTCCATACAAGGCCTCATAAGGCGATATACCTATGGAGGAATGGTGCCCATTGTTATAGGAAAACTTTACAAGATGCACTTATTCCTTCTATTTGACTTAATGGTTCATCACATACATATGCAACATGTCTTCCAATACCTAATTCACTCTCTTGATCTAGCTATTGGTCTGAGGATGGTACACTATACTAAAATTGAGCCCAGTGCCCAATGCTACTTGTAACTCTCTCCAAAAGGATGAAGTTAACAATGAGTCTTATTTGAGATGATTTTATGGGGAATGCCATTAAGTATGATAATATCGCACAGAAACACCTGGGCTATGTCTCATGCTATGTATGTAGCATGCATAGGTGATAAGTGGGAAACCTTGGTCAATGTGTCAACTGTTACCAAAATAGCATCATGGCAACAAGAAGACATGGGGAGACCAACAATAAAATCCATACATATAGCATCCCACTTCCACTCTAGAATCTCATGAGACTGAAGAAGCCCACTAAGATGATGATGCTCTACCTTCACCCTCTAACACTTGAGGCATATTAGAACAATGCTAGCAATCTTCACTCTCATGCCTGGCCAGTGATATAATCTCCTCATATCTGCATGTAACTTCTTAACACCAAGGTATATTGCATAAGGTACTCTATGAGCCTCAAGTATGATGAGCTCATGCAAACCCCCAATGGAAGGTACATAAATATGTCCTCTATGACACAAGTCCATCAAACTCCAATGAATACTTTTAATACTTCCCTTCTAAGGGTCTCTAAGAATGCACCAACTAACTAAGTTCTACATAAAGCTCATCTACTAGAAAATGATGTAGGATCCTCTCTCTCAAATCGATGCAAGTATTCATAGATGAAATCTCATAGAGCCTTCTACTTAAGGCATCTTCAGCCACATTCTCCTCTCCTTTGTTGTAATGAACATCAAAACCATACTCACAAAGGAACTTCATCCACCTTCTTTTCCTAGCATTAAGGTTTGGTTGTGTGAATATATACTACAAGCTCTAGTGGTCATAATGAAGTTCCAATCTATGACCTAGAAAGAAGTGTCACCAACTCACTAAAGCATGAACAATGACTATGACCTCTAGGTCATGAGTAGGGTAATTGAGTTCATGAGTCTTCAACTTCCTAGACTCATAGGAAATAGGTCATCCATCCTACATAAGGACTACCACTATATCATCCAAAGATGCATTGATGCACACTACATAACCCATGGAATGATTTGGCACTACAAGGATTGGTGCACTCATAAGGGATCTCTTGAGTTCTTGGAAAGATCTATCACACTTCTCTATCCACTCATACTTCTTCCCCTTTCTCTAAAAAGATGTGATTAGATGTGCCAATCTAAAGAATCCCACAATAAAGCATTGATAATATCCTACTAGTCCCATAAAACTCCTTACTTCAATGACACTAGTGGGTGTTGGTCAATCCATGATGGCCTTAATCTTTGATGGATCTATTGAGACTCCATCACCTAATATAAAATGACCCAAATAATGTATCTTAGGTCTATAGAATGTACACTTCTTCAAGCTACCATACAACTGGTTCTCTCTCAACTTCTACAACACTTGTCTCAAGTGTTCTTCATGCTCCTTCCTATTATGAGAATATATCATAATATCATCAAGGAATATGACCACAAAATTATCCAAAAAGGTATGGAATACTCCATTCATGAGGCTCATGAATACATCTAGAGAATTTCTAAGGCAAAAGGGTACCATGGTGAACTTGTAGTGACCATACCTTGTACAAAATGTAGTCTTATGGATATCAGTATCCACAATCCTCAATTGATGGTAACTTGACTTTAGATCTATCTTTAAAAATACTTGGGCACCCTGTAACTGATCAAAGAGATCATCAATCTTGGGAAGAGGGTATTGGTTCTTAATGGTTACTTTATTCAATGCTGATAATCAATGCACAACCTAAGTGATCTATCCTTCTTCTTTACAAAGATCACTGGTGCACCCCAAGGTGACACACTAGGTTGAATATTCTGTTTCTCTAAGAGTTCCTCCAACTGAGTTTTTAGCATACTAAGCTCATGAGTAGTCATCCTATATGGTGCTCTCGATACTAGCTTGGCTCCTAGCACAAGATCTATGTGAAAATCCACTACTCTAGGTGGAGGCATACCAGGGAGCTTTGAAAAAAATACATCTGAAAACTACTACAAAATTTAAAAATCATAGAGGAATAGCTCTCCCTCTGAATCTTCCTCTCCATCACTAATGGTGATAGAAAATAACTAACATCCCTTTTGCATGTACTATCTAAGCTATAGAGAAAAAATCATATGAAGAGATATTGGTCTCTTTACTCTAAAGATCACTCTAGAGATCTCATATTCATCCACACATTCTACCCTCTTTTTTCAACAATCCATCTTGGCATTTTGGGCATAAAGCCAATCTATGCCAAGCACAACATCATAATAACCTAGAAGGGTAATGCTTAGATTGGACATTGTGGTCATGTCTCCAATCTAAATTTGGCAATTGTCCACCATGGAACTAACTGACACTTTGGCTCTTCAGGCTAACCCTACTTCCCAACTGACATACTATCTAACTACTGCTAGTCCACAATGCTCCACTACATATGGAGATATAAAAGAGTTAGTAGCTCTAGAATCAAATAAAACAACCACACTACCCTGTATTATACCTATGGCTTGATGCTTAGTCTAGCAGTTGTTAACTACTACAAAAACTTTGTGGGATCTACCCATGTAACCAATAATTAGCTCTAAGATAACCCTTCTTTGACCACCTAATGACTATCCCTATGGACACTATCTAGCTATATTACCCATGACACTGCAAGTGTAGCATGGTCTATAGGTATAAGCTTGTACACCCTATGATCTAAACTATTGTGGACCTCCAAACCTACTAGATCCATTTTATCCACCCTTGGAAGACTACTGAATCTTTTTTGATTGAGACTATGGGGCTTGTCCCTTCTAATCCTATTTAGGACCATGTGATTACCACTACTTGGGCTTAGAGCCCTGATAACCCTGTGAGGGTTTTTACTGCTACCACTATGATTTCTACTACTGAGACTATTGGCCCTTAGAGGACCCTACTACATAGTTCTAATTTCCTTTCCAAGAGGTTTTCTTCTATCCTAACTACTGAGTAGAGTTATCATTCTAAGACCAATCTCGAGACTCTTATCTACCCCAATTATCCTCAGCAACTAGTGCTATCTCAATTGCCTATCTAAATGTGGTAGGGAAGGCCAAACAAACACTACCCTAGAGTGAGAAATTTAGGCCCATGATGAAGTGATGGATTTTTTATTTCTCATTCTTCATGTATTTAACAAAAGAAAGGAGCTCAAGAAACTGACTCTCATACTGAGCTATTGTGAGGCTCCTCTAATCTAGAGAATGAAACTTCTTTATCTACTTCTATTTGAAGTGCTTGGAAAGCTACTTCTCTTAGAATCTAACCAAAAATGTCTCTTATGTGAGGGTAACCATCCTAACTCCTATAGATTCCTCCTATTGCCACTAGATGGAGGCATTCTCCCTTAGTTGATGGACTACTATTCATGCCTGTAGATTACTCCCATGAGGATGTACTCCAAAACACCACTATAGACTCTATAACTAGGCTTGTACTATTGCCCCATTAGCAGAACCAAGAAATAATGGTGGTTGGAGTCATATCAACTCCTTGATCTCATCTCCTACATGTCTAGGAGGTCTATCAAGTGGTGGTCCTAACTAATGTATCAACTCAAGCTCATGATCACCCTGTCCCTTAACCTACCTCAGTGGGGGACTTCTACTCCTCTCTCTACCACCTGCCTCACCTCCTTTAGGATCTTATGCTTCCCCTTCCTCTTCAAGAATATGTTTCCCTAGCTATACTATGGGTGGTAGCCTTTGTTGAACTACTATAATTAGGATCTGAAGGGCATCCAAAATATCCTAATTAGGGTTTAGTAGTGGTGGTGGTGAAGATGGTGGTTCATCCTCCTATTCTGCCCTAGCACCTGCTGCTTTATGACCTCTACCTCATCAACTATTTTGTGTAACAAGAGGCATCCTACAAAAATTGAAGTTTACATTAAGTTAAAACATAATAGTTTTAGGTTCCCAGTGTTGAAGCATGGATCTGATACCAAAGTGGCATGCCCAAAATAATGGGGCAAAAACACATAGATTTTTTTTAATAGTTTTCTAAAGTTAATTAATCTACTATGTTAATACCAGTTTGACTACAAACACATAAGTCACATTAGGTTTTCTAGAGTTCCATATTACATTTCGTGTCTTGGTCTAGTTGAACATATTTTTAGAACATTCATTTAATTACCATGATACTTGCTCCCAATGTTAAAAATGATTTCTTAACTAATCAAAATAATTAACTATTGAATGTTAGATTATTCATGTCTTCCATTTCATAGGTTAATTCAACATATGAATATCAATTTGACTTAGTCTCATTCCAATAGATTATTGTTCCTAGTTTTAAATTAAACTTTATCAAATCTATTTAGTCATAGAAATTAAAATTCCTATTTAATTAAAGTTGTTATTTCCCTATTTATTGAAACATTGATAACTATAAATGAACAATATTACTACCTTTTTTTAATAAAGAAATAACATTATCAAAATTAAATAATACTAATTAAAAATCTAACATATTCTCCTTAAGAAATTTATTTAACAACAACTTAACCATCTAACTTTTTTAAATTTTATATTAAAATTTATTAAATAAACTAAAACAATACTACTAAAATACTAAATTATATATATATATATATATATATATATATATATATATATATATATATATATATATATATATATGTATTTATATATATATATATATATATGTATTTATATATATATATATATGTATTTATATATATATATGTGTGTGTGTATATATATGTATTTATATATATACATGTATGTATATATAGACACATATATATACATGTATACATACATATACATACATGTATATATATATCCATTATATATATGTATATATGTATTATATATATACATATATATACATGTATACATATATACATGTATATATATATACATGTATGTATATGTATGTATACATGTATATCTACATGTATATATATATATATATATATATATATATATATATATATATATATGTATACATATATATATACATACATACATATATATATATATGTATGTATGTATATATATATGTATACATGTATATATATACATAGATATATATAATGTATATGTGTGTGTGTGTGTATACACACACACATATACATTATATATATCTATGTATATATATACATGTATACATATATATACATATATGTATATATGTATATATATGTATATATATGTATACATGTATATATATGTATATATATGTATACATGTATATATATACATAGATATATATATATATATATATATATAATGTATGTGTGTGTGTGTGTGTGTGTGTGTGTGTGTGTGTGTGTAAATACATAAAATCATATATTGACTAAATTACATTAAACTAAAACAATATTAATTTAACAAATATACTAATTTTTAAATAACCTAAATTACTTACTAACACTAACTACAACTTAACACCTAACACAACTTGGCCACTTGGCCACTAGCCCTACTAACTAACCACATCCTAACTCTACCTAACCTAACCCTTAACTACCTCTAACCCCACCTAGCCTACTTACTCACCCATTGGGAAGTGGGTGGATTGCTTCCTAGGACTCCTCCCAAGGAGTCATGTGATCCAAGCAAGGCTAGCCACTCCCAAGGAAGGTAGACCCAAGGTGAGCATGGAAATGCTTGAGGGGTGGGGGGAGATACCAAAGTCTATTTTATCCTAACATATCATTGTTTTATAAAAAGTGAATGCAATGGTCACCTTCCCATTATGATTTCCACTGTCCGAACAACAAGTGGGGTGTGGAAAAAAATGAATGGTAGAGGAGGTAGTAAATAGGTTAAAATGCATTGAGAGAGGGGGTGTACTTAGTTAAGAGTAGTTATATTCAAAATTTTAGTGGGTGATAAAGTTTATTAGGTGAAACTTAGGATAGGCATAGGATAGTTAGATATTTTCTTATTTATTTATTTATTTATTTTAATTCCTTTTTAAATTACATCATTCTTTCAAAAAATAGTGTCCAAAATATATTAAAAGAATTTGAAGGGAAATTTTCTTGAGGGCCCCTTTTTTTCTAAGTGTTAGATTTTCAAATACAATTTAATTTATATGGTGAAGGGATTTTTTTTTTTTGAAGGTTGAATTATAGCATAGTCTTTGATGTAATATTTAAAAATTTGAATGGGAATATTTTTCTTCTCAATAATTACTATTATACAATGAAATACCAGGTAAATAAAACTTCCTTAACATTGTTTGGAATCAGATTTCATAACTTAATATAACATCATCTCTTCACCCTTCACACAAAGTCAGTGAGGAGAAAACGAAGGAGTAAACAGGTGAGGAGAGTGAAGACAAAGACCCTAGTGGTAAGGATAAAAGCTAGAGTAAAGGGGTGAACAAGGAAAGGAGAGAGAATATGGACATAAATACTAACACCCAAATTAATACTATGACTTCCTCTAAACCTAGGAATGTGGATGATGGGAAGAATGATGCTAAGCTCTCCTTTATTCATACTAAAAAGCTCAAGGTAGAGTCTTCTCTTCAGGGTGACTCATGGATGTATACTGAAGTTATGACTTTCAAAAAGAAAATGGGGATAATGCAAAGAGATTTGGATGTTGAATAGGTTAAGATTACCTAGCTATAAGTACATATTGGCAATATTCCTAAAAAGCTAAAATATTTACAAACAAGAGCTTCATCGCCTAATTAAGGAGAGTGGCCTTAAAATGGAACAGGTTACCTCAAATCTTTGTGCTACGGCAGCCAGTCTAGGAAAAAAACCAATGATGAAATCATGTCACCTAGAAACACTAGAATGGGTAGTCCTAGTAGGCCTAGTAAGAGAACAAGGAAAAGCACAAGGAAAAAGGTTTCTTAGGCTCTTGAGTCTCATATTCCTTCTCCTACTAACATCATCTAGAGTACTATGAATTTAGGAAAAGAGGTTGCAAACATCATCAAGTAGTTGTTGTAGGTGTAGGCTATGGATCGGGTGTGCTAGTTTTTGGTCAAGGTGGTTTTGTTGGCTTTTTCCTTTTTGCTTATCTGTTTGTTTCAAAATGTAGGTTCTAGGTCCTTATAAAACCTAGTTTGGATGTTTTTTGAACTTTAGTTTTTAGGTCCTTATAAAACCTAGTACTACATTAATGGTTTATCTTTAGTCTTTTTTTGTAAAGGGTTTTGGGTCCCTTCAAAACTTCCTTTTACTGTAATCTAAAACATCATTTCATCTAATAAATGTTAAAAATATGCATACATAATTGAATTATAAGAATTCTATAGGGAAGAAAATTGCTCATTTTTTTTAACATACATGGGCTAGCCACTTCTTACTCATTATATTCAAACACCTGATTCAAAGACTCCATTGGGAAAGAACCAAGGAAGAAAACATGACATCATTGTCATTTTGAAAATAAATTTCTTAATGAATTTTACAACATGATCACTATCTAGAAGAGGAGTCTCCAAGACATCTGAATCAAAATACCAAAACCTTGAATCCAAGTTGGCCCCATATCAAGGTAGCCACTACCAGAATCTACAAATTGTGTCAAGGTAACTATGGTGAACCAAAAACTAATTGAGAGAAAAATAGATTTAACACAAGGACACATACAACCAAATGCTCCCATCCCAAGTTTGCAAAATAGGTTCATTATCAAAACAAACTAGGGAGAAGGAATATTTTTTTCAAGGTAGGAGAAGTTGATCACAACACCATATCAGATGCCCCTTCTAAGGCTATAATCACAAGAACTTACATTCTTTCACTTATTACTTTCTAAAACACAAAATAGTTTATAATGATGAGTAGGGGCCCATATCACCCTACTCTCTCCCTCTCCTCATCATGAGGAGAGACTCTATACTGCTCAAAGTCCAATTAAAGCTCTCCTCTTGTACATGGCCACTTCTACCCTATCTGAGGGTGAGTAATGCCAAGACAACCCTTAAAATTTCCCTCATAAAAAAATGTAAAACATGAAATAAAAAATAGTTAAGAAACCCATCACAATCCCATTCTTTACATGTTCCATCATACATAGGAATACACACACATGTAGAAAGCCTACTTAAGTAAATGAAAATATAGCATGAAGACACAAACTTGGAGGATTCGTACCTTCACACATGGTTATGGAAAACTCAAATTTTGAGAAGAGCTATCCCTTCTTCCTCCTCCAATCCTAGCTTTACTCTCTTTAAAAGTAGAGATTGGGTGAACACTCTTCAACCCTCACATTTGCAACTAAATGGGCTCCTAACTCAACCACCTAAAAATTATAAAAACTCTAGATATGACTAAGACCTTCTAGGGTCTTCTAACTTAATTATATCATTAAAAAAAACTTTATGGTGGAGTATAAACTTTTCAAACTGATGTTGAAGTTTAAATTTTCTCACTAAAGTAAAAATGGGATATTTGGGTGATCAAAAAAGTCAACAAAAGGGTCTAGAGGGGTGAAAAATGCCCTTAACCCATACATATACCCCCTAGGTACTTGGTTGTCATAAATATTTTCTCCTAGGAACATTTTAGGGCCTATTAATTAGATTGAATATTTTGAACTATCTAAAAACCCTAAGAATGCAAACTTACCACTAAGCACTAATTAGGGTAATTAACCTAGGTTACAACTAATTAGTCTTAGGTTACTAACTTAATCTATCTCATATTTTTAGGTTACTTGGCTAACCCTAATTATCATGCTGATATACATATATGGATTATGAGGCCTCACCTTGACCCATCTTAGCATAGTTGATACATTATTATTTTGATACTCACAACTCAATATGTTGAGACACTGCCAGATACATTGAACATTATTATGTTATCTTATGAGTAGAAACAAGATAAACAACTAGTTATCTGAAAGATGGATGTTTTAATTTATGTGATTTCCCCAATATATATATATATATATATATATATATATATATATATATATATATATATATATATATATATATATATATATATATATATATATATATATATATATATATATATATATATATATATATATATATATATATATGCATGTAGTTTTCTTGAGCTACTGATGCGTGCAATGAGTGTGCAAGATATTTTAGCTAGAAAATCTAATGGAAAAATGAAACTGAACCTTATATACTAATTGTGGAAACCAGGGTTGAGTCTAACAAAAGGTGCAAACCCCATTATTTGTATTTTATTTGTATTCTGAGATGTATAAATGTATCATTCTATAATCTCTAAATGTTAATGTTTTGTAATAGTAATTTTTTAGTGTCGCTTGACACTCTAAGTTGTATATGCATTCCAACATGATAGTTAGGGTTAACCAAGTAACCTAAAGATCTAATTCAAACTAGGTTAGTGACCTTTTTGCTCATCAATTTATAATTGAGATTAATTACCCCTAATTTGGATTAGTGTTTAATTTATATTTTGAGGGTTTTTAGAAAGTCCTAAAATTTTCTAGCATTTGTTAGGTCCCTAATTAGTCTTGGAGGCCTAAAATCATGGAAAATAAATGCCTAAGGGGTATGGGTATGGGTTGGGGGCATTTTCCACCCCCCTAGCCCCTTTTGTTGACTTTTATGGTCACTCAAAAATCTTATTTTTGCTTTATTGCGAAAACTAAGTGTTTCATCATGAGTTGGATAACTTTAACTCCACCTTGAGGTAAGCCTTATGTCTAGTTGAGTTAAAAGACTCTAGAACTTTTAGAAAAGTGGGGCAGTTATTTCTTTTTAGAGTTGGTTGAGTTT